>QGSO01000556.1:423239-586942 GCA_011037825.1 Carya cathayensis
GTCCATGTTATGTTTCACGTTCATGTTATGTTGTTTGTTCATGTTATGTTTTAAGCTTAAGTTCATGCCATGTTAAGTCAAGTTCAGTTCACGCTTAAGTTCTGGTTAAGTCATGCTATATGTCAAGTTATACTATGTTTATGTATGACTATAATTATGCATTTATGCTTTTACTGCCATGCATGCATTTTTAACCTGTGTATAAGTTTTATGTTAACTTACTGAGATTTGTAATCAAATCTCACTGTGGTAGTCCCAACTACCATTCCCCCCGAATGGTAGATCTTGTTACAGGACCCAAAGGAGAATTGGAATCTGACCAACTGAATACGGTCGACTAGGCCACGGTGCGATGTTGATGATGGTATAGTATTTAACTTAGGTTAATACTTGTACTTTTGGAGTTGTATCTCAAGTATTCTTTTGATCACAACCATTTTAGACTAGTGTGGTGATCACGGCTTTTTAGTATGCCTTTATGTATGAATTATGTTTCAAGTATTTGGGATATATTTAGTTGGTGCATAGTATTGCTAAAGAAAAAGATTATCCGCTGCGAATATTGCATAATGTTAGATGCATGTTAGGAACATTGCATCTTATATGTCATGAACGGGGGCAGGTAACCTTGTGTTGCATGTCTCGACGCTTCAAATGTCCGTTCAATCCCAAGCGGAATTTGGGGGCGTCACATAAACGACTCTAGGTACCATGTAAAAATGGCGCGGAGGTTATCAAACCACGCCATCCTTATAAAAAAAAAGGAAGGCGTGGAGGCCAACCTGCCACACACCATCCTCCAAATTCAATCCACCCAGCAATAACAAAAAGGGGAGCAACCGCATCACCCAACACCAGGCAATCAACAAGAAAGTACAAGGAAAAGCAGGGCAATCAACAAGAAAGTAAAGGAAAAGGCAAGGCAATCAATCATGAAAGAGAAAGAGCCACACATGTAAAGCGAAATGATTATATTCAAAACAATTGTTTTCATGAGTTACAAAATCCATTATTACAAAGAAATTTAGGTGTTGTCGCCTCCAAAAGGCAGGGAATTAGGAGGAATATCCTTGAAGGCTTTGGGCATTTCTATTTGACCAAAGTTGTCAGCATAACGGCAAGAAGTTGTGTCAGGCTTGAACAAATTCAGCTCCAAGTGCATCAAGTCAGTAGAATGATCGGTAATCAAGTGGGACCTAAGCCTTAGTACGCCAACACCATAGTAAATGCACATTCCCTAGCTGAGGGGGCAGAAGCCAACTAGGAGCATAGGTGAGTAATTTCCTTCTTGGCATCCACCAATTGGGCCTTCTTCTCATTCAGGCAAGTGTCCTTCGCCATGATAGCCAAGTGCAGCTTCCGTTGCTCCTCGTCAGAGTTTGCCCGACTCTTTTTATACTATTTGTGCCGCTATTGCAGCTCTGCTAAGGAGCCCCAAGCCTCGGAGAGGTCAATATCAGCTAGCTGCCCCTTCTCCAATAACGCCGCCAGCTCTTATGCAAGTCCACGGATACAGTCTTGAGAATTGACCAACTCCTGGCGGACAGAGTCCAACTCTCCTTTAAGAGCCAGAATATCAAAGTTGGGGTGACCTCGCTCGAACTCAAAATCCCTTTGAACAATGGAGAGTTAAGCCCTAGCAGAGTCTAGCTCCGACTCCAACAGCCCCAAAGAAGAGTCGTCTCTAACCTTCACCTCAGTGGTACGAAAGACTCAGTGGTTTCTTGATACGAGAGACTTAGTGGTTTCTTGATTGAAAAAGGTTTTTCAAGAGGAAAAATTGACACAACTCTTTTCATTAAACTCGAAAATGATGATATTCTTTTTATTTAGATTTATGTTGATGATATAATATTCGGTGCTACTAATGAAAATATGTGCCAAGTTTTTGCTAAGAGTATGCAGGAAGAATTTGAAATGAGCATGATAGAAGAACTTACATTCTTTCTCATATTGCAAATCAAGCAAGCAAAAAGTAGAACATTCATTAATCAGTCAAAATATATTAAGGAATTACTCAAAAAGTTTGGGATGGAATATGCTAAGGAAATTGGAATATTAATGAGCCCATCCATTAAACTTAATAAGGATGAAACCAGTAAGCCAGTTGACTCGAAAGTATATCGAGGTATGATTGTAACTTATTATATTTGACAGCCAGTGGACCAGATATTATGTTCAGTGTATGCTTATGTGCACGTTTTCAATCATCTCCAAAAGAATATCATTTGATTGCAGTTAAGCGCATTCTTAGATATCTTAGTGGTACAACTGACCTAGGGTTATGGTATTCTAAGCACACATCTTTTGATCAATCAGGTACACAAATGTAGATATGCTGGTTGTAAAGTTGATCAAAAAAGCACTAGTAGAGCATGTCATTTCCTAGGTCATGCACTTGTTTCATGGTTTAGTAAAAAGTAAAATTATGTTGCATTATCTACTGCTGAAGTAGAATATGTTGAAGCGAGTAGTTATTGTGCTCAAGTTCTTTACATGAAGCAACAATTTGAAGATTTTAAACTCATGTATAATTACATTCCAATCAAATGTAATAATACAAGTGCTATAAATCTTTCAAAGAACCCAATACAACATTCTAGAACTAAGCATATTGAAATTAGATATCATTTTCTTTGAAATCATGTGCAGAAAGGCAATATATTACTAGAGTTCACAAACACACATGATCAGTTAGCAAACATTTTCACAAAACCTTTGCCATAAGATAGACTATGCATGATTAAAAGAGAAATATGTATGATGCATACTATGAATATCTCTTAAAAGATATACCAGAGTCAATAAAAATAGAGAGAGAATTTTTATAAATACTTTTACATAAATTTGAGGTTTTTAGCCTCATATTTGAGATGCTCATTCTCTTTGTACAATATCATGTCATCCCTACCCATGAGAACTGGCAAGCAGAATGAAGAATCTAATAGGGATTTCAAGTGTTTATTCTTTTACTGAATGATTCCTTCCCTTGTGTGAGACTCTTCAACAATTTACTGGAGTATAACAATTTGTTCATTAAGCTTTTCAACCTCATGGGTTCTGGCTTGTAGCCACTAGGAAAAAGCAACTATAAAAGATGAGTAGCGAGTCCCGAGACTCACCAAGTCGTAGATAGTATCGGAGTCTGACTTATTAGTTAAATTATTATTTTCTTATTGCAGCATGGTACCAATGACAGCTTCAAAAAAGATAGGAGATTAAGGTGTAGAATACCTCATGAATGGATCTAGAGGATTGTTAGAAGTATGAGCCATTGAGAAAAGAATTGAAGGTTTAAAGCGAGAATGTTGAAGAAATGCATATAAGTTACAGAGATGAGAAGAAAATTTGATGCCAATTAGATGAACTTTAAGACTGCTTTTATAGAGATAGTATAAAGAATAAGATACGTTATCATCTCCTCAAATCTTATTTAGTCAAAAATTACAAAATATGCTGGACACATATTGTTAAAAGTTTTCTTACTAAGCCAGAGAGATTAACAACAAGTTGTCCATATTTTTCTCGTAAACGATAAACCTTTGCGATTATCTACCGATGTTAATCTTGTATCTAAACTCTCTCTCATTCCAACTCCTCTATTCGTGGTTGCAGATCATAAGCATACAAGTCTGTAAATTTTTTCAACTCCTTGTTTTCTTGCTTTAGCATTTTATTCTCTCTATCCTTATTAGCAAACTTTTATCGTAACTCAGATATTTGGTTGTTAGAATGATCAACCTCACTCTTCCTTACCATTAACCTCCGAGACATGGTTGTAACAGAGGCAGCATATTGAATACTGAGCATTCTTAATTCTGCAACAATCTCATAATCAACCCTACTAGAAAAACGGATCTCTGCTCCTATCATGTTATTGACGGCCTTAGGAGAGAAAATTGGTGGTTGATGCGTAAAGAGTTCTTGATTCAAGAATGGAACATTAATAGAAATAATTGCTCGGTAATACTATCATTATTGAAAAACAGAACCCAAGTCAAGGTGCAATGTGATTTTTTTGATATCCAATAGGTGAAAATGATCATTTTTTTTATAGAAACTCAGAACCCTCAATCCCGTTTGTCAACAACATCACGCGATTTTTTAAATCTCCAGCCACACTAAATTCATAGAGTTATGCCTTAAGGCTTTGTCCATTTATTTGCAACGGATCATTTTTAATGATGCCAAAAGGGGAACAAGTTTTAAATTAGAACATTCATATTGTTTGAATTGCTAAACTTGTTATATATGCTTGGAATTATATTTATACTTTTGCTTAAAAAACTAACGCACATTTTCAGGGAGAGTTTAAGTATTAATACAGGTTTCAGGCTCTACCAAGTATTTGTCATCATCAAAAAGAGGGAGATTGTTGAACCCAAAGTTTCAAGTTTCATGTAATTATATTTTTACACATGGATTTTGATAATAACAAATGAATTTAAAGAATAAAAGAGTTTCAAACTCAAGTTATCTACATATTGGAATCAAGCACATCAAGGAACCAAGCATGAGCAAGAAGGGAATAAGCTCACATTAAATCTCATAGAGTAATGTTGTAAATCTCTTAGAAAATTCAAAATTAGGATTAAAGCTCAAAATTAATATTTTATCATAAAGCACTAAAATACATTTTCCACATGTGCATGAATATTTTAAAAATTAAATTTGAAAATTTTGAAAGATGGTTGATTGTCATCTTTCACATGTGCATGACATGATTAAAAGTTTGAATTTTGAAAATATTAAATATGATGGATTGTTATCCTTCACATGTTCATGTTTTATTTGAATTTTTTCAAAAGTGATTGATGTTCTTTTTGACTTATGCATAAGGTAGATATTTTTGTTTGAAAATTTTGAAAAGTAAATAATACTCATTTTGTCATATAAGAAAAGTAAAAAGATTAGGTTTGAAATTTTTGAAAAATGAATGATGTTGTCTTTGACAATTGAAAAAGAAAAAACTTTTATTTAAATTTTTTGAAAAGTGAATGATTTTATCTTTGACAATTGAAAAAGAAGAAACTTTTATTTAAATTTTTTTAAAAAGTGAATGATGTTATTGTTGACATGTTAATCTTTCCAAGTTTGAATATGAAGTTTCATATGACTATAAATAGCTTAATTGAGATCTTCAAATTCACAACACCAAAAACATACTCATATCATTGCAAGTTTTGCAATAGTCATTCAACGTTTTCAATTTCTCTTTTCTAAGTATTGAATCTTAACCCTTGTTTATTTTGAGAGAGATATAGTTTAGGCTGTATTATTCTTATTTCACTCATTGATGAGTGTTATCTGATAACCTATCCACTATCAGCTCTTGTATCAGTAAAAAGGGTGTATAACCCTTATGCGTGTAGAAAGTGTTCTACACAGGAAATAGTTGAATCACCATGTGCAAGGTGATTGCAAGTGTAAAGAGTGTTTTACATGAATCATTTGTAGCGTTGTTGTTCAAAGGTGTAATAGATTTCTATCTCCACCTGAAGGAGATTGAATAGTGAATTTGGAAATCCTTAAGGGGTAGCTTAAGGCGAGGACGCAGGCAGTGGGGCCGAACCTCGTTAAAATACTGAATTTGTTTCTCTCTTACCCTTACTCTTTATATTTATTGTTATTTCGTATTTTGTTTATATTTTATATTGTGTATTTGATTTATAATTGTTAATTTTTAAATACAACACAATTCACCTCTCTTTTGTGTTAGTCATTTGGGCAATAATTTTAGATTTGTTTTGACAAAAAAAATCAAAGTTCTAAACCAAATCATTAGGCGCAATGAATCCCCTAGCAATCTCCATATCCACTTGGCTAGCTTCTCTCTTATGCCACTTTTGTGGCTACACTAAGTGGGGCTCGGCCTCGACAGGAGGGAGGGAGTGGGTAGGGCTCTATAGGAGGGAGGGAAGGGTTGTTCAAGGGGAGGGAGTGGGTGAGAGAGAGAGAGACAGACAGACAGACAGACAGACAGAGAGAGAGAGGGCTCTACGGGATATTCATTTAATGTATTTTTATGCAATGAGTCCACACAATTGGAAAATTGAGTGTCTACGTGACACATTTTCATGAGAAGGCATTTTTTAGAGAAGACCAGTTATACTAAAAATTATTCTCAAAGTATTTACTATAGAAATACATTCCTAATGCGATATATATATCTACTATATATATAAATGTGAATGGTGGAGTAACAGTATTTTCGTCTAACAATTTTGTTACCAATTTTGCCCCTACTTTATTTTCTACATTTCCGTTCTGCCTCCTGAATGTGTTCGTTAATATCACGTGTTCATCAACCATCCACGTCAACCACACATAAGGCAAAAGAACAACCAATTTCACATGTAGGGCTGTGAAATGAACAGGCTACTCGACAGGCAGCTTGAATTCGACTCGATTAAACTCGAAATCGACTCGAATCGAATATTAAATGGACTATTCGTAAACATAGATTTATGCTCAATTATTAAACGATACAAACTCATATAAAGCTCGACCGACTCGATTAATGTTCGTGAACAAACTCGTATAAAGCTCGACTCGACTCGTGAGCTCGACTCGTATATATTTATACATATATAATACAATATATCTAATAGCCAAAAGTTAGATATATATAGATATAATTTATAATATTCATAATTATGTATATAGACTTAGTCTTACTTATTTTCCACTATATATACTTTATATAAATTTATAATATTAACTTCTAGTCTTATAGAACTAGAAGTTATGATGAATACATGAGTCCAATAAATATATAACATTTATAAGTTTACAAGTTATGATGAATACATAAGTTTTATACAAAATATTTTTTATATAATATATATATATAAAGAAAATCACTCAAATATTATTACTAAATTTTGATAATTACATAAGACATTAGTAGTTATACTAATATAGACTATAGTTATACTTATACTAATATAGTTATACTAAATCACTATAACTAATACTAACATATAACTAATACTAATAGTCTAATATAAACTATAGTTATAGTTTTATTAAAATAGTTATACTAAATCACTATAAATAATACGAATAGTATAATATTAATACTATTATATGGTTATAATAATCACTATAACTAAATCATTATAGTCTATAACTATATATATATTTAGTATCAATGTATTATTATAGTGATACTAATCACTACAACTAAATCACTATAGTCTATAACTATATATTAATTGTATTACAAATATACAAATATTATTATCAACCAATGGGATGATGACAACTATTAAAAAGATGGACAACGCTAGAGCCACCGTTGGGAGCTACTGTTAATAGTTTTAATGTGTTTTTTTTAGTCTTTTTATTATATGTATTTTTTTTTATCATTTTTAAATATTCAAAATATCATTAAAAAATATTTTTTTAATCATGAAGTAAAAAAAATTTAAAAAATAAATAAAAAGGCCAATGGTGGGTAGCTGGAGCGGGACCTTTAGCATTACTCTAAAAGATATAACAAACATTACAAATATAAATGCTAATAAAGTAGTAAACTAATGATAATAGACTTAATAGTAATTTCAACTACATAGGTAGGACTAGTGTTGTTGCTTCCACGTGTGATTTCAATCTTCTTTCCCAATGCATGATCCAACGGCTACTATCCCACTGCACTTCATTTAACCTTTTTGACCAAAAGACTTCAGACTAGATTCTTCATCCATTTCGTCATGTTCCTTCCCGAATCCTCCCAAGACTCGGCCTTTCTTACTTCTCAAACCGTCTACTGTAACAGAGAGACATGCCTTGAGGGAGAAGAGAGGGGTTACCGAGAGAAAATCGTGTAGCAGTTCATCTGCATAGTTGGTGACGACGACTTTAAGCCATGCTCGACATGAGGAGCGGTTGGGAAACGGGTGGTGTTAGGTGTCAACAATTTTTTCCTTTTATTTATGCTGCCTTTTTTTCTCTCTAGATCCGAATAGATCTTCATATATTTTGAGAAATTGTGTTGGATATAAGCATTGTTAACTTTTTCTTTTCTTTTCGGTTGATCATTATTTTTTATTTTTCTTTCAGTCTCATTTTCTCTGTTCTTTTTCTCTTTTGTTTGTTTTTTCTTCCGTCATGGATCTGCTGGGAAATGAATACATGTTGTTCATTTCCTACAGATCTAAGTTAATGTACATTTTTTTAAAAACCTTTTATTTCGGTTGTTGGTTTTCTTCCCCTGTAGATCCAAACAAATGTTGATATATTTGAAGAGATTGTGTTCATATCTGTGTGCTTAATTTTTTTTTAACCTTTCCAGTCGGTCTTTATGTTTCTTTTTCCTTCACTAAAATTTTATATTAGCGGGCCGAGCTCGAGTCAAGCTTGGGCTCGGCTCGTTAACAGAACCGAATTCGAGCCGAGCTTGAGCTCATCTCCCTTGTACACAAGTCGAGCTTAGACGTTCTCATAGGCCCGGCTGACAAACGAGCCGAGCCCAAGCTCGACTTGAGTACTGAACGAGTAGAGCTCGCACACCCCATACTCACTTGAACTCAGCTCGTTTACAACCCTATTCGCATGCAAGCAAAACCCAACAACTTAGAAAAATTAACAGCTCAAAAACTCAACAATTAACAGCCAAAAAACAATTCCACAAGAAAGAAAACAAATTTCACAAACACCAGTGCCTCACAATACTCTAGATTTACAAAGACTAAAAAAAAAAAACCAGAAGAAAGAACAACAATTTTCACATGCAACTGAAAAACCAACAATTTCATGAACACCAGTGCCTCACAACACTTTGGATTTATGGAGAAATTAAAAAAAAAAAATCCTACCTTCCCAAAGGTACTCCAGATTTATGAAGACAACAAAAACCTAGAACACAAATTTCACACGCAGTTGAAAAATCAACAATTTCACAAACACCAATGCCCCCAACGCTCTAGATTTACGAAGAAATTAAAAAACAAAATTCGTAATTTTCGGAAGGTTTTTACAAAAAACAAGATTTAGAAATCAATCACTCATGCCACGAAGAACAATGCCCCAATGCTCCAGATTTATGAACAAATTGTTTTTAAAAAAATCTTAGCTTTCGGAAGGTTTTTATGAAAAACTAGAGCTAGAAATCAATCACTCATGCCGCAAAGAACAACAGTGGAATTATATACATGATTTACATCCAAATCGACATGTAGGAAAGAAAAAAATCCTAGCTTTGCGAACAGTCTGTGGTTGCCGATGGTGAAGAGGACGATGCAAACGGTATGACTTTGGAACCGTCAGTAAGAAAAAAACACTGCCAATAGTGAAGAGGACGACGCAAACAGTACTGAATTTTGAACAGTCTGTAGGAAAAAAACACAAATTGAACACCCATACATCTAGGAAATAAGAAATAAACAAAGAAATTTAAAAAAAAAACTCACACAACTATCGTCTTCGTTTAGGCGATGATACTCATCTTCGTTTATCCTTGATGTTGTTGGTGTTTGCCACACTAAGAGAAAAATAGAGAGAGGCATTTGTGAAAAATGGTGAATCTGTCGGCGCATAGAGTACAGAAAGAGATAGAAGTATAGAACAAATTGCAAAAAAAAAATATTACTTTACCACTCTCTTTAAACGGCATCGTAGAAAGTAATGGGTTGGTTGAATTTTTTTTTTTTTTGGCTTCTTCTGCATTCTAAATACATTTTACAAAAAATTAATCTAATTTTTAAAAGAATGAATAAAATCTGGTAGAAATAAAATCTTAAAGAAAAATTAATGTTTTAAAAGATTTTATTTACTTCTGTGTTGGTTATTTATATATTATTTTCTTGATTTATCAATAGTTTCTATTTTATTTACTTGTTTAGATATATCATTTCGAAACGTAAATAATTTTTTTAACAAATTTATTGTTTTAATAACATATATGATATTAATAACAAATTTCATATTGCAAAATGTGATATTAATTTCCATATAAAAGAATAATATTAATTTCCATTCCATGATATTTACAAAGATTTACTTGAAATTATACATTCTGATGTCTGTAAACCTTTTAATAGAGAAATGTAATACTTTATTACTATCACTGATGACTATTTAATATATGGGTATATCTATTTACTCAAACATAAATTTGAGGCAATTGAAAATTTTAAAGAATATAAAGTAGAAGCAAAAACCTAGTTGGGTAGACCTATTAAAGGTTTAAATAGTGATGGAGGAGGTGAATTTGAAGTTTTGGATGATTTCTACAAATTAAATATTATAAGACACATTTATACTATGCCATATAAACCTAAATAAAATGGTATTGCAGAAAGAAGAAATAGAACTCTATTGGATATGATGAGATCAATGATGGCATGCTGATCTACCAACATATTTTTGAGGTGAAGCATTATCAACTGTGGCAAATATATTAAACAGAGTTGAAACCAAAGCAAAACCTTTTACACCTTACGAGATATAGACGTGACATAAATCAAACTTAAGTAAATTCAAAATGTGGGATTGTAATGCATAAGTGTTTTTCCCAAGACCACTAAGGGAGAAATTGAAAAATAAAACTGGGAATGTAGGTTTATTGAGTATGTAGAAAACAGAAGTGGCTACAGATTTTATTATTTTGAAAGAGAATTGATAGAAAGTAGATATATCGTTTTCTTGAAAAATACAAACATTATTACTCCAGTTGATTAAATAGATTTATTAAATGATTTAGAGAATCAACATGTCTCCGTAGAGTTTGACAATGAAAATTATGATATTAATCAAATACATAATAAAAAAAAATAAAAGAAAGTCAGATAAAAATCAATCTTTAGGTATTGATGTTGTAAATAGTGGGAGTAAAAAAATATATAACCATTGATATTATTTCAAGATTATTATGCACTAAATACCTGTTTGAAAATTTTAGAAAATAACCTTGAAATTTTTTTTAAGGCAATTAATGTTGAACCTAAGGTTTCAAGTTTCATGTAATTATAAATCTACACATGGATTTTGATGATAACAAATGAATTCAAAGAATAAATGAGTCTCAAACTCATGTTATTCACACAATGGAGTCAAGCACATCAAGAAACCAAGCATGAGTAAGAAGGGAACAAATTCACATTAAAGTCATAGAGTAATGTTGTAAATCTCTTAAAAATTCGAAATTAGGATTAAGACTCAAAATTAATATTTTATCATAAAGCATTAAAATACATTTTCTACATGTGCATAAATATTTTTAAATTAAATTTGAAAAATTTGAAAGATGATTGATTGTCATCTTTTACATGTGCATAATATGATGAAATGTTTGAATTTTGAAAATATTAAAGATGATTGATTGTCATCTTCATGCTTTTTTTTAAATATTTTCAAAAGTGATTGATATATTTTTTGACTTATGCAAAATGTAGATAATTTTATTTGAAAATTTTGAAAAGTAAAGCGTGCTCCTTTTGTCATATGCAAAAAGTAAAAAGATTAGGTTTGAAATTTTTTAAAAGTGAATGATGTTATCTTTAACCTGTGAATCTTTTTAAATTTGAATATGAAGTCTCATATGTCTATAAATAGATCATTTGAGAGCTTCACATTTACAACACCAAGAGCATACAACATTCATTCAAAACTTTCATTCTCTATTCTTTAAGCATTAAGCCTTAACCATTGTTCATTTTGAGAGATATAGTTTGCGCTGTATTGTTCTTATTTCACTCATTGAGCGGTATTTTCTGATAACCTACCCACTATCAGCTCTTGTATCAATAAAAGGGTGTGTATAATCCTTATGCGTGTAGAAAGTGTTCTACACAGGGAATAGTTGAATCACCACGTGTAAGGTGATTGCAAGTATAGAAGATGTTCTACACGGATCCTTTGTAGCGGTGTTGTTCAAAGGTGTAATAGGTTTCTATTTCCACCTAAAGAATGTTGAATAGTGAATTCGAGGATCCTTAAAGGGTAGCTTGAGGAGAGGACATAGGTAGTGAGGCCGAACCTTGTTAACATACTGAGTTTGCTTCTCTCTTACCCTTACTCTTTATATTTATTGTTGTTTCGTATTTTGTTTATATTTTATATTGTATATTTGATTTATAATTGTTATTTTTTTTAAATACAACTCAATTCACCCCCGTCTTGTGTTACTCATCTGGGCAACAATTAATAGTATCAATTCTAATAAATGGCTTGAGGCCATAAAAGATGAAATAGAAATAATATTTGGGAGTTAACAAATCTGTTTAATTTATTTTAGCTTGTCTTTGGATTTAAAATTTAGTTGTTAGTTTTTACTAGTTATTTACTATATTTTAGCTTTATGTTGTATTTAAATTATTTTCTTGGTTTTATTGCTTTTAAAATTGTTTTCGTTGGATCAGTTTTTGGATTCCAGAGGTGAGGATTGGACCTCATTTCTTTTCCCCTATCTTTTCTTTTTCTCTTTTTCCTTTTTCTTTCTTTCTTTTCTTCTTTTTCTTTCTTTTTCGTTCTGTCTTTCCCCCGGTTCTCTCTCTCCCGTTCGAACTCTCTCTCTCTCCCCTTCTCCACTGTTTGCCTTCAGCCGCCCAGTCTACTGCCGTGCGCCGACATGTAGCACACCACCCCCACCATTCAACTTCCCTCGGGCCGGTGAACCTCCCCACCAATTTCCACCGCCATCCACACCGCCGTTAAGCCGGAATCTCCACTCCAAGCCGAACGGCTTTTGTGCCATTCCGCCGCCGTCGTTCCACCTCCGGCTATCACCTCTTCACCACTTCATCACCAACTCCTTGTCGTCCTAAACCACCCATTCCGACTCCGATCCGTCGCCGGAGCAGCCCCTACGAGCTAACTTTCCATTTTGGGTATTTTGGCCTTCTACCGCCGTTTTCGCCGCCACCCACGGCCAATCCTCACTTCCACTAGCTTCATAAACACCTCTAAGCTATTCCCTACCAATCCCAAGTCTTGGTTCGTTCTCATTTGAAAGTGGGTATTTTACAACCCACGACCACAGTGTTTTTACACTGTTACGTTGCTTTTTCTTCGCCGTTTGCAGCTCGTTGATCCATTGAAAATTATCATATAGCGCTGTAAGTATTTTCCAAACTTCATTTTAGATTAAAATATATTATTGTTTTTACAATAAATATTTGTGACTGGTTGGTTATTTCGAACTGAGTTCGAGGAGTCGGGGGTCAGATGGATTTGAGGACGGATTTGTTTGTTTGTTATGGATGTTTGAGAATTGTTGGTTAATTGGTGTCATATCATTTGCATTGCATTGTGCATGCATATGCATGTGTTAAATATTGAAAACTGAGTTTTCAAGAGTTAAATGGATTTTCGGGTGCGTGTGTATCACGACCCCAAGCCAGGATGGGGTATTATCTCGGTGGAACTCCTCTGGTCACTCAGGAGTGGATAATACTAAGTGACGTCTCCTGGGTTGTCACTGGGTGACGACCGGATCGCACGATACGGTAACGCTGTCGTGTCGACTCCGTGGTCCCTTGGCTAGCTGGAACTAGAGGATGCCTGGTCCAGGTATGCGATGGGCGCGAGATTGGGATCGCTCATTTAGATGTCACATGCGTAGTCATTACCTGCGGTGTGACATAGTAGACAGAGTGTGCGGATGATCCCTAGGGGGAGATTATGGTGCATGCATTAATTGGAATTGGTTTGGATATTGGATATGGGTCATTTTCTGAAAAAATGACGAGGTTTTGATAAGAGGATACTGTGATCCATTTTCTAGGAAAATGGTGGTTTCTTGGATTTTGGGCCATTATCTAGGATAATGGTGAGGCAAAGTTTAAAGGAAATATTTTGGGCCAAAATAGGATTTTGGCATGTGTGGTAAAAATGTGGATTTTTGCGACATGTGTATTTGGCATCTTTTCATGCATATTGTTGAGTGTAATATATTTTTATCTTATGACGTTTTGATTTTTACTTACCTACGGCACCATTTTTGGTACCGTAGATTTTGATGCAGAGGTTGAGGAGGAGAAGGAGACTGAGCCCGATGAGGCGACTCCGCCATAGTATTGATTTGGAGTTTCTTATCTATGAATATTATCTGTATTTGTTTTTATGTTATGTATTTGGATTTGAAATAGTGTTGAACTTGTAATATTTTATTTACGTGTGTTTTAAACTGGTTTGTATTTAAACAAAATTATGGTACTTAGTTATAAGACTTTATTATTCGCTGCGTGGTTTATTTTGTACACATGTTGCATGTACACACACTTGGCACTAAGCGATGGGATGTGTAATCCGTGTTGTCATCATCACGACGCCTTGATTTCCACGTGTCCGTACGTGGGAGTTGGGGGCGTCACAAGGTTAGTGGCAAGGGATATACCCAACAACCAGGGGTAGACTTTGTAAATATATATTGGCATGTGGTGAAGTTCACATCCATAAGAATTATCATATCTATTGTTGACAGGATGAATTTGAAATTATATTAGTTAGATATAAAAACAATTTTTCTTAATGGTGAATTAAAATAGGATATATTTATGATTCAACCAAAAGATTTCAAATTAAAGTCCATAATTTTTTTCTTTTTATTAAATTTTGTTCAACTTTTTAAATTTTTGATATATTTTAAATTTATTTAAATTTCCGTATTTACCTTTTCATTTATAATTTATTATGATTTTTTTTTGTCAATTGGGCACGCTAGGGGTGTGCAAATTTCCAAGGAATCCGATTCTGGCCGCTTTCCGCTCCGATTCCGACTCCGATGGAATCAGAATGTTCAGAAATCGGAATCAGAATCGGAATAATTTTGACTCTACGACTGAAGTCAGAATCGGAATCGGAACCCAGTGGGACTCCGACTTCTAATTCTGACTTTTTAAAAAAAACCCAGATGCGAAACGACGCCGTTTTGCATCTGGAATGGTTTTAAAAAAAACCCAGAACGACGCCGTTCCATTTAATTTCAAACGACGCCGTTTTAGCTCATTTCGATCTCTCCTATTTCTTTCTTCTTCCCTGTTTGCTTCAGTAGTTCAGAACTTCAGCCTTCATTCTTCCGCACGACTCATCTTCAGCTCTCAGCCTCTCACGCCGCACGACGCCTCACATTCACTCCACCGTCCACCGTTGATTGCTTCAAGCCTTCAAGCCATAGACTATTTTTCCTACCGTTTCTATTCAACTGGTAAGTTTATATTTTTTGGGTTTGAAATATGGGAATATCCTCCGACTGACAGATATTATTTGGCTGGACAAATTGAAAATTTTTTTGTGTAGATTATATAAGTGTGGTCTGTGTGGAAGGCTGATGTATTGAGGAATCTTATCATGATGTTTGTATTGTTAAATTCTTGATTTTGGACTATGAAGGTAAGGTGTTTGTGGAAATGTCTCATTGTCTTGTGTGTTGGGGGGGGGGGGGGGGGGGGGGGGGCACGGTTGAAGGGTCAAGGGAGGCATGACAGAAAACATAGTGAAGGCTGAAGGGAGGTGTTCTATTCGGCTTGTATCCATGGAAATTCCTATATATCTAGTCAAAAAATATGGTTAATTTCTTATGCATAATTTTAGTTTTTGTGATTTAAGGTCCCTAACTCCCTATGCTGAGAATGATATAGTTTTCTTGTGTAAAGTACAATAGATCTCCATGGTTAATTTGCAGGAATGTTGGAATGAAGTACTGTTTTGTTTAAAGCACTTGACTTGTTGGGGTGTTTTCTTTTCCAAAAAAAAAAAAAAAAGTAATTAAACACAACAATATCACATTAAAGAACAATCTTAAAGAATGTGAACCAAGCTGAAGGGGTTAATACTTTGGTGGTTTCTGTTTTATTATTATTTTATATTATTTTATTTTTCATTTCAGTTTTTTTATATGGTCTCTATATAAGATGAGAATGACAATTTGGGGTTTATACTTTGGTGTTTTCTGTTTAGTAGCATCAATGCTGTAAGTGGGACTATAGCTGAAAGGGTGGGTCCAGTTGTGAACTTGTGTCTAACATTTGAGTGCCTTGAATGCAATTCTGTTCTATGAGACTTGACTCTTGAGGCACCCTATTAATTTGATGCCCTTCTAGCAGTGAGTGTTGGAATCAATGTAAAATACCAACCTCTTTTTATGCATAGTTTTGTCTGTTTTGTAGGTTGATCCACAGAATAATTCAATGCTTCCCTTCACTTACATCTTTCTTTACCACAATCAATTGATCAAACATCCTATGTGGCTATGTTAATTTATAGTTGTCATCCTAATCCTTGTGGGAGGATGTTAATTTATAGTTGTCATCCTAATTCAAACATATTTAAATTATAATGCAACTAGAAAGCAGTACTAAAGTAGCTCTTAACAACATCAGCACACAAGATAGGAGCACTAGATTGTTTGTTGGGCCTACACATCTTGGTGTTTTGAACTGGCTAACAGCAGCTCCTAATTTTAGATAATGATCTAGTATCTTCTGGAAAGTTCCTCTATGGGAAAACTCGGATTTCGAGTGCTCCTATGGTCTTAACCTTGCATGAGCTAACATAGCCTGCATCAATAAAAGACCTGTCCAAGCAGTTGCTACATTCCTTAAGAATATCCTCACTTGGTTCCACATTCATGTAAAAAAAAAAAAATTATAAAATTTGATTTGTAAGATTCAAATTTTAAATCAAATTATATCATGTAAGCACTTATTAAACGTGCTGTACATACCGACTTGATTTTATATTTTTTTATAAAATATATTAATGCACGTGTATACATGCATAATGTATATATGTGTATATAACTCATAGACATAACATGTGACATGACTCATTTTTTTGCTTTTCCTGTAGATCTAGTTTTTTTTTTTTTTTCAAAACGTCATTTCATTTCAAAACAAAAGATCAATTACAACTGTTTATCAAACCAAATGACTTATGAAATACATTATGGAAAGGAATTCCACCAAATTGGTATATCCTCAACATGCTAAGCATGTCTAGCCAGGCGTTGGGCAGCTTCATTGCCATGCCGCCCTATATGCTTCATGGTACAAATCTGGAACCTCTTCATCAAACCTTTGATCTTTGCTTTAAGGTTGCCCAAAAAAGATAACGAAGCTTGTTCATTCTGTAGTTCTCTTATCATAAGTAGAGAATCACTCTCAATAATAAGCTCTTATAAACCAAGTGGCACTCACAATTGCAGACCTCTAAAAATTACTAAAAGTTCAATTTCAGCAAGGTCCTTCATTTCATACTCCTTTTTACTAGCAGCCATGAGGACCTCTCCTTGTGCATCCCTAAAAATGATACCCACACCTATTTTTTGTTTATCACTAAACATTGCATCATCTACATTCAATTTCACAATTCCCATAGGAGGAGGATGCCAGATGCACTGCCTAAAAATGATACCCACACCTATTTTTTTCTTTTTATTTCTTTTTGAGCCTGCCGATTCTAGTGTTTCATATAGATTTCCAATTCCCACATTATTCCTTTAGTATGCTTAAAAAAAACTCTATGTTTTCGTTTCTTTGGCAGTTAAGTTTATGCATTAAGAATTGTTTATTGATGTTTATATATATATTTGAGAATTTCATCTAAATGTTTATATGTATGTGTCAGATTACAAGGTATGGACGTGCAACCATATGGGACTCCAGAACAGGATGAGGATGCCACAATTCCGTCCCCAGCACCAAGATCTAGACCCACTTCCAGAGCACAAACTTCATGTGCAAGTAGTCGATTTCCACTCCCAGTAGACATAGAAGAGGAGGATACATTTAATGAAGAGGAGAAGATGGGGATTGAGGATGAGCCAGATGTACCACCTCCATCTGTGAGGCCACTACTACCACGATCAAATAAAAAAAAGTCGTGGACGTGGGAACATTTCACCAAGGTTGACGATAATCCAGAGGAACCGCAGGTTGCTTGCAACCATTGTGGCCAACGGGTTCGATGTCATTCAAAGAAACAAGGCACCACTTGTTTGATATCACATCTAAATGGTTGCCAAAGGTATAAGATAGCGAAAGGATTGGTAGCCAAAGATCAGACCAATCTTAGTTATGAAACTTCTACTGCAACTGATGGTACGTAACTTAGGAAAATGATCATCCCTCAATACAGTGAGAAGATGTTGAGAGATGCACTTGCAGAGATGATAATTGAAGATGAGATGCCCTTTACTACAGTTGAGAAAAGAGGGTTCCAAAAGTTTATCAACCTGCTTGAGCCACGATTCACATTGCCATCGCGGTATACAGTGATGAGAGGTTGTATGGAAAGACATTTAAAAGACAAGGCTGAGATGAGAAAGATGTTTATGACCACTGGCCAGAGAGTCTCATTTACGACTGACACATGGACGTCTATACAAAACGTCTCCTACATGTGTATCACAACACACTATATTGACAGCTCATGGACTTTAAGAAAACGGATTATTGGATTTAAAGAAATCAATGATCATAAGGGTGCATCCATTGGGGCGGAGATGGATGATTGCTTGAAGGATTGGGGCATTCAGAAAGTTTTATGCATTGCAGTTGACAATGCCAGTACCAATGATATTACAATTGAATGGTTCAAGCGGAATACGAGGGTAAGAGATGATGTCATTCGAGACTATGAGTTTATCCATATTCGATGTTGTGCTCATATAATCAACCTGATTGTTACTGAGGGGCTAAAAGAGGTTGATGATTCCATTACAAAAGTCCGCAACATTGTGCGATATGTGAGGGCTTCCCCCCAAAAGTTTAAAAAATTCAGGGCAATAGAAGAGCAGCTTGGGATGAAACATTCACAGACGCTGTGCTTGGACATTTCGACTCGATGGAACTCTACATACATTATGTTAGATATGGCCCAGAAGTACCAAAAAATGTTTGAGCAGATGGAGGTGGAAGATGGGGGCCTTAAGTATGCATTACTAGAGCCTGTAGGAAAGGGGCTCGGTCCACCAGACTCACATGATTGGACGAGTGTGGGGTTCTTTGTCACATTTTTGCAGATTTTTTATGGCATTACTATGAAAATATCTGGATTCGCATATACGCCTGCAAACTTGTGGTTCAGTCAGATCTTGGCGCTACACCACCACTTGGAAGATGGTTGTGATGACCTTAGCGGACTGTTATCTAGTATGGCTCAGAGGATGTTGACCCAATATAATAAATATTGGGGGCAAGTTGAGAAGATAAATAGATTACTCTTTGTGGCTGTGATCCTTGACCCCCGAATCAAGTTGGCCATGATAGAATATTGGTCAAATTCCGTCCTCGGGGCAATGAAGGCTGCATCGTTTATTACAGCGCTTAAAACTGATCTCGATGACTTGTACAACCACTACAAAAATAGTGGACAGCCTTCATCTGCAGCTGGTACCTCACACTCGATTCCGACACCTCCCTCTGATGACCTTAGCCCAAATGGAGCATTGCGTCGACGCCGTCGGAATTACGACATTATGAATGAGTATCACTAGCTCGTTGCATCAAAGAATATTATGGGGTGTACTTCAGAGGTTGAACGGTATTTTATAGAAGAGGTTAAGGCACTTAGTCCTGCATTTGATATATTAATTTGGTGGAAGGCTAATTCCACCAAGTATCCAATCCTTTCCCGTATTGCCCGAGATGTGCTAGTCATTCTTATTACTACGGTCGCATTTGAGTCTGCGTTTAGTACTGGAGGTCGAGTGTTGGATGCTTTCCGGAGTTCATTGTCATCGTCAACCGTGGAGGCCCTCGTTTGCACACATAATTAGATCAGTGATACGCCTCTTGGACTAGATAGCATTGGCATTGATAATGAGAGTTATAGGCTTGAAGAGGGTAACCTTATTTTACTTGTTTTTTTATTATTGATTATCTAATTATTGTTATGATTTCATATTGATATTTAATCAATATTTTTTTTATCATTTCACAGATTTAATTGTGAACCCTAATATAGTTGTCGATGACTGATGGAGTATGGATAAGGAAAAGTTGAGATCAAATCTAACTTAATCTTTTTTAGGAATTTAATGGTAATTAAATTTTACTTTTATTGTGTTCAATTTTCTGAATCCATTTTGGTTACATTTATTGATTGAAAACTTTTTTTATCTTAATTTCAGGTACTCTAAATGACCAAGTATGGTGCTGCAGATGATTCATTTATTTTTAATTGAATCAATATGTGTATTCCTACGGACCGTTTAATCAAACTTTGAAATGGACTGTTATTTCTATTATAATATGTTTAGCTCATTTTGCTTTATTCATGTTGATGACATATGGATTGTTAAAATATATATTTAAAAAAATATACATTTTAAATAAGCCATAAGATATATAGTTAGAGATGTATTAGGCATTTAATTAGACATTTCGGAGGTCGGAAAATCAAAATTCCAATTTCCGATCGGAATTCGGAGTATGATCGGAATTCGGAATTCCGATTATATCGGAAATCGGAGCTTCAATCAAAAGTCAGAATTCCGACTTCCGATTGGAATCAAACTCCGATTCTTCTCGGAATCGGAGTTGGAGCACGATTTTGACTCCGACCAAAGTCGGAGTCGGAAGTCGGAATGTACTGTTCCGACTCTGTTGGAGTCGGAGCACAGTCCTAGGGCATGTGTGCAGCGCACGTTACCGTTACTAGTGTGTGTATATATATATTTAAATATATTTTTAGAGTACATATACGTAGTACTCTCATTTCATTATAAAATATCTTATTAATTAAAATTAAAATTTATATAAATCATTTGAAGTATATGATACGGCGGTGAAAGGATGTGCATCATGTCCCTAATATTTGTTTAAAAATTCTTAGGAGCATGAATATTAAATTTAAAGTAAAAATATAGAAAAAAACTACTATGTGCATCATGTCCCTAATATTTAAGTATATTGATATATTTTTTATTTTTAAAAATATTAAAAAATTATTAAAAGAAATTAAAAAATATGCTAGCAGTATGGTTGAGCAGTGATGAATAACAGCGCTCAATAATATAATATAAAAAAAATTGTATACACTGTAAAAGTTAACAATAAAGTTTATTTTATTTATAGAAAAAAAGTAAAAATAAAAAACAATTATAAAAGGATAATGATTTAAAAAGTTGTCAAAACTCCACCGCATAAAGTCCTTTTCCCCGCCCACGCCCCGCACAACAAAACAGAAACCGTCACTCTACTTTCATTCGTCAATCCAGGACCCTGGTAATACTGTCTTGTCTTCCCTTGACTCTAACCACTGAAACTGGAAGATGCTCTTACTGAACGCCCTCACCCTAGCTCGGACCATGTTCAGGACCAACGACATCGTTTTAGAGTCGGAGGACATCCCGTTCGGGACTCCTTGGTGGTTTATCTACGCCGTTTTCTCGTGCTTGCTCGTCCTCTTTGCCGGCATCATGTCTGGCCTCACTTTGGGCCTCATGTCATTGGGCCCCGTCGAGCTCGAGATCCTCCAGCGTAGTGGCACCCCCACCGAGAAGAAGCAAGCTGGTCCGTCCTTTCCTGAAAATCTTCCTGTTTTGAAAGCTCTAAAATTTTTAGATTTTGCTAATTTTGCTTATGTGTGCAGCTGCTATTTTACCGGTGGTGCAAAAGCAGCACCAACTTCTTGTTACTTTGCTTTTGTGTAATGCTTGCGCTATGGAGGTAATTCTAATAGTTTGCTAAAGCCGAGCTATTTTTGATGGGAGAAAGAGATAACCCACTTCACAAATGGAAGAGCATGTCAAATTCACAGCATTTCCTTTGTTATTATTATTATTATTATTATTTTACTGTGCTTGGTTTCCGCTCTTTGCAGGCCCTTCCTATATACCTGGATAAGATTTTTCATCCCTTTGTTGCTGTTTTGCTGTCTGTAACTTTTGTTCTGGCTTTTGGAGAGGTAGAGCATTTCTGTAGTTGATAGGGCTTCGGGTTTTAACTACTATAGCCTGAACCGGAAGTAACGTATAACTAACTATATTGGGTCAGGTTATACCGCAAGCAATATGCTCAAGATACGGACTCTCTGTGGGTGCAAACTTTGTGCGGCTTGTTCGTGTTCTGATGATCATCTGTTATCCAATTGCTTACCCTATTGGAAAGGTAACGTTTCACAACTGAAATGAATGGGTATCTTGTGAACATGGAAAAGATCACTTTCTACCACTAGTTGCTGCATGAGTGTTTTGGGTGCCCTAAGACGTTTAGAATATTTTCGATTAGGAACAAAAAGCTTTTGGGATAAAGGACACTACCATACTATAAGTATGCGTGGTAGTTGAGTTATCAGGTTCAACTCCTGTGGAGTGTCAAAGTTGCTTACAAGTAAAATAATATATAGTACATTAGAATATGACCTTTTTTTGTTAAATTAGAATATGACCTTTTCCGGGTTAAAACGTAGCGAGATGGAAAATGTTTTGAATTCTGGACACAACCTATAAGAAATAAAACATGATAATGAGAGGAGTTTAGATGCTTCACTTTTAAATGTTGCCACAGGTTTTTTAACTTTCAAAAATTTGTACTTGATCGTTCAAATTCATTTCCTTTCTCTCATTAACTCTACTGCGATTGGTCATCTTAATAGAGATGTTGAGATACAAGCAAATCAAAGTTTGCAGGACATGCTATGCTATAGTCTAGAGGGGCTAGTATGAACTTGATATGGTTTTCTCTATGCTCCGTGAGCTTTTTCTGAGCTGCTAGAGGTGTGGGAACCATAATGGTAATGCTCTGTAAAGCGAAGGGAATCAAAGGCGGGGGGGACCTCGTAAATGTCTCACTTATTTCGTTGTCAAGGTGCACTGAACTTAAGAGATTTTGAACAATATAGCAGCCACTCAGATGTATATTTAGGCATCATTTAGTGATTCATGGAGGGTATATAAAATAAAATAAAGACTGAATTGGAATATGAAATGGCCTGTTCGTTTTCAAAATTTGTTCTCTTTTGTAAAAGGAAACTCATCTGAGAATCCACAAGGACACTTAAATGTAGAGTAACTCCATCCTTGTAGTCGAACATTTTTTAGCGGTAAGGCCCAACTCATTGGACTGTGAACACATCCCCCCCCCCCCAAAAAAAAAAAAATCACCTGCGCAGACACCTTTTAACCTTAGTGGAATAGTATTTAGCATTACATTGGATGCAATAATGTATGCATGACTTTCTATCACGGTGGTTCTTCACATTGGCCAGCTGCATAATTGACTTTAAACTTCTATTTCACTCGGTAGTCACTGCATTTTGAGCATATATTAAAGTTTAACCTGGTCTCAGATTCTGGATGCTGTACTTGGACATAATGATGCTCTGTTCAGACGAGCTCAGTTGAAAGCCCTTGTCTCTATCCACAGCAAGGAGGTAACCTGCTCATATTAAAGTCTGTATGATGGGCCACAACTTAGCTTGCCTGTATTTATGGGTTCAAATATTTGTTACTGAACCAATATTAGCTGGGTGCATGTAAAGTTGTAAACAAATGTTGAAATGGCTACAGCTAGGAATCCAATTCTCTCTCTCTCTCTCTCTCTCTCTCAAATATTAGCTTATGCTTTGGAACTTTAGGCTGGCAAGGGTGGCGAACTCACACATGATGAGACAACAATTATCAGTGGAGCACTAGATTTGACTGAAAAGGTAATTGTTGCTATCAAGGAATCGTTTGAAAGGCTTCAGATATTTTCTGTACTTGCATTTCATGGTAAAAAATTCGAATACTCAAAGCATTTCTGAAGTGAAAGATTAGGGGCTCTAACTTGGACACCTACTTTCTTTTGAGGTGGTACTTCCTAATATCTGCCAGTTTGGGTCCTTACTCTAGTTATTGTCATCTGCCATAACGGTTTCTTTCTTGGTCAATGCATGATATAGTCTTAGTTACTTAGTTGTTGGTGTCTTTTCAAAACTTCTTCTTATGCTCCTTTTGCTCTGAAATATTTTAGTTTGACTCAAGTTTTCGGTTTGTGTCCATTTGAGAGCTAATTTTAAAATCTTTCTGTATTTATTAACTTTCCCTTGGTTTTATAAAATGATCATAATAATGTTCCCTGGAATATACAGACTGCAGAGGAGGCTATGACACCAATAGAATCAACATTTTCTTTGGATGTTAATTCGAAACTGGACTGGTCAGTTTGGCTTCAGCTTGATCTTTCTCTAAACTTCCTATTCATTTTGATTGTGGTATAGTGGTGACACAACTCTTTTTTTTTTCTTTTTTTGTTAATTTTGCACTTGGATGGCAAATCTACTTGTTAGGAGCTATTGTTGGCCGCAGAAGAATTGAATGAAATATAAATGATTATTGCATAATGGCCAGCCTTCATGAATGTCTTCTGTACTGTTTTGTCTTAAACTGGAGTGGCCTTTTTTGTTCTTATGCAAGAATAAGGGTTCATCTGGTTTCTAAATTACTACTGTATCTATAGATGTGAAAAGCAAGTTGGCAATGGATATCGGCGTGGGGAGGATGTGCAACAATTATTAATGGGAGTACTGTTTTAGGCCTAAGGACATTATCTTAGTCTCCAGGAGAAGTTCCTGGTTGCTTATTGTCTGTCTCTGCTGCTCTTGTCAGCAAAATGTAGGAAACGAGATGGACTTCTAGGACCATCTGCCGGTGAACAAGATTTGCATAACCATTTTGTTTTGTTCCCTGTTATTTGGTTATGGTTTTTCTCCTTAAGTTTTACGTATCTATTTATAGATCAGAAGTGAACTCGTAAAAAGATGTTTTTCACCTTTTGTAAGCAGGGAAGCAATTGGGAAAATTCTTGCACGAGGTCATAGTCGTGTCCCCGTATATTCTGGAAACACGAAAAATATTATTGGTCTCTTGCTGGTGCGTTATCAAACTGATGCATTTTTTTGGAAAAATATACTTTGCACATCCAAACTACTAGTCATTTTGTAATATAATACCTTGAAATACCATTTTTGAAATATTGCGCCTTCAGACTATTCTCATCATCAAATAGGCTACTGTCTGGCAGGCATGCATGTGTGCATGTGTGCAATCAATCCCATGAATGTTGAAGGAGGAGGGGGTTGATATTCACCCTCTCCTCACATTGGCAGGGCTGCAACCTCTCTTTCTCTCAAATTTTCACTTTTAGCTTTTTTTTCCTTTCCTTTTCTTTAAAAATAGATTACAAGGTAGTTTGCCTCCTTTCATCTCCAAAAATGACACATGCTAGCCACACATCATTTTCCATCCAACTTAACACTAGGATCGGAAGAGTGTGCAATTTGGTGATAAATGGTAGTTTGGGGGTGCAATATCTCAAAAGTGATAGTTTGGATACCATGTTGCACTAGGGGTGACAATTCAGGAGGTGCACATATATTTTTCCATTTTCTTTCTTCCTTTTAACATGTGAAGAATTGGATTCTTGCTATTGTTAGCAAGTCAATTATGGATTTTGTTATTCCTTTTTGTGAATATATCTTTATTTGAGATTTAGGTGAAAAGTCTCCTCACAGTGCGAGCAGAAACAGAAACTCCAGTCAGCGCTGTTTCCATTCGAAGGGTTCCTAGGTGTGCCCTTCTCTACTCAGTATCTCTTCTGTTCCTTTCTTCTTATGTGAAACATATGAATTCTCATGCATTAATGTCCCAGGGTTCCATCAGATATGCCTTTGTATGATATCCTCAATGAGTTTCAAAAGGGTAGCAGTCATATGGCAGCTGTAGTGAAGGTAAAAGGAAAGAGCAAGAGCCCTCATCCTGTAGTTGAAGGGGAGAAATTTGAGGAGGGTAAAGTTGCGAATGGAAATTCTCAACTGACTAGCCCCTTGCTAACTGGCAATGATGAGAAATCAGAAAGAGTTGTCGTTGACATTGAGAAACCTCCGAGACCTATCACAAACAGACCCAATGTTCAACACAATGGTGTTGCCACAAACTGCATGTTCCATTTATCTGAGGATATTGAAGATGGGGAAGTAATTGGTATTATTACTCTGGAGGATGTTTTTGAAGAGCTTCTACAAGTAAGTTCAGCTTCTACACTTCTTGGATCTAGAATTCTCTTATTTTTCTTTTTAATTGGCACTGGGTGTCCTAGAAAAGAGTTCTGACTAATCCCAAGAGTGCACAAGGCATCAGCAAAGAGTTCTCGCAAGTGCATCTTGGTTAATTTAAGGGGAAATTCCCCCAGTCCGATTCTAGAAATTGTTTGCACCCAAGAGGATTCAAACCTTAGACATGGAGGGAGCATACCACCAATAACAGGGCCCATGCCACTTGAGCCAACCCCTAGGGGTTGCTCTGTTGATTTGTCATTACCTTTGCTAGTAGCAGCCATGAGTCAGAAAAATGTACCTTGGGGGTTGTTCACAATCTGATGTTATATGTTTCAAACAGATCTGCACATATTATTTCAATTTGCACCTTTTATCCATTATTTATGGATGTTTTTCTTTCTTTATAATACCCTTTCTTAGTGCAGGAGGAAATTGTAGATGAGACAGACGTTTATGTTGATGTACATAAAAGGTATGATTCCTTCTGATTTTGCTTAGTTTATTATTTGCAGTCAGGTATGACTCATGAGTGAATGCGAAATATGTAATGACTTGTGCAGGATACGTGTGGCTGCAGCTGTTTCATCTTTGACACGGCCTCCATCAAATCGGAGGTTGACTGGTCAAAAACCTGCTGTGAGTAATAATCATTTATTTGTTAACTATGCATTTTCATGACGCTCACGGCTTGACCCTTATCCAGGGAATATAAATTATAATCAGAAGTAGAGGGGGATTTTAACATTATATGCAAGCATGTTTCAATGTCAATTGAAGAGTGGATAAGTGAACGTCTCCCATTTCTTTAACAAAAAGCTTGTCACCAACTTTGCATTTTGTGGAACTCTTGTTTTTTACCAGATCTCATCTAAATATATGACTTCAACTTTTTCCTGGGCTTTTGATGTGCCTGGAAATGTCACATGACTCTTTAACTTCACATGCCTCTGTGGTAGTCTGAAAAGGTTCAGAGAAAAGTAGGCGAAAATAACTTCATCAAGACACATTGGTGCTTAGCATGATTCTGAGCTCTGTTTACGTCCAGGACTGCATGAGATTTTTAGTCTGGCGAGCTAATCTGAAAAACTTTGTATTTATCTAATTATATATTGGCTATTGATCAGGGAGGTCAAAGTAGGCAAGGACAAACCCGAAAGAAGTTTGTGGATGATGATTCCCCTCTTTCTCGGAGGACGAGTCCCATACAATGAAGTTTTCGGGGAATTCAGGAGAGCCTCTTGGCATTGAGAGATGAGTCAAAAGTCCTGCTAGAGAAAGATGGCCATGAAGTTGGAGCTTTTATTTTGGTACGACACTAGCAAGTGCCGTAGTTTGCAGATATTTAGAAGTATTTATGGTTTTACCTCTTTTGTTTTGTACATGTCCATACTGAAATAAGGTAAATTTGTATGTGATATTTGGAGACACAAGTGATAGTTACCACTTACTACTAGCAGTTCTCGGACTAGATCAAGACAGTTTCACTAGTTATGGCGCTGGGCGGGGTTGTAAGGTGGGATGATACATGTGGACTGAAAAAGATTTTGGATGGATGTCTTTGAGTTTTTAAGTTAAAAGACAAGTGGAACTTTTTCCTCATGCATGGATGGGTGTGGAAACTCGGAAACTCTCTCCCTCTCTCTCTCTCTCTCTCTCTCATGATACATGGTTAGCTTTTCGGGTGGTTGGTTCCAAATGGATGTGAAACAGAAGCAGCATATCACGGGACCAGGATTGATGCTTTTTGCTGCAATTTGTTTTATCACTCATCTGTTTGAAAAAGTGTATGAAACCAAACCAGTTCCTCTTTTCCTTACACCACACGATTGGTAAGGGAAAAAAAAAAGATCATATATGGTATGTTACGTGTAGATAATGAGTAGAATTTTTTATATGAAATAATTTTTCTCATAAGAGATTGGATTATTATTATTATTATTATTATATAGAAAAGTATTTACATTTGGTGCGGTACAGTTTGCATATTTGAATACAAATAATTGTTTGAATTTTACATATTATTCTCTACATAAAGATTAGATTCATTAGGTGCTGCCTCCTAATCAGGCGGGTCAGGTGGCTTTGACTTGTTCAAAATAGGTGAATTCGGTTCCTTGTCTGAGGAGGATGTGATATGCAGAGACCTGTTCACAACAGAAGATGTTGACAAACGACGACAAATGAGAAAGTCGAGCATTGTATTTTTTTAAGAAAGTTGTGCCCAGAACCATCCAGAAAACACACTAATAAGATAAAGATAATATTTAAGTAGTTCGGTAACTTACTTACGTCTATTAGAGTGGAAATTCACTATAATCAATGTGCTTGTACAAAATTACAACCACTTAATATAAAGCTCTCTATCTCTCTATTTATGCCCACATTGATTTACATATCAAAGCTTTCTTTTTATAGGAGGAACTCTACCGAATAAGACAAATGGACAGCTATGTGAAACCTGCAAATATTGGATAGTAGAAGGCTGAACGGTGCAGAGTAGCCATTTAGACTTCTTAGGTTCACACTTTTGTGGTTTTCAACAATCACCCCTCCACCCAAGTGTGTCATACTAGAATGCTTACAAACTGTTGCATCTTTCAAATTATTGCACCTACTCATCGGAATGGTCATTAGATTTGACTTGAGAGACTTCTACTATCAAATGCGCTCTAAGGCGCCAATGCACCCGAAGGCGCTCAACAGTGTGTGATATTGATCAAGTTCAAGCAGTGTTGGAACTTGATCACTGTGATGACTTTCGTCAACATATCTGATGGATTGTCTTTAGTGCCAATCTTCTAAAGTATAATGTCTCATTCTTCTAATATCTCACGTACAAAGTGAGATCAAACATTTATGTGTTTTGTTCGAGAGTGATACACTTGATTTTTGGCCAAATGAATTGCATTTTGACTGTCACAGTAAATGGTAACCTCTTGCTGCTTAAAGCCCAAATCTATTACCAGTCCCTGTAACCAAATGGCTTCTTTCATGGCTTCTATTACAGCCATATATTTAGCCTTCGTGATGATAGTGCAATTGTAGACTGCAAAATTGATTGCCAACTAACTGGTCCTCCAGCCATATTGAACACATATCTAATTGTCGATCGACGTTTGTCAAGATTACCTTCATAGTCGGAGTCAACATATCCAGTTAGTAGACTATCTTCACTCTTCTCAAACTTCAAACCAAGAACTACAGTCTCTAGAATATACCATAGATTCCATTTAGCTATATACTAGTGTGTCTTTTTAGGATTATGCATATATCAGCTAACTAAGCTGACGGCCTAGGAGATATTAGGTCGTGTACACACCATGACATACATTAAGCTTCCTACAACACTTGCATAATGGAAATTTTTCATATAGTCTCGCTCTTCATCACTTTTAGGAGACTGCAATGCACTGATCTTAAAATATGGGGCCATTGGAGTACTCACCGGCTTCGTTTTTGAGTCCATGTTGAAGTGTTGTAGTACTCTCTTCATATATTACTTCTAAGTAAGGTGAACTATACATTTCAACCTATCTCTATTGATCTCCATCCCCAGTATTCTTCATGCTTCCCCTAGATCTTTCCTTTTAAACCCATGACTCAGTTGAGTTTTTAAACGATTTATCTCCACTTTGCTTTTACATGCAATCATTATATCATCTACATAAAAAAGTAAATATACAAAAGATTCATCTACAAGTTTTCTAAAATACACAAAGTGATTATATTGGCAATGAGTGTATTTTAGGTCCATCATAAAGTGGTCGAAACGCCTGTACCATTGTCAAGGTGACTGCTTCAACCCATAGAGAGATTTATTGAGACTGCAAACACATTTTTCTTTTCCATCTTCTTTAAAACCTTCTAGTTGAGTCATAAATCTCCTCCTCTAGATCACCATGTAAGAAGGTTGTCTTCACGTCAAGCTGTGCTAACTTAAGATCATATTATGCAACCAAAGCTAGTAATATCTGAATGGATGAATGATTCATAACAAGAGAGAATACTTTGCAGTAGTCAATTCCTTCTTTCTGAGCGTTGCCCTTGGCTACCAATCTAGCTTTGTATCGTACTCCATTTTTAGCAGCTTGATCATCTTTCTGATTGAAAACCCACTTACAACCAATTGACTTATTTCCTTGTGGAAGCGGCACAAACTCCCAAGTTTGGTTTTTGTAAAGATACTGCATCTCCTCATTCATCACGTTTATCCATTTATCCTGTTTACTAGACTGAATGGCTTCTCTATAAGTGGTTGGGATCTCACCCCCTTCAGCTAGTAGTGCATATGTCACAAAGTCTACATAACGTGTCGGTACACGTCTCTCATCTTATCTTGTTTGTTGCTATTGATTCAGGTTGACTTAGAGATACTTTGACTGGATTATCAACCTCATCTTGTTCGTTCTCTCCTGAATCCTTTGTAGTAGTAAATTCCACCTTCCACGAATTATTAGGTGTTTCACCATAATGGCTATCTTCATTGGAGTTTTTATGTTCACGTGACTTAAGCATTTTAGACTCATTGAAGGTAACATCTCTACTGATGTTTACCTTCTTAGAACTCTATGCACCAGAGTATATATCATTTTACACCAGTACTAAAGCCTAAGAATTTTACTTTCTTAGTTCTAGGATCAAGTTTACTTTCTTTCGTATAAAAGTAAGCAGGACATCAAAAAATATGTAAAGAGTCATAATCAGTAGCATGTGTACCTTTCCATATTTCAATAGGTGTCTTCTCGCCATTGGTAACTGTGTGTAGTCGGTTGATGAGGTGGCAAACATATGTCACAGCTTCAGCCTAATATTGTTGACTGAATCTAGCATCCAGTAACATACACTGTACTTTCTTCAGCAAAGTACGGTTCATCCATTCTGCCACACAGTTTTGCTTCGATGTTCCTCATACCGTGAAGTGTCTGACAATTTCCTCTCTCTGACATACTTCCATGAAGAGGTCCAGTGTGTACTGCCCTCCATTATCTAATTTGAGCTGCTTGATTTTTCTGCCAGTCTGAGTCTCAATCATTTTGTTCCAAACAATGAAGATATTCAACACTTCATTTTTAAGCTTCATCGTATATACCTACACATGATGAGAATAATTATATACAAAAGTTACAAACCAATGCTTACCTCCTATGTGACGCCCCCAAATTCCGCTTGGGATTGAACGGACATTTGAAGCGTCGAGACATGCAACACAAGGTTACCTGCCCCCGTTCATGATATATAAGATGCAATGTTCCTAACATGCATCTAGCATTATGCAATATTCGCAGCGGATAATCTTTTTCTTTAGCAATACTATGCACCAAACTAAATATATCCCAAATACTTGAAACATAATTCATACATAAAGGCATACTAAAAAGCCGTGATCACCACACTAGTCTAAAATGGTTGTGATCAAAAGAATACTTGAGATACAACTCCAAAAGTACAAGTATTAACCTAAGTTAAATACTATACCATCATCAACATCGCACCGTGGCCTAGTCGACCGTATTCAGTTGGTCAGATTCCAATTCTCCTTTGGGTCCTGTAACAAGATCTACCATTCGGGGGAATGGTAGTTGGGACTACCACAGTGAGATTTGATTACAAATCTCAGTAAGTTAACATAAAACTCACACACAGGTTAAAAATGCATGCATGGCAGTAAAAGCATAAATGCATAATTATAGTCATATATAAACATAGTATAACTTGAATAGCATGATAATGCTATGACTTACACCAGTAACTTAAACATGAACTGAAACTTGACTTAACATGGCATAAACTTAAGCTTAAAACATAACATGAACAAACAACATAACATGAACGTGAAACATAACATGGACATGAACATAACATAACATGAACGTGATCTTGAACATATCATAAAAGTGAACATAACATGATGTGAACATGAACTTGGAACATAACATAAACATGAACATAACATGTACGTGAGCATAATATAACATGAACTTGATCTGAAACTTGACTTATCATGCACTTGATCTGAAACTTGACTTAACATAAACTTGGAATCTTATTTAATTGTCTTGATTAATAACATGCGTTAATACGTACTCCACAGTTGTTGTGGCCCCACGTATTCAAGTAACATAAAACATAATACGTACTCCACAGTTGTTGTGGCCCCACGTATTCTACATGTCACAATTGCTGTGTCTCATGTAGTGTATGCTCCACAGTTGTTGTGGCCCCATACTTCATGCTCCACAGTTGTTGTGGCCCCATGAATACACATAACATAAAATATAATACGTACTCCACAGTTGTTGTGGCCCCACGTATTCTACATGTCACAATTGCTGTGTCTCATGTAGTGTATGCTCCACAGTTGTTGTGGCCCCATACTTCTTGTAACATAAAATATAATACGTACTCCACAGTTGTTGTGGCCCCACGCATTATAAGTAACATAAATATAATACGTACTCCACAGTTGTTGTGGCCCCACGCATTATAAGTAACATAGAATATAATACGTACTCCACAGTTGTTGTGGCCCCACGCATTATCATAACATAACATAAGATATAATACGTACTCCACAGTTGTTGTGGCCCCACGCATTATAAGTAACATAAATATAATACGTACTCCACAGTTGTTGTGGCCCCACGCATTATAAGTAACATAAATATAATACGTACTCCACAGTTGTTGTGGCCCCACGCATTATAAGTAACATAAAATATAATACGTACTCCACAGTTGTTGTGGCCCCACGCATTATAAGTAACATAAATATAATACGTACTCCACAGTTGTTGTGGCCCCACGCATTATAAGTAACATAAATATAATACGTACTCCACAGTTGTTGTGGCCCCACGCATTATAAGTAACATAAAATATAATACGTACTCCACAGTTGTTGTGGCCCCACGCATTATAAGTAACATAAAATATAATACGTACTCCACAGTTGTTGTGGCCCCACGCATTATAAGTAACATAAATATAATACGTACTCCACAGTTGTTGTGGCCCCACGCATTATAAGTAACATAAAATATAATACGTACTCCACAGTTGTTGTGGCCCCACGCATTATAAGTAACATAAAATATAATACGTACTCCACAGTTGTTGTGGCCCCACGCATTATAAGTAACATAAATATAATACGTACTCCACAGTTGTTGTGGCCCCACGCATTATAAGTAACATAAATATAATACGTACTCCACAGTTGTTGTGGCCCCACGCATTATAAGTAACATAAAATATAATACGTACTCCACAGTTGTTGTGGCCCCACGCATTATAAGTAACATAAAATATAATACGTACTCCACAGTTGTTGTGGCCCCACGCATTATAAGTAACATAAGATATAATACGTACTCCACAGTTGTTGTGGCCCCACGCATTATAAGTAACATAAAATATAATACGTACTCCACAGTTGTTGTGGCCCCACGCATTATAAGTAACATAAAATATAATACGTACTCCACAGTTGTTGTGGCCCCACGCATTATAAGTAACATAAAATATAATACGTACTCCACAGTTGTTGTGGCCCCACGCATTATACGTAACATAAAATATAATACGTACTCCACAGTTGTTGTGGCCCCACGCATTATAAGTAACATAAAATATAATACGTACTCCACAGTTGTTGTGGCCCCACGCATTATAATAACATAAAATATAATACGTACTCCACAGTTGTTGTGGCCCCACGTATTATACGTAACATAACATGTCTTATCTTTCTTAATGCATGAGATATTATTTAATATCATATACTTTTCTAACATGGCGTATACTTGTAAATGGTACAATATGATTTAATCATAAACATTTCATGGCATACTTAACATGGCATACTTATAACATACATCATTGTATGACAGAAAAGATTATGTAACAGATAATTATTCATGATATATTAAATCATACGTAACAGATGAACATATAATGACATAGCATGACATGGCATATACGATAACATACATACATAAATTGTAGTTCCCTTACCCATCACACATACACAATAAACTGATAGTAAGTTAGAGGCTAACTTACCTCGATCGTCGCGTTCTATGAGAATAGAGCGCGAAACACGAGGAACTGCACAACAGCTGGAAGAGGAACACTCAAGTCCTTAAGATTTTCACATTCTGAACTCAATTGCCATATTGTGAGCACTTGCAACACTACGGGCAACGTGAGGTTTCACTATACTCGAAAGAGATAATTTGACTTCAGAAAACCTTTGCACTAAAACAAGTTCATTAAAATTATCAATAATAACCAACAAACAATTCCTTTCTCAATCCATATACTCTTAGCCATAGTCAACCACAAGATGACACCAGTCACCCCAGACTATAATCCATAACACCACTGCTTCGGGACACTGTCATACAGTTTCCCAACACTACACCATACGCTCCACACTTCTCTGCTACGCCATCCAACCCTTCGTGACACGCCATCCGGTGTATCACGACTTAGTACATAGTACACTCACGTGAACTCTCTTCCATTCACACTACAAAACCCATCACTGCGATACACGTCTCACGGTGCATCGCTACGCGACACGGAGTACGCGCTACGCGTACTTCCTTCGCTACAACACTCATCAACACGATGCACATCACACGATGCATCGCCATACCACACGGAGTACACTACATGCGTACTCCCTTCCTTCTACGACCCACATCACTACAGCGCATGTCGCGTCGCTGCATTACACAGAATACGCTACACGCGTATTCTCTTCACACAACCCGCCGTATCACATCTACGGCATCCATTTCACGCCTATACTTCACAGCACAGTCCACAAAACTACAAAATCAAGCCTAACACTTCACAACCACACTTCGTTTCACAACTACGCAGCGAACTCCACAAACACTAACTACACAGTCTACAGCCAACCAAATCAACTATGTTAAACATAAATAACCAAAGATAGAGGGTTAAGACGAGAGAGATGTGATTGCTGTTGGGAAAGAATCCAAAACTGATAATTTTAGCGGGCTGTTACATCCTAAATATGCAATTTTGGTAGGTCCCCAAACATCTGAGTGTACATAGTCAAGTATCCCCTGTGTATTATGTACAGCAATTTCAAATTTGATCCACATCTACTTCCCCATAAACAATGCTTATAGAAAGATAATTTGCCAGTTTTGGTACCTTTGAGTAAGCCTTACTTTATCAGTGTTTGCAAAACTTTTTCTCCGGCATGTCTCATACGCATATGCCAAAGACTGGTGGTGTCAGTATCAGTCTCATATAGCTTCTCACAACTTGTGAAAACTCTTCTATCAACAGTACTTCCTTACAAGAAATACAAGTTTCATCGTCTCAAACCCTTTATAGCTACCTGAACTCCCATTACCACTTTGAGAATTCTGTCTTCAGTAGTGATTCTGAATCTCTTTGAATCTATAGATCCAAGTGAGATTAGATTCTTCCGCAAGTCTGGAACGTACTGAACTTCTATTAGGGTCTTGACAGTTCCATTATGTAGCTTTAACTGAATGCTCCATATTCCCTGAGTCTTACAGGCACTGTCGTTGTCCATAAGTATTGCTCCACTATCAATGTTTGTGAAGTTAGTAAACCAGAGGAGTTTATGCTACGTTTATCTACTCTTGTTTTTAATTGAACTTTTGAACTTATCAAAGGCCAACACAACCTTTGTGGTGTTCCTCCTTATAATCTAGGTTCTTAAAACAAGTTTTTCAATGGGTCTAGATTTTCCATTGGCTTAATTTGACTTTCTTGAGTGAGTTTTCAAATTGATTGTGGGTTCAAGGGATTTCATTTCCACGGGTTCATATCATTTGGCATTCAAAGCTCGGCTTCCAATCAGGTCTAATTTTATCTTTTAACTTTTTGCATCTTCAATTCTAAGGCTTTATTGTCTTAGAGTTGCTAAAAAAAAGGGGTCTATTGAAATTCCTTTGATTAGGGCTGTCGTGTTCTCCATCATCTAGGGTTGGACGAATTACATCTAGGGTTTCATTGATTAGTGTGGCCGAATATCATTGTCTAAGGAGTTGCTGAATTGCATCATCTTAGGGTTTCACTAATTCCATTCTAATTCCTTGTCAATTTTTGTGTGTTTGAATTCAATTGTTTAATTTTCACAACTGAATACTCATGCTTATTATTCAAGAATTCATATTTGTGTTTGTTCCAGGTTTGAATTCAATATCATTTTCAATTGTCCTGTGTTTATTTAGTTGGTGAAAGGAAAAGAAAAAAAAAATCAAAAAAAAAATGAAAAGAAAAGGTAGCATATTCAAAGGTTGCTACATAGTTACAACAAACAAGAAAGAAAAAAAATTGTTGATTAAGCCTTGTCTTCAAATGGGCCAAATTGCTCTTGTTGCATAATTCTAGTTGGTATCTTATTTTGTAATTACTCTTTCTCTCGTACAAATTCCTTGAGTCCCATGTCGTTTTATTCCTTCCTTGTTTTTGTTCTTATTTCTTAGATCTATATGGCTGGTTAGAACAATACAAGGTTAAGTCTTGATTTAGTTCAACTAGTTCTTAAAGAACTTGAGCAAAAAAACTCTTGAGGTAAAAGGCAAGAGAGTATAAGGCTATTATAGAGAAAATGTCAATTTAAAAGTAAAACACTAGTGAAGTGCCACTATTTGAGTGTAAATACATAAGGGAGTGTGTAAGGTTTTTACCATTAACCTTTTTTTTTTTTTTTTGTGCAGCACACTACGATGTTTCATAATAGCGACTCAACACTTAAGGGGGTGGCAGAAAATTCATTCTTTGTGTTGCAAGCCATGCAACAAAAGTTTGAATGCTTGAATTTGGTGTTGGGGGATATGATGGATCTTCGTGGTATGATGATTAGAAATCTGCAATGTGGGAGAGATAGGAGAAGACATGAGTCTTGTATTGAGAATGGGTATGAGTATGAAGAGTATGGTGAGTTTCTTGTTGCCAGACGCGTTCTCAATACACAAATTAAGATGAAAGATACAAAGTAGCAGCAGAGAGAACATTTTTCTTACTAGATGTCACATCAACAACAAGGTTTGTAGTATGATCATTGATGGAGGGAGTTATACTAATGTGACTAGCATTATTTTAGTTGAAAAATTGAATTTACCTACCTTGAAACACTATAGATCATACAAGCTGTAGTGACTGAATGATTGTAGGGAGATTAGGATAGATAAGCAAGTACTAGTTTCTTTTTCAATTGAGAAGTACAAGGATAAGGTGTTTTGTGATATAGTGCCTATGCATGCTAGCCATATTTTGTTGGGAAAATTGTGGCAGAATGATAGAAGGGTGATCTATAATGGGGTCAAGAACATGTACAACTTTGTAAAGGAAAGCAAAACAATCTAGCTTGCTCCTTTAACTCCTGGAGGTCCATGAGGACCAACTAAAACAGAAAATTGAGGTTGATAATAAAAAAAAAAAAAAAAAAGAAGAAGAAGAAGAAGAAGAAGAAGAAGACTGAAAGTGAAATTGAACAAAAAAAGAGTGAGGCCGAAAATGAGAGAGAAAATAAAAGAGAGAGTGAAGAAAATGAGATAGAAAAAAAAAAGAGGATGAGGTCAAAACATTAAAGAGAGAGAGAGAGAGAGAGAGTGAGTGAGTGAAAAAGAAAATAAATAGGTGGCTGAGAGTACAAAAAAAAGAGTGGAGCCACAAGAAAAAAAAAAGAAAGAGAGCCTGTAGAGAGAAAAAGGAAAGACAAAAGTGAGTTTTTATGCTGAGGCGAGTTTTAATACTAACGAACTTAATGAATCTTTGTCTAGTGTTGTTGTCTCTTTGTTGTAGAGATATGAGGTCGTGTTACCTAGCGATGTGCTTAGTGGATTGTCACTTATTAGAGGAATAAAGCATCAAATTAATTTTGTGACAACATTGGAGATTTGACAATATTACCTTTGGCCAAAAGAATTTGTCCTAAATACCAAACATGAGTCCTTGAAGCGCTTGAAGGGACAAAGTAAGTTGAATAGAATGTATGCTAAGTGGGTGGAATTCATTGAGACATTTCCTCATGTAATCAAATACAAATAAGGTAAAAAAATTTTATGGTTGATGCATTATCAAAAAGGTATGTCCTTATCTTTATTTTAAATGCAAAGTTATTGATATTTGAATATGATAAGAAAATGTATACTATTGATGATGACTTTGCTAGTGTGTATGGAGCATGTGAGAAAGTATCGTTTATTAAGTTCTATAGACTAAATAGGTACTTGTTTAAAGAGAATAGATTTTGTGTGCCTAATAGCTCTATGCGTGAGTTGCTTGGACGTGAAGCACAAGGAGGTGGTATGTTGGGTCATTCTAGTGTAAGAAAGACTTTATACATGTTGCCTGAACATTTTTTAGAGTATCATTTGCCATTAATAGAGTTTGCCTATAATTGGAGTATTCATTCTACTACTAAATTTCCACCTTTTGAAATTGTTTATGCCTTTAATCTATTTACTCCTTTAGATTTAATATCTTTAGTTGTTGATTATAGGAGTAACTTGGATGGATAAAAGAATGTAGAGTTATTGATGAGTGCGCGAAAGTGCACTCTAAATACCCTATTACTAGGTTAAAATGTTAAAATGTAAATAGAAATAATATAAATTAATGTGTATTCTTGAATTAAGTTTCTATTTACTTTGAGATACTCCTAAGTAGATTTTTATATTTAATTTCAAAGTTTATAAAAGAGCAAGTCAAAACCCAGTCAAATTCAAATTAGGATTTTCATGGGGTTTAAGAGTAATTTGGATCAAGAAAAAAAAGAAAAAAATTCACAAAAGGAAACTGTAATAAGTCCAAGTCCAAAATTTGCTAGGAGACAGCCTGGAAAGCTATCTTAAAGGGTTATAAATTTGTCTCTAATAAGGATTTCTAAATTTAACTCCTGAAGTATATACATGGCTGCCAAAATGAGTCCTAAAATTTAGACTTTTTTTTTTATAAGGAAATCATGAAGACATTAGGATTTCTTTCCTACACTATATAAGTATATCATTAGCACTAAACTCAGGGGAGAACCAGCAGTGCCCTGGTGAGAGGACGGACTGAAGAATGAAGAGCCAAAATTAATTTCCATGGCCGCCGTTTGCTTTATTTTTCTCTTGTGATTTTTGTTATCCATTATATTTATAGGTAACTAAATTCTCAAGTAAGATTAGAGATAAACTTGCACATTAAACGATATTTTTAATTTATGTATTTAATTTTTAATTACTAAAACTCTTTTATTTTATCATTCTCAATTCATTGTAGATATTTTTTTCTCCGAATAATCATGGAATTTATTCTGTTTCTGAATTCAGTCATGCTTTTTCTATTGAATGGATTAATTCTTTGATTATTTTTGGATCACTTATTTATCTATATTGATTTAATTCTTTGATGCAATATTGTTCATTGAATATATTGTCGTTGTTAAATTTTCTCAATAGTGATAATAATTTACGTATTTTAAAAGTGGTGAATGATTTTTCAAAGGGTTACATTTAGTTTAATTTTAGTTTATAAATCTATACATTTCGTTTGGAAATTGAGTTATTCAATAAATTAAGAATAATTAAAATATCGAATTTGTGCAAGGAATTTTCGATGCTTTACTATTCGTCAAATTTGAATACTTTTTCTGTTAGTCGCTTTGCTTCACTTTAATTTGTATTTAAAATTAATTTTTATTCTCCATTAATCATTTAATATTTTTCTTTAATTTCTTTGTTCCTTCTGCTATTCTTTTAATTTGTCTCTCTGTGGAATCGACACCCCAAAACTGTGTTACAACTACCGCGTTATTCTTTGGGTATAATTAAATTTTGGCATCGTTTCTAGGGAGATGGTAGAAGAATTGTTTGATAGTTTTTATTTTTAGCAGTTTGTAAAGGCGATGACTTCGTTCTGTCTTTTAACTTGTTGCATTTTTATTTTTATTTTTTTTCTTTTTGTAGTTTTGTTTTTGTGTCGCATTTTTCTCTACTTTGCATACACAGGTATAGAGATGCCTTGGGTTGGTTTGCTTGTAAACCTATGTTATACTCAGAGTCAGAGTCTAATTTTTCTAATCATTTGTTTGATAATTCTTTTAATTATAAGGAAATGAGTGAACACAGAGATCCACTCACTAGCACCCTTCAGGATTACCTCCACCTACACGCAAAGTCACACCATCATGCATCATGTTTCCAACTAATATTCGCCAACTGGATTTTAAAACAGGGATGCTACAATTACTCCTTACTTTTCATGGCTTGGAAAATGAAAATCCATATTTGCACATTAAGAAGTTTGAGGAAGTAGTTGTAACTTTTCATAGTCAAAATGCAACTGATGGCGTTGTGAGACGTAAGTTCTTTCATTTTTTCTTTCAAGGATAGAGCTAAGAGTTGGCTACACTCGCTAAGACCATGATCTATTGGGTCATGGAATGAGATAACTCAAGTCTTATTTAATAAATACTTTCCTCAACATAATACCAATGTTTTAAAAAGGCAAATCTCCACCTTTGCACAAAAGGACAGCGAAACTTTGTATTTGTCTTGGGAGAGATTTAAAGAGTTGCTGAGTATGTGTCCTCACCATGGGTAAGAGAATTGGCGCTTAGTGAGCTATTTTTATGAGGGACTTACACCTAGAGAGCACCAATTTGTGGAGATGATGTATAATGGTGAGTTCTTACAGAAAGATCCTGATGAGGCATAGAATGCCTCAATGAACTTGCTGAAGAAACTCACACTTGGACTAGACCTAGTGCTACTGAGAGCACAAATAGGTCACGACCTACAAAAAACCCAAATGGTGGTGGAATTTACCATCTCAGGGAAAAGGATACCCAAAAGGCTAAAGTTGAAATGCTCACTAGGGAGCTATAGGTGTTAAAGACTAAAGACTTAAAGCCAACACATGTGACTAATCATGCAGAGTCTTTTGGACCATATTTTGTATGTGGCGAGGTAGATCACCTCTCCCAAGAGTATCCCACATTTGTTGAGATGAGAAGGATGTATGAGGAACAATGTAATGCCTTAGGTATATACAAGAAGCTTTTTACACCTTTCTCTGATACTTATAATCCAGGGTGGCTCAATCACCCCAATTTTAGCTGGAAGTCTGAAATCTAGCTGCCTACACAACCCCCTAGATCATATCCTACACCATATCATGCACCTTTATCTTCTAGGAGTCCTTTATAAAACATTTTGCATGATTTTATTGCGGCACAGGGTAAGACTAACCAAAAGTTTGAATTTTTTATTACGCAGGTTGTTGAAGAAAACAATGAGATAAAGAGCCAAGTGTCCAAATTGATGAGCTCCTTGAGTGTGAATGAGTGAGGTAAGTTCCCTCCTTAAACTCAGTCCGCATCCCATGGTCAACACATGGCGCAAGAGAATTTGAAGGATGTGAATGTTATTGTAATATGAAGTGGTAAGTCATTACACATCCCTACAATGAACAAATAAGAGGATGTGGAAAAGAATCAAGATAGTAGTGATGCCTAGCTACCTAAGAGGTGACAAAGAGTCCTGTTAAGGTATCATTCCCTCAAACTTTAAAATCAAGCAAGCAAACTCTGAATCCTAACAATGAAATAATAGAGAATCTAAGGTAGGTAAAAATCAATCTTCCTCTTTTGCATGTGATTAAACTAATTTCTACTTATACAAAAGTTCTCAAAGATTTGTGTACAGTTAAGATGAAGCACAATGTAAAGAAGACAGCGTTCTTGGTAGAGCAAGTTAGTGCTCTAATTGAGCAGCGAATTCCTCTTAAGTACAAGGATCCTGATTGTCCAACAATTGCATGTGATATTGAGAATCATGAGTTTGGGCAAGCCTTACTATATTTAGGAGCTAGTGTTAATTTGATGTCATATTTCATTTATTTGCAGCTGAAATTAAGCCTACTTATGTTGTGCTTCAATTGGCTGATCGTTCAGTTAAGAAATCGAGAGGGATAGTTAAGGATGTTTTGATCCAAATTGACAAGTTTTATTATCCTGTTAATTTCTTAATTTTGGATACTCAATTGGTTGTTAAGTCTGACTCTAAGGTTCCTCTCATATTAGGTAGACATTTCCTTGCTACTGCTAATGCTCTTATTAATTGTAGGAATAGTCTAATGAAACTCTCTTTTGGGAATATGACTCTCGAGGTGAATATTTTCCTTAGTGGGAAAGAGCTAAAAGAGGATAAAAAAAATGTCACCAAGCATACATGATTGATACACTCATAGACAAGAGAGTTCACACAACTCATGATTCTAATCCCCCTAAATATTCTCTTGTTAATTCTGAGTTTGATACTATTAGTGATTCGTATGATGTTGTTGATATTTGTGCTGTTTTTTATGAAACTCAGGAGGATTATGTCACACGGGCTTGGCAACAGAAATTTGAGGAGTTGCCTAAGAAATGTGAAAAATAGATTCCTTCAAGTATGAAAACACCAAGAATTAAATTGAAACCTTTGTCTAAGTCTAAGACTTATAAGATAAAAATGAAAGTGTTTCATGATAAAAATATAATTAGGAAGACGTTTAATCTTAATGATCGAGTATACTTATATGATTCTAGACTTTACAAGCATCCAGGAAAATTTCGATCTAGGTGGACCAGCCCTTTTGAAGTGAAGAATACTTTTGCAAATGGGGAGGTAGAAATAAAGGATTGTAAGGATGGTCGGATCTTTAAAGTAAATGGTCAATATCTTAAAGTATTAATTGATAGTCAAGTTCGGGAAGTGGAAGACATTCCACTTGTGGATCCGGTCTATCAACCTTGACCACACCATGCAGGTATGTTTTTCTTTATTAGTTTTGTTTTGTTTTGTTTTTTTTTTTGTTTTTTTGTTTTCTCTTATATTCTTTATTTTCCTTTTTGTTTGCTGTTGTTTTCTTTGTTTTTGTTTCCAGGTTAGTTTCATTTTGTCATTTCATGTTACAATCTTTGGTGCTTAGCGAGCTACCCAAGTCACTCATTAGGTGTATTCTGCCATTTTTATTTGCTCCCCATTTAATTTTGATTATTAAACATTGAGGACAATGTTTCATTTAAGTTGGAGGTGGTGGTACAAATTCAATATTTAAAATGTTTGTTGGAATTCTGTTGCATATTTTCACGTGTCAAATTCTTTTTTTTTAAATTTGCATCACACGTGCATCCTTTTCACATGTGTACTCGTTCTCATTCATAGTCATCTTTGTGAATTCACCAAACCAACCATAATCATTTTTTTTCTGATGCATTCATAGAACCCCTAATGCATTCATCCAATTTTTGTAGTAAGATGATGGCTTGATATATGTAGGTAGAGAACTCTTTTACTTAAGTATTCATGTGAGTTTTGGAGAGAATTGAGAGCCTACAAATGTAGTAAATTGTGATAAACATTCATTGATCTATTAAATTGGGTATTTCTTTTTAGAATATCATTATATGGTTTGTGGTAAGATGGTGGATATACTTGGGATATGACGAAGGTCAACTTAGGATCAACGTTTAAACCTTCCAAGCTAACACTTTCCATCATAGACCCCTAGTAGCCAACTTTAAGCCAATAAACACATGTACATTTTTCTTTTCATATGCCCACATCATCTATGCCTCTCTACATTGGGGTATAGCCTATACACTGATTTTTCTACCCTTTTTACTTACAAGTGTATACTAGATGTGGAATTTGCATTTTCTTTCTTTTGTGTTGGTTTCTCAAATAAATAAAAAAGAAAAAGAAAAAAAACTCAAGATTGGGTAGAAATGGAAAGAATACCAAAGTGGCATATGTTTGTTCATCAAATTGTTGAAAAAAAAATAGAAGAGGAAGAAGAAGGAAAAACATTATTATTCGATGATCTGAAAAGTTGGAAAGTACATCAAGTGAGAAGAGTGGTCTACTGAAATATTTAATAAAATTTCCTTTGTATGTACTTGGAAGTTTTTGAATCAAGTGAGAAGTGTGGTCTACCCACGTTACTCATTGGATGGCTTTGTAATTTTGGCCATAGGGGGCATTTTGGGCAAAGCTTTGTATTTTGGCCTAGGGTTTATTTGGGATTGCTTAAATACTTCTTGTAACCACTAACTTCACAGTTTAACTTATTTGATTAATATTTTCATTGTGAGTTGAGTTTATCTTTTCTTGTTCTTGATTGAATTTTTGAACTTATCAGAAGCCAATACAACCTTTGTGGCATTCCTTCTTGTAATCTAAGTTCTTGAAACGAGTTCTTCAATGTGTCTAGATTTTCCATTGGCTTGATTTGGCTTTCTTAGATAAGTTTTCAAATTGATTATGGGTTTAAGAGATTTCATTCCCTCGAGTTCATATCACAATATTATGGCACAGCCAAGGATGAATCAAATCTATATATCTTTCTAGAGTATGCACTTGTCTACATTGAAAATGTCTATTGAGCATCTCCTCTTGGAGATTCTCAAGTCTCCACATGTACAAGATAGGTTTTGCTGGGTTTGAAGAATCTTCATGAAAAAAAATGTGGTTCATAGGGATATTAAATGTGCAAATATACTGAGGGATGGAAGAGGATCTGTGAAGCTTGCAAATTTTGGGTTGGCGAAGGTTACTGAATTGAATGATCTTTCATCTTTTAGGGGAAGTTCATTTTGGATGGCACCTGAGATTGTTGTTAGTAGGAAGGAGCATAAACGTTATGGATGCACTGTATTGAAGATGTTAACACGTCAGCATTGATACCCTGATTTGGAACCGATTGCTGCAAGTTTTAAAATTGGACATACATAATGTTCCACCTTCTGTTCCTGATTCTCTCCTAGAAGTTGCACTGTAATTTATCCAAGTCAATCCTGATCATCGTCCTACTATTGCACATCTCTTAGACCATTATAAAGAGGCCACTTCCCACATCCTCATTCAGCTCGGCATGAAAGATAATGATGGACAACTATTTTTATTTTCACGTCTTTATGCATGCAGCTACCCCTTTTACTTGATTATCCAGAGTAGTCGGAAGAGAAAGAATAGGACAACTTTTGTTCTATTCTGGCTTTTGGAAGTACAGAGTATTTCTGTAATTGATAGGGATTCGAGTTGCAACTACAAGAGATATGCTCATGATATGGACTCTGTGTGAGTGCAAACTTTATGCGGCTTAAGCTCATGCATATTCTGATGATCATCTATTATCCAATTGCTTACCCTATTGGAAAGGTAACATTTTACAATTGAAATGAATGGGTATATTATGAACATGGAAAATATCACTTTTTACCACTAGTTGTTGCATGAGTGGATAAGTGAATGTCTCCCATTTCTTTAACAAAAACCTCGTCACCAACTTTGTATTTTGTGGAACTCTGGTTTTTTACCAGATCTCATCGAAATATATGACTCCCAACTTTTTTATGAGCTTTTGATGTGCCTAGAAATGTCACAACTCTTTAACTTCAGAAGCCTTTAGGGAACACTATACTACTGTTCATTATTTTATCATTACTTTTTATATACATTTTATTATTTTTTATTATTATTCAATATTTTATCATTACTTTTTCACTATTATTCACCTAATATCTTATATTACCTCACTATCTAAACGCAACTTAAGAGAGCATCTCAATTCATCTCATTTTATTTCATTATTACAATATTTTCAAATTCCGACACAAAATATAATAAATATTTCAACTTTTTCAAATCTCAAAATAAAAATAATATTTTGATAATATTTTATTCAACTTTATTTTAAAAATTCCTTCTACACTGAAAAATTCAAGAGTAACATCAAGCCAGTATATGACTTCATTTATTATTCTTGATTATAGGATGTTACATCAGAAATAATCCTTTATATAAATGACTAATGAGCTTAGCAACTTTCACAAATATTTATTTATTTATTTTAATTTATATATTGGAAAAAGTTTACTTTTTTAAGGCCTTTCATGTCTAAAGGCGAGTTGTAAAGCATTTACTTTTTTAGATGCGTCAAGGAGAATTAGGGGTGTACATAAAACCGGCAAACCGACCTACACCGACAGCAACCCACCGCTGGACGCCGGAACCGGCCGAAACTGGAGAAGAACCGGTCGGTTGGTGGTAGAAATTATTGGAAACCAACTTCGGTCGGCTCGGTCCCGGTTCGACCACATAGAAAACCGGTAAACCGACCGATCTTATATATATATATTTTATATATACCTCATATAAAACGACGCCGTTTCATATGAATCGGCGTCGTTTTGTTTAAATGCGTAGAAAAAAAAATTAAGGCCAAAACGACGCATTTGGTGGAGACCAAATGGCGTCGTTTTGGGGGAACGGGTTAGGGTTATCCCCTTCCTAGTTCCCCCCCTTCCCTCTTCTCTTCTGCCATCACCCCCCTCCCCGATTCTCTCTCTCTCTCTCTTCTCTCTCACAGTCACAGTCTTCCCCCCATTCTCTCTCTCTCTCTCTCTCTCTCTCTCTCTCTCTCTCTCTCCGTTCAACGGCGCCGCAGACCAACCGGTGACTCCCTCAAGCGGCCAAGCTTCTGTGTTTCTCAACCCCTACCTCCGTGACTCCGTCCAAACCAAAACTGACCGCGACCGGCCGGCAAAGGAAACGGTAGGTTTTCTCCCCCATGCACGGTCGGTTTCGACCGATTTAGCCCACCCTTCTTGAAGTGCCAGTCGGTTTTGGTTTACTGCCTAAACTGAAACTGACCTGTCGGTTTTCAGCCCTAAGGAGAATAATGAATCCATCTAGAAAGATGCCATCTTTCAAAAAAGGTTGAATTACCGATATCATAAAAAATAAAGGAAAATAAAGTAATAAAGTTTTAGCGTATGTAGATCATTTTCCATTTTTGGTAGATTTATATGTATATTTATATATATCAATTATCAATTGATCAAGAGTCTAATATATATGCATTACGATTCACATGCCTCACATTCCAACACTCTCTAAATAATCCTAGGACTCTCCTTTATTGTGTCTTCAATCAATAAACCAACGTAGCTCCAGTTTGTTTCCTCTAGCTTTATGATCAGAGCAATTCACCACTTGAAAAGTATCACCCTCCAACCGAATTCCTAGCATGCAGAGGTCTTGACATAATTCGAAGCCAAGTAACACAAGAGAGCTTCAGCTCTAATATCAAATCACCACTTGTCATAATTCATCTATAAAACATAATTTGCTTTTCAAGCAACAAAAATATGGCTAGGGGAGGTGCTATTGATGTGGTAGGCATATGGTTATAAATTAAAAACAAAAAAGGAAAGAGAGAGAAGAAACCAGAAGACCCAAATCGCTGCACCATTTTCCTCCCCCTCCGTTTGTCATGAGTTGCCATTTCAATAAACAGAAATAAAACCCTATGAAATGAGATAGACTTATGTGGTCATTTACCCATTTTATCCCAGTTTTCCTGGCAGATTTTCGATTTTGCGCCCATTTTTGTTTTCCACCCAATATTTTTTTCTCAATGTGTCCTCGTGTTTTTGGCTCATTTTCCATTTTGTGCTCGTCTTGTAACTCGTGGTTTTCTTTTCATCCCATTTTGTCCCCGTATTTCTCGAGTGTTGGTTAGGTTTTTAGTAAAAACTTTTTATTCTTTGTAGTTCAGCTATTTGGTTTTTTCGGTTCCGAGGACCAGATTCTCTTCTTTTGGTTTTTTTTACACAATATTTTTTGTATACAATGATTTGATGCTTTCTGACAAGTTGAGAAGATGTAATTTTTTCCTCTCTCTCTCTCTCTCTCTCTCTCTCTCTCTCTCTCTCTCTCTCTCTCTCTCTCTCTCTCTCTCTCTCTCTCTCTCTCTCTCTCCTTCGTCTCTCGCATTCTCCATCATGTGACAACCTTCTCTTTGTTTATTTCTTTTTTCATCAGTCGCAACCCTCTCTTTTTCATTTTTCCATAGTTGTTGTAGTCCTCCACAAATCACTGACCATACACATTTGGGCCATTGGATTGCAGTTGAGCTCTGCTATGTGGTGCTAAGATCTTCATCGATGATGAAGCAGAGAAGGCTCTATTCTCTGTGTGGATGGAAATCATGGCAGAAATCGTTGATCTGTTACTCTTGTATTTTTTGCATAAACATCCAAGAGGAATGAGAAAAAAAAATGTGGGTGCATTCGAAGGCTTTTGAGATTCAATTATGAAATAAAACTTTTTCTCTATCAAAATCGAAAGATTTTGTTTGGGTTTGATTTTATTTTATGCATATCATATGGTTTATTTAATCATTTTGTAGAGATTCAAATGGTATGTTGATTTTTTTTTTCTGTTTTTGTTGTTTCTGATTTGACATCGTTCAATTTGATCTCGTGTACAATATTTGGATGAGGAGATTTTGTTTTTTTCTTTAGATCTACACGTATTTCATCTTGTTTTCACATTTTATTTCCTTCAGTGTAAATGTGTATGATCTATATAGTAAATTTATACAAATTTGAAGGGGTATTCTTTAGATCTGCGTTGGTTTCTTCCCTCTATATCTGCATTTTTGTTAGAAATGTTCTTTTTGAATGGTTACAAATCTGAGCATATTTGTTTGGGTTCTGTCATATGGGTATGAATTCTTTTGGCATGCCGTGAGCATACATCGTGGGTTGACTCATTATGGGTTCTCTGGGTTCAGTCATGGTGGCTTCTCCCCCAACCCACTACCACATCGTCGCTTAGACTGTTGGTTCACTCATCGTGGTTGGTTCTCCCCCAACCCAGGGCCACACCATGGGTTCTCCCCCATGACAGAATTGGACGACCCCTCCTCTCCCATTGATGAAGAATATCCACGGTGCGTCAATTTTCATTATCACACAATTTTCAGCGTAACATCAAGAAGGTATGCATTTGCCTCTGTCTCTCATACTTGCACATACGTAGCATACGCACACTATAGAAGAAAAGCTAATTGGGTTTAGTTTTGTTGGGTGAAAGAATGCGGTAGTCATTCCCTAGTTTTGATCTTCAAAATATATTTCTCTGCAAAGTTGGTTGGATAGTTGGTCTGATGCAAAGCTTGATTTAGGGTTTTTTTTTTTTCTTAGTTGGGCAGCTGGGGTATATATAGAGGAAAAGTGAGAGGAGGTAATACTCATTAAGGCAGTGCATTAGGCGATGAATTGGGGTTCCAGAAATTATGTGATTGAGAGAGAAGTAACTGAGTAAGCGGTGAAGTGATATTCTAGAATTCATGTTATTTAACAAGAAGATATCGACTAAGCGGTGTGGTGGGGTGGATTGGGCTTCCAGAACTAGAAGAAAATATTAAGTTTCCAAATTTCAATTGGTGAGAGGAATCGGTGATTTTGGAATTACGTGATTTAGGCAGATGGAATCCAGTAAGCAGATCTTCCAGAATTTACATGATTTAGAAAGAAGAAATATTGCTTTAAAAGCAAGGGCAAAAACGTACACATTTAGCTAGACAGAACACAAATTTGGAAAACAAAGTAGGGGCAAAATGGGAAAACATGCCAGAAGATAAGGGTATTTTGATAACAACTAAATGATTTCACAGATATGGTCATTCAGTGGAAGCAGTGAAATAGAAAACGTGAAAATAAATGGACAAAATCGTTAATACGCAATTAAAACAGAAGCTTAAAAAGGGAACCAATAGATAAAAAAGTTAAAAAAAGGAAAATGTAAGGGCAAAATCACAAATTTGGAAAACAAAGTAGGGGCAAAATGGGAAAACATGCCAGAAGATAAGGGTATTTTGATAACAACTAAATGATTTTACAGATATGGTCATTCAGTGGAAGCAGTGAAAAAGAAAACGTGAAAATAAATGGACAAAATCGTTAATACGCAATTAAAATAGAAGCTTAAAAAAGGAATCGACAGATAAAAAAGTTAAAAAAAAGGAAAATGTAAGGGCAAAAACGTAAAAAATTGAATAGAAGCTAAGGGCAAAATCATAAAAAAATCGAGGAAAACGGAACAGCAGTGAAGGATGGAAGGGGAAAACAAATGCAAAAATAGGGGCAAAATCGTCAGAAATAACAAAACTAATACAAAAGAAGGGGTAGCCAAAGAGGGACAAAACTGGAATATTGAAGGTGGAAAGAAAAGTTACAAATGGAATCGGAATAAAAATGTGTAAAACAAAATCACTTTTCTCCTACATTGGCGTTTATATATATAGTAGATATATCAATTATCAATTGAAGATTCTAATATTTTTTTTAATAAAAAAAAAAATTATTTAACCATAATTACTGACTGAATGCATGGTGGTACTTCTTAAATAATGAATCCAAAGCTAACAAATGAGCAGCATTGTTTGCATTATGATTCACATGCCTCACATTCCAGCACTCTCTAAACAATCCTAGGATTCTCCTTTATTGTGTCTTCAATCAATAAATCAACGTAGCTCCAATTTGTTTCCTATGGCTTTATGATGAGAGCAATTCACCACTTGAAAAGTATCACCTTCCAACTAAATTCATGGCATGCGGAGGTCTTGACAGAATTCGGAGCCAAGTAGCACAAGAGAGCTTTAGCTCTAAGACCTTAAGATGCACGTAATGTGGCTAGAACTTGTCCTTTATGATCCTGAATTATAAGAACACTACCTATTTTATTCCTACCACTATCAATAGTTTGATAGTAGGGGTGCTACTCGCACCTTACAGACAGGTGGCCTCAAGCCCTTCCCTCCGTGGGAGTCAGATGCCTCTATGTTAGGGACCTCAGTCTAGTCCCTAAACACTATGGTTCTCTAGATCCGCTTCACCCAACTATGACCGAAGAGCCTATACTTCTTGCTTGCCCTTTACTTGAGTTCTTGACTTGAGTGATAAGATTTGGTGAATATGGATGATTTGTGTTATGGTTGTGAGTTGGGATCTTGATGGAATGAATATGGTATATGGTATGATGATGGCCGAATAGTGAGATCTAGGGTTTATGGTAGGCGCCCCCTTGGATGGTATTTTGGTAATTATGGAAGTGAGGCTAGGGTTTAAGGTTTCCTAAAATATAGGAAATCCTTATGGAGGCTAGGGCTTTGTGTGGGAATTATGGAGGCACTAGATCTAGTTTAGATCTAGGGTTTTATGATGAAAGGAATTAGATCTAGGATAATGGAAGATAGTATGGAGGCTAATATAGTGTTTGGATAGTAGGAAAGTGAAGGAAAAGTGATGAGAAAAATCCAACAAAGCTAGATCTTCTTGGAAAAGTAGATCTAGTGTATTGGAATGGTGGATCTATCAATGGATTGGATGGAACGTGTTGTATAATGGCAATTGCAATAATAATAATGTAAATAACAAATAAATAACAAGATTGCAACTCAATAATGGAAAAGAGAAACAAACTTGCTCATAAGATTGATAGTTGAAACAACACTCGTCCACAAACGTCAAGGTGTTCAATCTCTATTTGGGATTCACATTGGTTGCACCCAAATAGCCCAAGTGCCATGCTCAAAAGAGATCTCAAGAACAAATAAACCGTCCACAAAAGAATTTGTCAAAAGATAATAAAAAATGGGGCTAGGGTGGCCTTTATATAGGCTTACAATGTGGAGACTCCTAGTCATACTAGAATAAGGAAATAATTCCTAGTAGTACTAACATAAGGAAATAAATACTAGAATAATGAAATAATTCCTAGTAGTACTAACATAAGGAAATAAATACTAGAATAAGGAAATAATTCCTAAGAGTGCTAACATAAGGAAATAAGGAAATAAATACTAGAACAAGGAAATAACAAAAAATAATAATAATATAATTCTAGCCGTGCTGGCCCACGCTGAAAATGGCCCATGGCATGAGCCATGGGCGTTGGCTGGCTAGTCATGGTCAAGCCGCATGGCTGGTGGCTTGCCATGGCATGCTAATGGCTCATCAGTGGTGCCGACTAGGCATGTCAGTGAGCGTGTCGAGACTTGACCCGGGGCCACTTTCCTAGAGGGTCTAACACTCTGTCCGGATGTTGAGTGGCAGATTGGCCCCAAGACCTTCCGCCCACAACAGTCTTCTAGAAAGAGAGATATATACCAAAGGCTGGGGGGGCTAGGACCATCTATCAAGAGTAAAGACTAACATGTAGATGAAGCAAAGCTTCTATCTACTAGTCTGGCATGACCCATGCAACAGTAAATTAATAGGGGTAACTGCACAAATTAGATTAAAAAAAAAAAAAAAAAACTTAGGAAGAGCCTAGAAAAAAAGGTTTAAGTAACTCATATATTGACTGATGTAGTCGTTGAAATTCTTAAGTCTCATATTTAAATGAATAAGATCCCATCATGTATGGATTGGACACAGTCTTAATTGGAACTAGATTGGGATTAATGCCACGGAGTAAGCCTTTCAATGGAGGTATTCCCCCCTAGGAGGTACATGAAAATGAGAAAGAATTGGATCATGTCTAGTCTCAGCTTTCTTATTTATCGCAGACTTGAATAAGTTGTTTTTTTTTTTTCCCCAAATGGAAGCATTAGCCTTGCAATGGAGGTATTCTCCCCAGGACTGGTTAAGATTCTGAGATGAGATGACTTGATTTTAGATAAAAGATAAAAGTTGAATAAAATATTGGCGGTGAAACAAAAGAACATGGAGAGAGAGAGAGAGAGAGAGAGAGAGAGAGAGAGAGAGAGAGAGCTAGGGGGAGGGGAGGTGGTTGTTAAAACAAAGCATACAATAAAACAACTTAGAGAGTGTCATTTCCTTCCAAGGGCAATGTGAAAAGTATGGTCAGATTGAATTGAAGGATTTTTATGGGGTGGAGTCCTTGGTTGTAATTCTTGTGTCATTTTATTAAAAAAAAAATACAACTAAAGATAAAATGACGTCTTCTTATTAAAAAAAATTATCTTTAACATGTCCTCACTATCACTTATTCTTATGGGAATTTGTTCGATATCTTCAATTTCTAAAGGGCAAAACAACCTCTTTATATATTCTAATTCCACCATTTCAAGTCTTCATCGATAAGCTCAGCCACCATAGCATCTTCATCTAGACTATTGGTAGGAGATTGAATCATCTACATAAAAGGTCTTGGAATTCATTTATCTTTTGAAATTCTAACCCTCTTTCCTATTACCAATACCTTAAAGTAGGTCTTCTTCACCAAGTTTTGCTGGATAACTACCTATCAAAAAAGAAATTAGGTAGATAACTTCATTAAAAAGAAACAAAATAAATCTTTTAGATGATTTTCCCAAGAGAGAGAAAAAGTTAAAATGATTAATTTTAGCATCTTAAAAGACTAGAAATGTTAGATCTAAAAAAAATCTAATAAAAAAGGTTTAATATAATTTAATACATTCCATTAAATTATGAAGATTTTTTTATTATAAAATAGATCTGACATATTATACTAAGCTAAAGAGAAATGATTTAGCCACAAAACAATTCTACAAAATTAAATATACAAATTAACATGACTTAATATGGTATGTTAAATTGTAAATCGAATTTTATTAGGATTGTGAGTTTACTAGTTTGGACCAAAAAATCTGACCAAACTGAATGGTTCCGACCATATCGAATGGTTCCAGTAGATCTGAACCGATAAGGTAAATGGTCGATTTTGGTCCCTATATTTTGGGAGTTTCGATTCTCAGTCCTGTCCCGGGGTATGGTTTTTTCACCCCGGACCAACTAAATAGTATATACAGGTTTTTTAAAATATTTTTAAAATATTATTTTATACATCAGTTGTATAAATTATGTATATTTCTTCATTTCATTTTCTATTTTTTTTTCTTTTATTTGAAGTTTGGATGATGTTGTATTTTTTTCATTTATTTTTCTCTATTTTGTGTCTTTCATTTTATTATGATGATTGTTAACCTTCATGCATGGATATGGATAATTTTTATGTATATATTTTTCCTTTCATTTTCTATTTTTATTTCTTTTATTTGGAGTCTGGATGATATTCATAACTTTAGTTATTTTGGACCTTTTTTCTTCTTATTTTTTTCTTTTTTTTCTTTTCTTTTTTATATTTATGTTGGGCTAAAATTAGGGGGATAGTGAGGGCCCACCTAGGTGGGGCTCATAGCAGATAAGGGGAGCGGGTTGGGCCCAACCCGTTTTTCCCCTACCCCACTTTGTTTATACATGCGTGTGTGTGTATATATCCCTTAAACTCCCCCAACCACACCCCCCCCCAGCCCGCAAAAAATGAGCTCTCATTCTCAAATCTCTCTATCTCAGCTTCGTCTCCAAGCATCTCTCTTAAGTTCTCTACCATTTTGTAAGTATCCCAACTACCAAGCATTTTTTTTAGTTATGGAGGACAAGATTGATTTGAGGACTTGGAGGATAACATTGTGAATTGTATGTTGTGAAGATTGGGTTGTTTGTTGTGTGAATATGTGGTTGTATGACAAAATTTTGTGTATGTAAATATTTAGAATTTCAGATTGAGTTTAGGGTTTCAATTCGAAATCCTTAATTATGTTAAGGGTTTCAAGCCAAAACCCTTAATTACCCTTAATTATGTTAGGGTTTTCAATATTGTAACCCTAAATTTAGGGTTTCAGATTGAAACCCTAGTTAACATTAATTATGTTTGGGGTTTACATATTGAAACCTCATTATTTTTGGGGATTTGATATTGAAACACCAAAATTGTTGTGATGTTCATGATTGTATGATTTTAATTATTGTGTGATTTTTGCATCATGTCAGGATTTTGTGAGTCAACAAGAATGTATAGTAAATCAAATCGAAGTGTTAGTACTAGCTCTTCTACCCTACCCAAACCCCTACCCATACCCCTGCCACTACCCCTACCAGTTTGCCCCCCCACCAAGTAAGAAACGAGTTTCAATTGTCTAGTCTCACTTAACCAAAATATAGGTTGGTAATCTCAATAACCCCCAATTTAAGTGTAACCATTATGGTAAAGTGTATGGATGTCATTATATGAGACATGGTACATCCAAATTGAAGGTCTACTTAGAAATGAGTCCAATATTAAAATCTTTATAAGAAATGAGTCAATATAGACTAGAGATTGGACTTAAAATTTTTTTGGATGGGATTAGTAAGGGTGGAGCGTTGAAGGGATTTACAAATTATAATCCAAAGGAGCGTAGAAGATACCTAACTCATATGGTCATAATGGACGAGCTATCATTTCGGTTTGTTAAGTGTGAATGGCTCTAAGCATATTCTAGGTTTATCCTGTAGGCTTGATAAATTTAAGGTTGTTGTAAGAGCTTTGGGTATTGAATACAAGAAGGGCATTTGTCTTGATTTTTCTACAAGATGGAACTCCAATCTTCTTGATGTTGGAGACAACCAAAGAGTATAAAAAGGTCTTTGCGTAATGAGTGACGAAGATATTCAATACCTTAAACAATTTGAAAATGAGGGAGGAATGGGGAAGTTTATTAATGATTATTGGGATGTAGTTGAGATTTTTGTAGACTTTTTGAGACTTTTCTCTGAGGCCATAACTAGGATTTCTAGTTCTTTGTACCATACATTTAATGATTTTTGTCAGCAAATATGTAAGGTGAAAGAAAATTGGGATGAAATTTATGGAAGTGACCAAACTAGGCGGGAAATGGAATTGAGAATGAAGGCTAAGTATGACAAGTATTGGGGAGATTTGAGTAAGATTGACATTTTCCTATATGTGGTTGATGTTCTTGACCCCAATACAAAATTAATGGAATGGTGTATAATTTGTGATTGGCGAACAAAAGGGCATGAGCTGATCATATTGCAGAATGGGTTAGGGAATCCCTTGGCAGATTGTTTGATGAGTTTGCCACGTTCAAGGGTGGTAATATTCTGGCACCTATACGTACCGCACTACCTCCTCCTGAAGTCAGGATGGAGAACAAATATAGGTTGGAGTGCAATGAGAGGTTGGGGCAAAACCCATTGGTCCATCATCCTTTAGATACTTAGTCGGAGTTGGATAGATACTTAGCATTGGATTTGCACCTATTTACGCGGGGGTTTGATATCTTATCTCTGTGGAAAACTAATGTCCTCAAGTATCTCGTCCCTGGATACATGACCCACAGTATTTTGGCCTTCCTTATTAGTACTATAGTCTCAGAGTTGGCTTTTACACTGGGGCCACATATTGGATTCATTCTAGAGTTCATTATCTCTTACCACTATGGAAGTGTTGATTTTCACTCAAAATTGGATCAAAGGGAAGCCAATTCTTATTCCGGATGTTATAGATTTTGAGAAGGTCGATGAGGAGGAGGGTGATGATCAACCTGGATCCAATAATTGCTCTTAATTCATTGATTTGCTTTTGCTTATAATATATATTGTGTTATGAAACTTATGAATTCCTTAAAGGATACAGTGATATATATAGGAGTACAAAGGAGACTATGCATTTGACGGCTAGCACTATGCGTTTGACGGCTAGCTAAATGTGGTCATACAATTTATTTTACAACACTCCCCCTTTGGATGACCACATATAAAGAATATGTCTCGTTAAAACCTTGTCAAGGAAAAACCCAGTGGGAAAAAACCAATGACGAAGGAAAAAGAGTACAATATTCATGTATATCGTCAAGTGCTTTAAGATTGCCTCATTAAAACCTTGCAAAGGAAAACCCAGTGGGATAAAACCTTAGCAAAGGAAAAAGAGTACAATCAGCACAAGTCTTCAAGACTTTACTCCCCCTAAAAAGTGCATGATAATAGGCTTTCAAGTTTCCGCATTCCAATGTTCTGCACAATTTTCAATTTCACATTTCTTCTCATGAATTGCAATGATCTCTCTGTGAAAATGCAATATCAGATCGAGTGCAATTTTCAAGATACTTCAGGACCACAAATTTCTTCATCGTCTTCACAAGGACGAAATGGGTCTTTCTTCTCATCAAATGATCTGAACAACCATTGGAGTACTCAGGGGATGAGCCTTGTCCATGTAAAAGTTCTTCAAGATCGTTTTAACATTAAATTCACTACTCTTCAGGAGTTGTGCTCTTCTAGAGTTCTTGTAAATCACATAGTTAATGGAAAAGTCATCAATATTAATTCGCCAACCTCCATATTCAACAAAAACGGTAGCCACGTTTTTAGACCGGACAAGCACCGCATGATTTTATAACTCTTCTGGAGCTGTCAGGCGCCGCAAGGCTATGATGCTACATCTCTTGTCTCTTGTAGAGAGATGCTTCACGAGGGACGCCGTGAAGCAATAGAGATGCTTCGTCCTTCCTTTCATAATTTTCTCTATAAAAGAAATATTCAGCTCATCTTCATTCGCATCTCATCTTCTTTACTTTTCTGTAATTAGTTTTCATTCTTACTCTGCAATCTCTCTCTGCAATGGCCCAGCAATCTTCTCGTAACCAATACATGAGGTATTCTACACCTTCTTCACCAATTGTTTCTGCTTCTACTATTGGTGCTATAGTGCAATACAATAATGATCTGACTAATAAGTCAGATGTTGAAGGTATCTACGAGCTTGTAAATCTCGGTACCCATTACTCATCAACTATTTTCGCATTTTCTCAACGACTACAATCCAAACCTTATGATTTTGACAAACTCAATAAGAAAATTTCTATCCTTCAGCGACTTCTTCAGGAGTCTCACATGAAGATAAAAGTAATAAAGTAAGAGAATAGGAAATTAAAATCTTTACTTAAATCTTCTTTTAGATTGCCTACTCCTTTAGACAGAGATGCCATGCAAATTTTAGAAGAGCAAGATCGTTTAAAGAATGAGGCGAAGAGCCTCAAATTTCTGTAATTTTGTTTCGAGATAATAAAATAATATTTCACAAATATTCATATTGTGTTTCTATCTTCTGGTAGATATTCTGTGTGCTCCATTTTATTTCTCATTTAATAATGCACATTTATCTCCCCCTTGAAACCGAAAGGGTTTCTGATTTATATTTCAAATATGTGCAGTTCTTCTGATCTCTTCAAGAGTTTCAACAAAATTTAAATCATCAACCGCAATAATAACAAATCCGGAATCTCTTAATAAAAACACATGGGCATATTAGATTATTTTCAAATCCTTTTTTCAATAAATATTCACTAATGCATTTATACCACATGCGTCCGGATTGTTTTAACCCATATAAAAATCTTTGAAGTTTAATACAATACATATTTCTGGATGTATTCAGATTAGAAGTTTCAGGCATTTTATATCCTTTAGAGATTTTCATATATATTTCTGGATGTATTCAGATTAGAAGTTTCAGGCATTTTATATCCTTCAGGGATTTTCATATATATGTCATGGTCTAATTACCCATATAAATATGCAGTGACCACATCCATTAACTGCATATCCAATCTTTTTGTAACTACCAAACTAATCAAAAATCTGAATGTGATTACGTCCATAACAGGAGAGTATGTTTCCTCATAATCAATCCCTGATTTCTGCAGTTTTCATGAACTCTTCTGGGGCCTCAATGACATTTAAATTATCTATATAAACTGCAATAAAAAATAATATAAATACTGAAAATATATGGAAAATAGCTTATTTCACATGTGTTTAGCTTGCATTAGATCATATAAGGATTTTAAGACTTGATAGAATAAGTACTTTAGGACTATATGCTTCATGAATTTCATATCCAGTAATCTATACAAATATGCAGTTAATCATGCATACCCAAACTCTCGGTAACTATCAAGTTAATACAAATCTCAATATAATCTCTTTAACTTCAAAAACATATCAATATTATTTCTGCGGGAAATATATTCGTGATGTATAAATCACATTTTCATTTCCTTTATACAAATACCCACTGATATTCAACAAGCATCACCTCATAGGTGTTTGAACTTCAAGTCCATATGCATCACTTTTTACTAGTGATATCAATTCTGCAGGAATTTATTTATTTCTATTTCGGCCAATATTTTTACGTCGGTATTGTTCGACGGTTCTGAGCTCACTTTCTTTATTACTTCTGGTAATATCAAATGCCATTTTATATGAAAATACGTTGTCGACAACGGTTTTATTTCTTTCCATAATTTCTCATTTACTCATGAAATGTAATATTGAGATCTCGTTATTTTCAGGTACATGTCCCTCTTCAAGGGAAGAAATTTCATGGAAAACCTCTTCAGGAGGTATTCTTCAAGAGTTTTCATTATGAGAGAATTTTGTATAGAAAGTTTGGATGGATCTTATTGCTTGTTTTGTGGGTACAGCGTCTTCAGGAGCACCAATTTCTTTTCTTTGTGCTTTTCTCTTTCGAGATGTTTTATCATTTGTATCAATAGGTGTCACATGCTTTCAGACATATCTTATATTCATTAGACTGCTAAATTTCTTAATTATCCTACGGGGACTTCAATCCTCACTAGGATTTTAGCAGCTAGAATATGAGACATTTTATCTTATTGCATCCATAAATTAATTATCATATGAACTTCCAGTTCACCTATGATAATCATGATAACGTCGAATTATTTCATTTTATTTGCTTCTACCAAATTTTTCTTTCCGCTCATAGTGGGAAGACTTTATAATAAAAGAATCTTCTGGTTCTTTTATAGACGTCCATATAAAATTTATTCGACTTATCATAATTGATTTCGGATGATCAAGATAATCATGAAAAGTATACAAATATTTTGAATCATATCATTTTTGATTCATCAACATATTTGATTCAATAGTTGTATAATATCATATCAAAGAGAAAGCTGATAATATTTTCAATACGAGCTTCTGGCCCGAAATCATTGAAGTACTATAAAGATATTCATCACCACGTCCAATCTCTTGGTTTCTTTGAAAACAATTTGTCATTCTCTTCTGGGAATGATATAAATCCAATTTCATTCACTTTAGGAAATGATGTGGAACTAGTAGGACATGGCTCATGATTTCTTAGCAAAATCTCATTATTTTGCTTAACTACTAGAAAACCAATTATAAATTTAGAATATATTATGAACTTTTGCACTCGATATTGCTACATCAGGAGCACATTCGAGGCGTTCATTTTAAACATATATTCTTTAGTGGTTTTTCTCAACACACTTTCAATTATGCAACTTCAGGTGCATTAATCATAATGAGATTTTTTGTACACGTATCACTCATTTAAATTATCTCACGGAATCAATAAATCATTTATTATGAGATACTCAATAAAATTATTGATTTAGAACAATCCTTCAGGGATGTTCAATTTTTATTCCAAGATGAATCTTATCATTAATAATTCATAACAAGTATATAAATAAATAAAACTTGTATATAAATTGAATGAGAATAAACATATAATATAATCAAGTAATAATAATGAATATAATCTTTAATACTCACCTTGGAAATTGCAAATAATATATTGAAAAACTTACTTGAATAAGAAGACCATTAACTTCAGAATCAACAGAACCTCGTGCACAGCTCCCTTGATTATTTATTTATTTATTATTATTATTATTATTATTATTATTATTATTTTCAAAGCCAGAATATCCTCAGCCAATCTTCCATTTCATTTCCCATAGATATCCACGGCCAATGTGGCAACGCGCAGTTTGATGTCAAAGTCAAACTTAATTATAATTCAACAAGGGGAGTGCTAGGGCCACTGCTGGGGCTCCCGCTAGGCCAAAAAAAAATTTCTTTTTTTTGTTTTTTTTTCACATCATTTTTTTAATACTTTTAAATATTTAAAAAAATATAAAAAAAATTACAATAATATTAAAAAAAAATTTCTTAACCATTAAGAAAAAGAAAAAAAAAACTAGGAGCAGTAGCTCCCAGCGGGGGATCTAGCATTTTCCATTCAACAATGGCATTTAATGGTGGGGCCAACAAGGACCACTTGTTATCATCACCTCAATTTTGCAGACACACATGCTAACCAAAAGTCAAAAGTAACGTCGGAAGGAAAAAGTTCAAAAAGTGAAAATTGGAGACCGTAAATGGAAAGCAGTGTACGCAAACCTGGATCTCTGAGTCCCGTCACCGGTGTTCCTGAAACTGAATTTGCAAGTAAAAACAGGTTGCCTTGGATATGAAACTCTTGCGAGCTGCGTCGACGGGGTTGGTGGAGGACCCTGGAGAGGGCATCTGAAGAGGAAGGCAAAGAGGAACGTAGTGGACATGCCCGGTAACGAAGGGACTCTGCCGTGGAAGAACTCGGTCACGTACGACGACCCTAGAAATTGAGGATCTGAGTTGTACGGTGAAAACTAACCGATCCCAACATGGAAAGTTGAGCTTCCTCAGGTTCCTGTAAAACAGATTGGTGGGTAGATCCAGAGATTAGAGAAAATTAGAGAACTTTCTGTCTTCGATTCCAAGAAATACTCAGAGACAAGCTCTCGAGTAGATTAGAAGCTATAGATCATGGATCTCTCTAGATAGAGAGATCTAAGACTGCAAAACGTGATCGAAGAGCTGAGCTACAGAGAATTGAGAGAGAGCGAGATAGAGGAGAGAGAGATTTGGTTGAGAGAGTCGCAGCGAGAGAGCATTCTTACTAATAATGTGTTATGAAATTTATGAATTCCTTAAATGATACAGTGATATATATAGGAGTACAAAGGAGACTATGTATTTGACGGCTAGCACTATGCATTTGACGGCTAGCTAAAGGTGGTCATACAATTTATTTTACAACATATTGTTATTATTTATATTTATTTAATTAGTATTAATTTCAAATTTAATTGTTGTAGGGACAACTATGAATCTGTGATACATGAGGCTACATCTACATCAGCCGCAATATGACTTTGTGTGTATTGGACACACCATTGCCATTGGTTTATATAATTTGTCTCTTAATTATTTTTGTATTGATATAATATTTGTAATTCTAATTGTTTTTCTTGTATTATTTTTTTCAATTTTTATAGGCTCATTGTCATATGCCTAATCATAATCCCAATGATCTCATCTTGATCTCAATCTCACATTTGTTAGTAATTTTAATCTTTCTAATTTTTACATATCTATATATTATTTTTGTTTGTATTTATGATTTTTGTTGCTTGTTTGTAATTCTAATTCATTTTCCTATTAATGTTTCAATCTTTATAATCTCACAGTCTCACAACTCACTCAGTTGTCCATCACCGTGACCACACCTAAATTCCAATATCAAACTCAATACCAAATGATCTAAGTGAATTATAATCTTGCTACAATTTGTTATTTAATTGTTTAATTATTATTTATTTAAATTATGTGACCATTTGTAATATTTTTAGATTAATTTGTATTATTGTAATAGCTTATAATTAATAGTTACAACTTTTAAGTTACTAAGTTATTAATTTGTATTATTATAATATCTTAAATTATTCATTGTTGTATTAGTAGAAATTGGAATGGAACCTAAGTCCAAAATGGTCCAAAAACGAGTTTTGAGCCATTTTTAAGATTAGAAATGTGTTATTGGTCATTTTGGGCCCAAAAACAAGTTTTGAACTCAATGGGTCAAATGAGGGGGCAAACGGATTAGGGGTTCGCCCCTACTCCACTGCACCCGGACGGGGAGCCATGCTCCCGAGATTTGGGGGCGGATTGTAGAGGGCAAACCCCACGCACCGCCTATGCAGGGGCGAGGTGTAGGAAAGGGGCAAATTCGCCCCCGGGAGTGCTAGTAGCACCCCTAGTCGAAATAAACAAAAAAAACGTAAGTTGGGCTTTTTAACAAGAAGTGATCTATTTTGCATAGGCCCAGACTGAAATGGGCCAAATGGAACGATAGCTACCGGTCTGATCTCGAATTAGAAAATGTATGGATCGAAAGTTTTGGTCTGTTACAAAAATCTCCCTTTAGACCGATCAAACTAAATCGATTACTGCCATAAATTTCATTGTAAAATAGATTTAAGAACACTTATAGTAAGCTAGTCAGAGATAAAATCTAGTCAAATTTTAACTAGTCAACTCAAAACATACTAGATATCAAACTTGTAAAATGAACAGTGTTTTTATCTATGGTTATTTTGGCTGGCAAGACATGGCCAATGAATATGGTTAGCCATCTATTTGTTTGTCATTATTTTATTACAAACATTTTGGCGCGACAGCTCGTTTACTTTTAGCGCTCTCTCCTTTTATTCTTCGATTTGCCCTATTGTTCTACAAATTTCTACCATTTGCACCGACTGTTCTGCAAACTCAGTAAAGCAGAGCCCCTTTTATTTATACGACGAAGATCCCAAACTATACAATCTCTCTACCATTGACCCAACCTCTTAGAAATGTTTTCTTCTTTTTTTGTTACAAGTGCTCTAATCGTAGGTATTTCCCATGGTAGATTTGAGGCATAATCAAACGTTGGAAAATTGTATGTATGTTGGAAAAATATGATCGTTGAACTTAGAAAAAATATATTTTCCAAAAAGTGTCCTGTTTTAATTGTGTGCTTCTTTTAATAGAGAATATATATTCTAATTACCATGAGGATTAAAAAGTAGAATTTGCGTGTAAACATAAGAAAGATAAGAACAAGAACTTAACAGCAGAGGAACTTAACAGCAGAGGCAGCAAGGAGTGGGAAGTTTCCATCCACCATTCATACTGCGGTGGGGCCCACTAAAACTATATAGCAACCGCCTTTTAGCGTTATAAAAAAGAATACAATGCCCTACGTCGTGTAAACTTTTGGCCCCGCGTGACGAGAACGCCCTCGCGTAAATCCCCAAATGACGTCCATATCCAAATGATTACTTAGCTGCATAGGTCTCCTTGACCACCTGTCCGTCCTCCTACCTTCCCCACGATTAGTCTCGACTCTTCCCACCGAGAATCGAACGCTACAAATACCTTACCAATCTTCCTCTCTCCCTGTCTCTGTTTCTATCCATCTGTGTGAAAGGTCAGTATTTCTCTTGGGCCAGGGCTTCTGTTTGGTTTCTGAGAACGGGAAAGAAAATGAAACAGAGGAAAATGTAGTTTTTAATCGCTCTGTGTTTTTAATTTTTTGGTACTTTGCGTTTCCCATGATGTGCTTTTTTGGTTTTTCCGTTTCGACTTTCGGGCCCTCTATAATTGAAAACCCTGAAATCAAGTTCTTTTCTTTGTTTTCTTTTCGTTTTCCTACTCTTTTATTTTTTCTAGGCATCCGAGAAGAGCATTATGGTTCATCGAGTGCCAGTATTTTTTTTTAACTCGAGTGCCATTATTTTTTATTTTCTTGTTGAATTCATTTACCCAAGATTAGTTGTAAAGGAACATAAATTTATTTCCTTTTATGTTCCCTGTTTCTAATATTTTTCTTGGAAACCAAAAGGAGGATAAGGGTTTCTGTGTTTCTAATATTTATTCGCCGATGTTGACTTGACGACTCTCTTTCTTTGTTTTTCATTTACCTTTTCTTGATTGTTTGTAATTTGGGGTTTTGCTGTTAGGTTCCCAATATAAATTTGGAAATTTGCTTGTTTTGTTTCTCATGTGCAGATTTAGAACTCGGAAATGGATGTCAACTCAGTTTACCCATGCTTGCAGGAACTCTTTCCAACGGTATTGCTCTCATTTCAGTGAAGAATTGGTATCTTAATTAAGGAATTGGTTTAATTTTTTTATTTATCTGCTATTTAATTTTCTTCATTATTTGGTCATGTATTTTGTTCTGTTCTTGGTCTAAAATTGTATGGACGTTGATGTACTTGATTGAAATGAATGAGAAGTTATGTTTTGGTTTCGTTTCAGCTGTGTGACAAAGTGATGTAGGTTAATTGAGCGGCATTTTTCTTGAGTCTCAAAGATCCTGACTGTCGTCCTATTGAGTTTTATATGAATAAAATTTTAATTTATTAATTATTGGTGAAATTTCTTCAAAATGCATGGCTTTAGAAGCTCTGAACCTTTTCTTTTTCATTTAACAATCCTTAAAGTATCTAATTAATGGTTTATTTGGCTACGAAAAAGTCTCCAATTTTTGCTGCATGGGGCATTCCATTTGATTTTCCCAGATTTTATGTCTGGGCCTTCCGTGTCACTTACAAGCCTAAGTTCATAGGTTTAAAACTTACCTATAAAAAATTGCAATTTTGTCCACAGATTGTCTTATGCATGTATAGAGTTTCTTTTCCCTATCTATGTTAATTTATCTGGAATTTTATATCCTTGTTTCTGACTAAATATATTTATTGCATCAAATTCTGCATAGGTTGATTCTCGCTTGCTGAAGGCGGTTGCCATTGAGCATTCCAAGGATGCCAATCTAGCCGTGGAGATTGTTTGTAGTGAGATTATCCCTTATTTGTCTGGTTGGTCAACTGGTTCTTCCAGTCCTCCTGAGGATGGTGAAGGTGCATTATTATTGAAAACCTTCCCCCTTTATTTTATTTAGAATCGTAATCTACTTGAATGTTGTAATTGATGTATTGTCCTATATGTTGCATCTGACTTAGATTGAACCTGGGTTCATTTTTAATTTTCTTTTTTGTTCTTTTTTTCTTATTGCATGCAGTTGAATTGCCATTGATTGGATGAACTGATTTGATTGGACTGACTTAGTTATTGTATAATACATGATGAACATGCAGCAGGATTTAAGAAGCAGAGATACTTGTTAAGCCAGCCGCAGGTAATTGACAAAGTAGATGTGGGGCCTTCTTCAGAACCTCAATCAATAGCTTATGATGATGCCAAGGAGAGTGATCATACCTGTGGTGTCCTTCATGCTGATGCAACACCTCTGGTTGAGGCACTGAATGATTCCACAGCTTTGGATTTCTATGATGCAAATGAAGACAACAATCAGTCATGCAGATATACTGAAAATGAAGAAGTGATTTTGCTGGGGAATTCTCAAGAAAAATGTGTCAAAGTGGGGTTGAGTGAGGTTGATGCCACATTAAATGCTTTGTCGCATGGAGAAAATGATGATCAGAAGAGTGGAAATACTGGAAGTGAAGAAATGACTTATTGGGGGAACTGTAAAGAAAATGAGATTGAAATGGGGTCAGAGACAAACCTCCCTGGCATGACCATTTCTTTGGTAAATGAAAAGGATGGCGTCAAAGGCCCTACGGCTAATGATCTGGATTATGATTGGAGAGATATTGACTTTCCTATGGCTAATGACTCTAATAATGTTGTTCATGGAGAAAGCCAGAAAGCAGAATCGTGTTCAAATATCTCTGAGGCGGGAAATTCTGTGCTTCAGCTTGTTCCTACATCTATCAAAGAACATACTCTACTGGCCAGTGGTTCTTCAGACGTTACTTTCAAGCAACACTATTTTGTCAGTGAAATGAGTGATATCAAGGATGAGACTAAAGCAGATGCTGTAATTAATAGTTCTGGTTCGGGCCAAGAATGTAAAATTCATCTTCTTGAAGAGATTATTGAAGACGCCAGAAATAACAAGGTATGATTAGATTTAGTCTTTCTAAGCTTGTGAAGTATAAATAGTAATTGATGCCTTTGATTATGTAGAATTCCATCTGCACTGACTTAGTAGCTAGTAATTGATCCCTGATACTTTTGTTCACGCTCAGTTGATAGACTTTTGTTCCCCGCTTTCAATGCAGTGATATTATTTAAGCAGTTAGATTTAAATTAGATGAAATCAGTCATTTTGTTAAGTTGAATTGAAAGGCTAACATAGATTAAATCTATGAAGACCTGAGAATATGATTTATTTTAACTTCCTCTGTGCTTTCTAATGAAGAATTCTTACTTTTATATGTGTTATTATGTCTTTAATTTCCCCTGTACTGGGAGAAAGTATGCTCTCCAATTTCTAGGGGAGGGGTTGGGTTTTTGAAACTTGCTTATGTTTAAATGGGGCCTTGCTAGGGAAGTGTTTGTGGCATTATCAACAAGAGAGGGAGGCTTGGTGAAAAGTTGTTGTAGATTTCAGTGGCGCTTGGGGGGTGTTGCTTTAATGAAATACATGGCCCATATGTGGTGGGGCTGTAGAAAAATATAATTAGAGGAGGTGGGGTATGTTCTAGGCACACTAGATTTGAGGTGGGTGATGGCAATAGGATCAAATTTGGCATGACTTATGGTGTGGAGAAGGGCCCTCAAGGCAGCTTTCCCAACAAACTGTAGGATTGCATTTGAGCAGGAAGTTTCAATGGATTAATTATTTGAAATCTTTAGTGGCTCTCCACAATTGAGTGTCAGTTTTCTCAGAGCAGCTCATGATTGAGAGTTTTGGTGCCTTCTCAGAATTCTTTACTTGATTGTCAGATCAAGTGCTGTAGGTGTAGGCAAGCATTGTGCACAGTCTTTTAAAAATATATATATATATATATATATATATATATATATATATATATATAAATAAACATGATGTCCATTGATACATTTATGATTGAGCATCTTGATGGAATTTGAGCATCTTGGTGGAGTAGTTGAGCGGGATCATTTGTGAAGATTTATTTTCAAGCTTAAACATAGAGCATGATTTTTGATGCATCATATTTTGTTGATATGTGGCTTGAAACACCGGGATGTTATAGTTATTGAGATGAAACTTGATAAGATTTTTGTAGAACAAAAGGCAAAGTTTGAAGGATATTTTGCACATGCTTACACTTGTAGTGTTCCTTATTTACCGTTCATTGATTTAACAATGGAGAAGTAAACTGCAGGACTACCGAGCCATGCCAAAAAGAAAAAGAAAAGAAAAGAAAAGAAAAGAAAAGAAAAGAAAAGAAAAAGGAATTAAAAAAAAAAAAGAGAAAAAAAGGAATAAAGACAACTTAGTGAACTTTCCTAAATAAAAAGGGCTAGAAACAGTTACCCAAGACTTTGGGGGTTGAGTGTCCAACCTTTAAAAACAGAGCTGGCGTGAAAACTGCTAGTCCCTTATGAGGTCCTTGCTACTTAGGATTGCAATTCCTTCCCTTGGAGGATTAGTATTTAGAGGACTAAGGTGTCTCTAAAGTAGTGCTTTTTGCCTAGACAGGTTCCGTGGGAAAAATTCTACTAGTGGACAACCTAAGGAAACACAATATCATCGTGCATGATTGGTGTTGCATGTGTAACAGAATGGGGAATCTGTTAGATCACTTGCTACTTCACCATGGGGTTGCCAAAACCCTACATAATTACTTCTTTGGTAGGGTTGGATTAGCATGGGTTATACCCAGAAGATTGGTAGACTTTCTTGCAAATTGGAGAGGTTTATATTTTTTTTTATAAGTAAAAATATTTTATATATCAAAAGAAGTAACTAAGTACACTGAACGTATATAAGAAAACACTTAGCCCATAATAAAGTGCCCCTAATGACCCAAAAAGGCCCGTGAAAAACAACCCAAAATACACTAATCCCAAAACTATCCAAAATACCCAAAAATTACACTGAACCTCAACCCCTTGTTTCCCGTCTTCACATTGCCCTCCCTTTAGACTTCCCTCTGCTTGAGTTACCTCCCTTAGTGTCGTAGTTAATTGCCCAAGAAAGACGCTGTAACTCCCTGTTTTTCTTGAAGCTTTTGGTTTCAAGCGCGTGACTTGCCTCGATCGTGGTGATTAGTTCATTGAACTGGTCTTCGCATTCTCCATGTGAAATTTTCACGAAAGGCAAAATCTCGTTAACTTTAGGCAGAATCCAATCTGCTATTGGAGGAAAAGAGACCAGAGGAGCAACATTATCCTCACACATTAACCAACTGCATTCCCAATTTTGGACTTTCTTCCACGCAAGGCACCAATGACAAGTCCCACACCTCCTCATCAACTCCATTGTTTCTTTCCATCCCCATTAGAGCTTCTGGGGTGATAGCAAGTCCCTTCACCTTAGACGACCCTATACGTGCAACTTCAGTGGATCCTACATCTCCTTTACCATTTTTGGGCAAGGGTGTAATGCCGTCTAACGGTTTATCTTGCGTTACTTGAGGCAAATGACATTCCATTACTGCATTCTCTACACCAATACCCGACGTAGAACCCCACTTCAAATAACCTAGATTTCCTTTTGACCCGCCACGCTCTCCTGGATCTGGTTATGGGGATAGGACCGAATCCGATCTTCCGTTTTTTCTTTATCTGAATTTAAAGGAATTGGTCCTATCTTAGTCTTAACAACCTTGTTGCCTCCAACTGAAAGCATGTCTATTTTCATAGACAAGAAAGCTATCGCTGTCTTCAACTCGACAAGTTGGGTTTCCATATCCTGTAGAGAATTTTGCATTGCTTCAAGCTGGTTCTAAGCTTGCGTGATTTGCATACCACTTTCTCCGTTTCCCTCACTCTGAGCCACAGAAGTATGACCCATCTTCAGAGTTGCCGCATACGATCGCTTAGCGTCCATGGATGTGCTTGGGTCTTTGGTGTTCTCATTCTTCTTTTCCTTCCATGACCCCTCATCAAAGAGCAAATCTGCGGCTCTATGTAATTTTGCCTAAAACTTCTCCCAACCTTGTCTTTCATGCCCTTTAGGAATTACAACACTACTCTGCCGGCCTCCTCCACCATATTTGGTGATAGTTAGATACCAACCATGCTTGTTCGAGCATCGTTGAACCACGAATTCTCTGTTACCTTTGCGCAAGCGTTTTGTAAAATCTGAATTTCTCCCTGCATTTAATGCTGCTCCCACCATAGCTACCAACCATTCTATACCACTCCGACCCATCACTACAGATCTCCAAACCCTTCCGCCCCTCTCCACTATTTTTAATGAAGACCTCCAAGTTTCTGGCAAAAGCTCAAAAGCCTTCGATTCATCCAAAAATGCACCATTTGACCCATATCGATTCAACTTCAAAAGCAGGGGCTTTCCAAGTTGAAAGGGGGCTTCATTTTGTCGAAAAGGCTACGAGAATTGCGAAATGCCCTTCGCCAATCACCGGAAGGAAACAGTGACTGTGAAATTCCCTTCGAGAGGTCGCCGGTGTCCGTCGATAAGTTCTGTGGAAGCCAACAGTGACGCCGCTGCTGACAGATCTCGGAAAAAGAAACCCAACCCTAAAAAAACCAGTTGCCAGAGATAGGCCGATGTTGTAGGCCAGCGAAGAGATCACTGGTGACTGTCGATTAGTTCTGTGGAAGCCAACAAGGTCGCCGCTCCTGACTGATCTCGGAAAAAGAAACCCAACCCAAAAAAACCAGTCGCCAGAGTAAATCCTTATTGTTCTTACTTTCTTATACACCTTGCATGCTTGGGCTAATGCTTATTGTTCTTACCAAAAAAAAATTTGTTTAGCTATAAAAAAAATTCTCTCCTGTTCTCTCTAGCTTCAGGGAGTTAACTTTCTGAGCAATTACAATTTTTGGGCAATAGTTAGGGCTTCTCCTCAAGTCCTTAAATTATTTGAGAGCTGCTACTGTGCCGCCCAAGTTATACCACTCACTTTGCCCCATTGACGTGGCACCACCGCTTGATGCCATTTGGTTTATTGAAAAAAATAAAGAAACAAAAAAAAATATATATTCAAAACAAAATGGCATCCGAAAACACATAAAGAGAAAAACTAAAACCCTAAGTTCCCTCTACCCCTTTTATATTTGTGCTTTTAATTTTTTTTTTTTTTTTAATAAACCATGTGGCACCACCTGGGGTGGCATAGTGGCATTCTTCAAATTATTTTCTTATCTCTTCACAACAAAAGGGGAGAAGGCTATTTGTGTTTCACTGCCTGTACTCTCCAGCTTCAGGGAGAGAACTTTTTGAGCAATTACAATTTTTGACCAGTAGTTGAGGCTTCTCCTCAAGTCCTTAAATTGCTTTCTTATCTCTTTACAACAAAAGGGGAAGGTTATTTGTGTTCACTGTGGAGGGTCGTTGAACTTTCATTCACTCGTTGAGGATTTTCAGTCCTTTGCTCTAACCAGCTGAGCTGCCTTAAAAATTAGAATATGATCATACTTTTTATTTGGGTGGTTATTTCAATTTGATTTTGATATTGTGAAGAGGAAATGATGCATGATGTGACTTCAGGTCTACTCTGATCAAGTTAGTTCTTCTGGTTTGGTGATCTTTCAGCACGTTTTAAACAGGCAGGGTTCTCAGTAGTTTTATACTTGTTGATACAGACTTAACCCATAACCAATGTAGTTCTATTCAATGCATACAGGGATGCTGAATAAGATATAACTGATGACATTTTTATTGCTATCCTGTATGTTATAGATTATTTAAATTGAAGGATACTAATCACTTATCATTGTTGCAGAAAACCTTGTTTTCAGCTATGGAGAGAGTGATCAATATGATGAGAGAAGTGGAACTTCAGGAGAAGGCTGCAGCACAAGCCAAAGAGGAAGCTTGTAGGGGAGGGTTGGATATTCTGGTCAAGGTGGAAGAAATGAAACAGATGTTGGCGCATGCAAAGGAAGCGAATAACATGGTTGTAAAATATGGAATGAAAACATAGTATTTAGAATTACTGACTTTTTGAATTGATACATTGTTTAGTTGATAACAATGAAATCTGAGCCTAAGTTGCTACCTTTGCAGCATGCGGGAGAAGTTTATGGAGAAAAGGCAATTTTAGCAACTGAAGTGAGAGAGCTTCAATCTCGCCTTCTCTGCTTATCTGATGAAAGGGATAAATCCCTTGTAATTCTTGATGAGGTATTTAACAATTTGTTAATTCCAAATTCTGTGCTTTGTTTTACAATGAGTTGATGGTCACTAATGTAGTGGTGTTTGCTTATTATGTAACTATCTGTTGAACTATAATATTATTGCCTATCTACCATGTCTTTGGCAGGGGGGGCAGAAAAGGGGGAGGATTTAAATTTTGATATTGAACACCTTAAATACCACTCTTTTGATTTTCCCTCAGAGGGAGAAATATCTATGACTCTCCCTTTTTAACTATTTATCCTTGAATCTGTATCTTATGCTTAAACTGTCATGAGAAGTTACTTGTCAATATTTTTTTAAACCAAAAAAGAAAAAGAAAAAAAGAAGCTGTCATTAGAAGTTTGCAAAATTCATTATCTCATATGTTAGTTCACATTGACCTATAAAAAAAAAAAATGTTAGTTCACATTGCTGAAGGTTTCTTTTAGAAGTCAGTAACGGCCAAGAAATGAAAGGAAATATTAGCATTACTCTGTATCCTTAGCCTAACACAAAATTATTGATTTTGGTTTGCACTCTTCGAAGGAAGTTGTGAATCCTGTCTTCTTTCACCAGCAATCACATAATCATTCTTCCCTGTTATTTTTGGAATTGGCTTGCCAAATAAGGTTGATCTTACCCTATTAGAAAGCTAGACTTGATTTCATCTAGATTATTGCTGAATAATGATGAGTCTACGTCAGATTGTACAAAGGGTAAAACTAGATGTAATGACATTAAAAAATGATTTTTTCCCCATCCAGATGCACCAAGCTCTACAAACACGACTGGCCATGGCAGAAGAGTTGAGGAAAGCAGCTGAGCAGGAAAGACTTGAAAAAGAAGAGTCTGCTCAAAATGATCTTGATGCTCAAGAAGCAATCATGGAGAAGGTTGTTCAGGAGTCCAAGATGCTAGAACAGGAGGCAGAGGAAAATTCCAGGGTAGCTTCTTTTTTCCAACTCACCATGGTTCTCTTCTTCAAGTAAATAGAATGATTTATGACACAATCAATTGTGCTTTGTTGCAGTTACGCGAATTTCTGATGGATCGAGGTCGGGTTGTTGATATGTTGCAGTAAGTGTGTCTATTTCTTTCCAATGAACCTTGGCTCAGACCATAAAAAGTAAAAAATGAAATTTGGATCGGCACTTCACTTTTCAGACAGATGGTGGACCTCCACCCCCATCCTTAGTAATCATTGTGCTAAATATTTGAAACATTAATCCTTGTTCCCTCCCCCACTAACACAAACTGGTGTGGTGTGCAGCTCTTGGGGTTTTTTTTTTTTTTTTTTTTTTTAATTTTGTTTGGAAATGTTTTGTCAAAGAAAGATATCAATACACCATTATTCTGAGGCCATACTCAGTCCACACACTATTACATGCAGAATGACAAATGAGAGTCTTTGTTATTGAATTCTGTTTTTTCTCTAGGGCCATGAATCTTTTTCCTCTGCAATATCAACTTAGCTGAACCCTGAATTTAGTTACATGTTATTTTAGATTTTATTTTCCCAGTTTCCAATTCCCATTTTAACTGCTGTGTTCTTTTCCTTTGTGTAGAGGAGAAATATCTGTTATATGTCAGGATGTGAGGCTGTTGAAAGAGAAGTTTGATGACCGTGTTCCATTAAGTAAATCTGTTTCCTCAAGCCAGACTAGTTGCATCTTAGCTACTTCAGGCTCATCTGTGAAAAGCATGGCATCTGATATGCTTCCCCGGTGTAACTTAGCTTCTTCAGGCTCTTCCATGAAAAGCATAGCATCTGATTTGGTTCCCAGCTTAGCTTCTTCAACCTCATCTCTCAAAAGTGTGCCACCTTTTTCGAATCCTGAGCAAGGGGTATCATCTAAGACGCCAAAAATGAGCCCCACACCCTCTGTTCACAGCCTATCAACAGAAAGCAGACATGAAGAGGAAAGTGCCAGAACTGATCACCAAGCTCTTTTGGATGATGGGTGGGATCTCTTCGACAAAGTTGCAGAATTGGACATCTAAGTTTGCATATATTGCGAATACAACAGAATAAATCTCTTAAAAGTTGTTTACAAATCGAGTGTAGCAGATACCTGTCAACCGGTTTTCATTTCATTCGCTGATTAGGATTTTAGTATTATTACCATTGCGGATTGTGTACAATCTTGCATACCTTGAATTGATAGTTGATTACTGCCTTTAGATTTTGTTTGTACAGTGAAAATGCAAAACAAACAATTAAGAGAACTTTATAAGAGTGCCTGCTGAGGATGTCCATACGCTAGTTTCAGTAGTGAGAATCGATTCTTTTGAGTTGGTGTTTGAAGTTTGGACATCCTATAAAACTCTCCAGCACCAGATGCAATCTTCCTCTTCATCCCTTTTTGACAGTGTTGCAACCATTGCAACCTTCGCTGCTCTGTGTAAGTGGGTATGGAGATACCAAGTTTCCACGCGCCAAAAATGTTTGATGCCATCATGGCATTGTTATCAAATCTTAGATTGTCGTCTTATTCGAAATTGGCATTCTAGATTTTGTAGTTTGCCCCCATTTTTTTTCTTGCTAAGCACTGAAATTTGCTACACGTTACCCTTCCATGGAGTCCTGATCTTTGGGAGGTGAAAAATACATTCGATTTTATATTGGGAAAATAGATTTTTCACCTGCAATCAACGCACGTTTTTCACTATTACCTATTTTACCTAAAAGTTTCGGGGTGACTTACGAGGCTAGGTGCCAATATGACCAAAGGCCATTGGCAGTTATTTTTCTTCGATTCTTTCTCCAGTACTCGGAATATTTTTGTGAGGGCATGGAGCTGGAGCTTCTTCCTCAATCCCCACCCTCATAGTTGATAAGTTGGTCCTCAACCCGATTCGGTCAAGTTTATGAGATGATTTTATCTAAGTAATGGATAAATTAATAAAAGAGTGTACTGAAAGAATTAAAATGGTCTTCTCCGATTAGTCAAAAGGTTCAAATTAAAAGAAAAAAAAAAAAAAAAAAAAGGTTGCTCCTATAGGTGTAGGAAGCACGTTCTTTTTTGTGGTAACTGGAGGAAAACTCTGGCAGACATGTTCATGGAACAACAGACTTGACTGCATATTCGATGGTTAATGCATCCATTGAGAGAGCTGCTTCAAGGCAGGGATCTCAGATATGTCACCAGATTAAAGGCTAGCTTTAGATTAGGAAGGTTGCTGCAAAGTCTAAAAAGTTATGACATACATCAGTAAAAGAAAACCAAATAATGTTTACTAATTCAGCTGTCCCTATGATACATGTGTATTATACATCGACTGGATCTTCCCGGTTCCTTCTGATTTCTGTCTGCTAACAAAAACTACATCATCAATCCTCCTTTACTCTATGCTAAACACCCAAAATTCCCTGGAATAAGAAATTCCACCTAGCTAGTTTTTAGCAAGGAACTGCAAACTAGGCTTCAAACTGATGCTCTCCCTGAACTCCAACAGCTTAGTCATGCCAACACAGGAGAATCACAGCACACCTCCATATGATATAAAGCCGTGCCCGCTGCTCTCTAGCTTGCTTTGAACACCGGTGCCATGATCGGAGCTTCAAACTTCTCGTGGAGAATGTGGTAGCTGCCATGTAGATGCTACAGTGGAAGTAAGAACTAGAGTCTTGTGCTGTAACTTGAAATGTTGTGAAATTGTAATGTGGTTTGAAGAGCTCTTGGGGGCTGAAGCTTATATAGGGAAGGAGTGGAAGATACAGAGAGAATCAATGTGTGGTGGATGACAAATGTTGGCCCCTGGTTGAGCCAATGGGCTTTGTCCCAGTGTTCAAAGTAAGATGACAATGAATTGCTATTAGCTTGTCCCCATGCCAAACCCACCCGATAAGGACTTACCATCAACCTCCGCTCAGGGAGGGTCACCCCTGTCTTGCATAAATGCAATGCACGCATGCATATATTCCCCCCCTTTTTCAAAACAAGCCTTTCTTAAAAATTAACTATGTTTCAACCCTGTTTCATGATTTTATTTAAATCCCATATATTCAATGATTCATACGCCCAACTCATATTCAATTAAGAGAGATATCATCCTCACAACATCTTCTAATATGACATCAAAAAATAGAAAAATAAATAAAAAATAATAAAGAATTTTGTAATCATTTGATTCTACGTCGTTGGGAGATGATAAATAAGAAACCAACGATTTAGATAAAAATAACTATGATTTAAAACTTTTAGTCAAAACAAGAACATTGAATTTATGAATTTGCATTGAGGCACCCATTAGCAAGAGGAGAAAAGAAAAGGATTAGTAAATTAGTACATGTTACCAAACAGATTCTTTCTCCTATCCACTCCCAAGTTCCAACCCCCTCCCTCTACATCCAAACTTAAGGGCATTTTTAAGTAGGCATTATTATTATTTTTTATATATAATCAGTGGAAACATGTTGGGGCCACATGTTGCATAGTAAGTGGCCGTTGTGATCTCCACCACATCTTTATTCTTCTTCTTATTCAATGTCAAGAGGAGTAACTGTTGAATAATAAATTACATTGATTTTTTTTTTTTTTTAAATTGCATTTCTCGATATTATAGAAGTCGTGAGGATACAGATATAGATGTCAAAGTGGACTGGTAATTTAAATAATAAGAAAATAATGAAAAAAGATTATCTCAAAACCCTACGTGTTTCATTGATTACAAGGCCAGCATTACACAGGCAGGATAGAAAACCAAGCCAAGTCCAATCCTTCATATTTTTTAAAAGTTGAGAGCCGAAATAAAACAGAACCAAATTCCAATCAATCAAAATTAGTCAAAACCCCCCAACCTGGTTGTTCGATTCTATGTGCTGGCTGTTGGGACTGGTTTGGAAGGAGGAAGGTTTTCAACTTGTCACACATAACTTTTATTAAAAGAAAAAGATATTTTGTATGAGATTCAAAAAGAAAAAGTAAAGCTGATGTGCAATCATCGTTATCCTCCAAATTTCAATCTTTATGATCGAACTAAATGAAATCTTGCTATAAGTCTAAAATAGGTAAATAGTACACACGTTTTTATAAAAAATATTATACAAGTCTAAAATAGATAAATATTATACAAGTTTTTTTTTATAAAAAAGTGGATCTCAATAATAAATAATTTTTTTTTATACTTTTTTAGACGGGTCTACTTTTTTATAAGAGAACTATTACAGATATAAAAAGATTACATAAAATAAATTCACAAACTGATATAATTTTATAGAATCTGTTAAATTTAGTTTATAATAAAAATAACTTTACAATTTGACGTATCACATCAAATCACATTAATTTATAGATTTACTTTTATATAATCTTTTTACATTTAAAGTATTTTCATGTTTTAAAAAACTTGAACGAGAGTTATTTATTTAGAATTTGTACAAATCATTACTTTTTTTTTTTTTTTTTGTACCAGACTTCATATTTTAACCTCTTGTGTTCACACGGGTATATTTCAATATAAAGACTTGAAATTTAGTATTCTTATTAGACATCAATTCCTTCCTTTAGGTATTTTATTTTTTTTATTTTTCTGAAGAATAAGATAAGACTTTATTAGTAAGTAGAGAGTACGAAACTCTGGTACACAAAAAGTATACAAGAGATTCATCTAACTGGCGGGAAAAAAAGTACCAAAAAATGAGTAGTGAGTACCTGAGCTCCAACATCATTTTCTGCAACCTTCCAAAGGACATTAGCTCATTTCTGTACATAGAGGTATCGTTAGCTAATCACTGGCAAAAACACCATCCATGATATCAATCCTCAGCCTTATGCGAAAGTGAAACCAAAGTTAAGGGCCAGCTGTACACTCACAAAACTCCATGATCACGTGCACCATGTCCTGCTAAGCTGAACCAAAACCTTGTCCAGGTCAATCCGACATGCCGGCCACTTATCATTGCCGGCAGTGACAAACCAGTTCCAAGTCTTTTCCATGCATCTTATCTCTTTGTACCTGAAAGCTCTATCTGTTCATCTTTAGGCCAACACAACTCAGTCTTCTGTGACCTCCAAGGTGGACATCTTGGACCAATCTGAGGTACCTCCTATTCAAGTTAGTGGGTTTGGATTGCGACACGTGTGCTCCTTGTCACTGTCCATGGACCCCACCCAATGAATAATTCTGTATTTCCGGGCCCAACCCACGTGCATATCCTTTATCCCAATGGAGGAAAAATCAGAGAGGATAAGGTTTGTGTGGTGGATGGATGAGACAATGTGAAGTCATTTATAAGAAAATCGGAGAAATGATATATTTTTTTTTAAGGAAATAATTTACACACAATATTTTTTATAACATATTTCATAATAATGTGTTGAATGGAAGGGTATTGCTGTAAAATGCCTTATAAAAGTAACATTATTTAATAAAAATATCCTCATCTTACAATATTGTTGTAAAAATATGTTGTGTATAATTACTCTTTCTTTTTAATGATATGTAAGTTTGGTATATTCTTTGTGAAATCTGAATATGTCCTTACATTCATTTTAGAAATAATAATAATAATAATTTTTTAATAATAAATTTAATTTTTATAAAAAATTAAATACAGTGACGTTTACATTATTCATGACTAGCGGACTATATACAACATTATTATAAGATTTTGGGTTTGATGGATTGTGAGCGATGTGATCTCCGGATACAAGGTTTTATGCTGTACACGTTTAAGTTATGATGTGGTGTTGGTGCAACCTTAAATGCAATTTGTTAGATGAAACAATAAAAATCCAAGCTGTCGGGGGGAGTAGACAAGTTTTAAGGCCCAAAAACAACTAGAGATTGAAAAGAAACAATAGATTCTGTATACACACTCAACTATATATCTAATTATTTTCTATCACATAAAAGAGGCGCTGTGGAAATTTGATCAAACAAGACACGAAATCTGAAAATATTATTTGTTGGAGACTTTTTAAAAAAAAAAAAAAAAAAAAAAAATTGGAAAATGATAACCTCACCGAGGGTCCGAGAGAGTATATCGATTTTTTGTACCAAAATGTGATTTTTTTAATTTTTTATTTAGCATGTGTTTGTTTATTTTTTAGTATTATGTTTTTTGATTTTTACACAAGAAATACATCTAAAAAAATTTTAAAAAAATTACTTTGACACATCTCAATACAAGTGTCGGCCTTTTTATTTTGGTCCAATAACGAGGATGGTTAGTCTAGTCTTGTGAAGTGCAATAGGCTTCGACCCATGTGAGCTGTTTGGTATTAATAAATCAATTTTGAATTAGTCAGATTGGATCGGCTTTTGAAAAGGAGGCATACGAGCATTACATCCTCCCTTGTGAACAAGGGGAAAGCCTTCAGTACTAGTATGGAGTCTAGATAAAGATGGGTGGGAAGGAATATAGAAGAATGGCTGAAAAGGAGAGAGAAAACATGGTCAAAGTTGTTTGTTTTGAACATTACTGTGGAACTTAGATGATAATGATCCTGTTATCAAGGTGGAGATGAGCCTTGTGTTCAAGCTCTCTAATAAAGTCCTTGACAAATGCACATGCTCGATGAACATTGTTCCAAACACAATAACTCGCACTTCCATTGAACAACAATACAGTATGGACAGTTCTAATGCCATTCAAACCATACAAAAACATAGAACCTGGCGATTACAACAAAAACCAGACAGAGTGAAAGTGGGGTACCAAAAAGAAAATACAGATATGTGACATGAGAATGTCTAAAAGGTAACAGCAGAGGATAGTGGCGCCAATATGGTAGATTTGCTAATTTATTGATGTCCATAATTAACTTTCTTCATTCGAGCTGAACCAACTACTTAAGTCTCATTCAATTCCCAGCGCTTTCTTGATGTCAGCCTGCGTCAAACATACCAATAGACAATAGGGTATGAGCATACTTGATGCCAAGCACACAATGGTGTGTGGGTTCGAGAGAGAGAGATACCTCAATGGACAAAGGAGTAGTGGTTGGGCCATAGCGTTCGATGACATGACCTTCCTTATCCACCAAGAACTTGGTGAAATTCCACTTTATCCTAGACCCCATGAATCCAGTTTTACTTGATTTGAGAAACCTGTAGAGAGGCACTGTATTTGGGCCATTGCAACGAACCTGGATGGAAAAGATAGTGAGATCCACTGTTAACAAGTGAATCCAAGGCATACATAAATTATGGATTTGTCAATCCAAATTAAAGCTGAACCCAAGGTGTGAGCATCACAAATTGCAAAATAGTTAATCTAATAAGCATGGGGGAACAAGCATCATAAATCGCATGATAAACTTCCACAATTGCATAAATGAAAGTTAAACAATGTAGTTTTGATGAAATGCCAACTATTACAATCTTCTCCATGAAGTAATACAAAAAACCATTTTTAAAACTAATTTGTTCTCCCCATCTGTAGCATGTTTTGGGAGTCCAATAATATAGTCCATTTTTGGTGGTTCCCTCAGTCATTGTTTTGAAATTTCTAAAAAAGAAAAAAACTGAGCTATGCATCTGGTCCTTCACCCTCTCAAATTTAAAACGGGGAGAGAGAATAATTTTTAAAATGACTGAGGAAACAAGAAAACGTATTGAGTCTGTGTTAGTAAAAGAACACTGCTATCCTTCCCATTTCGACTTCAATTAAAACTGTAATCATCTCCTTTGTTCCATACTGGGTAACCCATATTTTGTGGCAGCAAACGGTGACGATCACTCATCGGTTGGAATGTCTCCAGAACACCTCCCTTTGCACAGTTTTTCATAATTGATACTAACAGAAAGAAGAGATAAATCTCTCAAAATGATCATATTTGACAGAAGACTGCAATGCAAACTGCCAGTACTTGCCTGAAAAAATAAAATAACAAAATGCAACCTGCCAGGTATTGAGCCAACATCACAATACAGTGCAGCAGGCAGATACCAAGCAGGTAAAGTGATCAACACTGCCTGCTGATTTCTATTATGTTACAAAAAGGAGATACAGCCAACATCTTATCAGCAAATGGAGTAGGTTCTCTCCACTGTGGTCCAGGGCATTAAGCTGGGCCATCTATTTACAAAACCTACTGCTACTTATCAGTGCTCAAGGTCAAAGCTAGATAGAAATCTGTTTGGCACACATCTTCATTTTAAAAAAAAACTCTTAGGCATAATCCAAAAGAAAAAATACCCAAGTAATGTCATTGTCTTGTGCAAGAATATCACTCAGATATCCAGAATAATCATGCCCCACAAAAAGCTGTTTTGAGGTAGCATGTGCCTCTCCCAAGACAGAATATGCAAGAGAACTGACTCACATAGGATAAATTCTAGCATATAAACAGCAACTGCTATATCTATGGAACCTGATCTCATCGTCACAACTTATGGGGGTATAAAGAGGCATATCTCTTTCTTAATTATACATAATTAACCTTGGAAAAAGGACCTTTTCAAAGGTCTAGATGATAAGAAGCAGATGACCTGATAGATAGTAGGGATACCAGACACATATCTTTTGAACTGTCCATATCGATAGGAAAACGATGATTCCATCTCAAATAATAATTGTCACTGAAGCTGTCACTTTCAGTTCTTGTTAGTTTTTTTTATAAGTCAGTTCTTATTAGTTAAAGTCATTCTCTTTCAAAATTGATAATTCACATGAACTTATAAACTCAACTTAAAGCATCTGACAGAGAAGAGAATAAGTTTCTGCAGAAGTTTTTTCTTTTTTACAAGTTAAAGTATCTTTATGACAAAGCATATCTTTTGAAAGGGAAAACTACATTTTGCACCCCCAAACTATCATCATTTTCTCACTTTGCACCCAAAACTATCGAATCTTGACAATCTGTCCACAGATTAAGATCTAATTGTTAAGATTACTGAAAAATAGGACATACGGCATGATCTTAGTGTGATCTTGCCAATGGTGCAAATTTTCAAAAATTGGTAATCTAGGATCCCAATTGCCAGTGGCTGTTGTGGTAGTTTAATGTGCAAGTTGAAAAAACAGAGGTAGTTCAGAGGTGCAATATGAAATTTCATCCTTTTGAAATGGAATTCCAAAAAATAAAGTGATAATAACACTTCAATTTGCAATTAATGAAAAAGGAACTCCAAACATCATGAGCAATGGAGCATCAAAGTTGTGTCTGTATGTGATAACTCAGAGATTGGATTTCATTTTGAACTCATTCATGGGTGTATATAAAATCTCGTATCAATTAAAAACTAGGTGGAATCAGATATTTAAATTGGAATGAATTGCAAGTCTTTCCGTAGACAGTTGCTAAGTCACACACAGGTTGTGTGTTAGGAATTGATCTATAAAAGTAATTATGGAGAGTCGTTGAATTGAGCACTATGCAATGGCAAAGAAAACCCAATTACCTTTTGAAATATTGGATATTCAGCTTTGTATCTTGTGCATGCAAATTGTTCCGCCTCCTCACTTGTCCCAGGCTCTTGTTTTAAAAACTGATTGCATGGAAATGCCAAGATCTCCAAACCTGCAACCATCCGAAAGATATTTTCAACTATACACAAATTTTAAGAAAAAACTAAAATAAACTTTCAACTTAAGGTCTCATGCACGAATCTGATCACCTAGCTGATCACTACAAAACTTAAGCACTAATGAATATATTACGTAAGCCATAACAATAACTATCTATGACCATAACAAAATTATCTGAGACCTGCGATCACGCAAGATAATTCCTTTAAAAATGCCAACAAATTATAATTTAGGCCATTCTATAACAATATTATAATGCCGCTATTTCGTAGGGCCTCAAAGAATAGCACTCAGTAACAAGAAAAATCTGACTTGGGTCTTTGACAAAGAACGAGACTAGAGAAGACTTATTTATGGAGTTTTCATAATTCCTGATAAAAATATGAAAATCCAGCAAAATCAATAATGGGTCACAAAGCTCCTCTGGCCACACAGAATACAAAACTACATACGGCTATAGATGCATGCTTATATATAAATATTAGAGAAATTGAAAAATTAATACATATGCACAAACCTTTGTCCTTATATCGGCTGTAAACCTCAGTCAACTGGGTGTAATTCGAATCTGTAAACCCACTGTTTATAAAAAAATCAACCAACCCAGAATTAAAAAAGAAGGAAAAAAAATGAATCTGTTAAGCATTTTAATCAATTTGGACCCAAATTAGAAGAAGGCTATTAAGGGAAGGTGAAGAACCATTTGGATGCAACGTTAACCACAAGAAGGACCTTCCCTTTGTATATGCTGAGTTCAACGTCCTTACCCTTCGCGTCCTGCCCAATTCCCACAAAGAAAATTTAAGAAAAAGATTATGTTGGAGAGGGAGAAAAGACCAAGAAGGTGATGCATCGGTTTTGTGAATGAACTGAGGTAAAAATGTTACCTTGACAGTAAATTCATGGATAGATTTCTCTGCGACTGACTGAGCAGCACCCATGTTTGCGTCTCTGGAATGGAAAAGTTTGACCTTTCTAGTTTTATGTATTTGACGCTGATTCGATTTATCGGGATTTTCCTTCTGAGATTGGAGCACCTGAAGAATATCTGAGGTTGAGAGGGGGGCCTTCGGGAGTGCCTCACGTTACAGCAGCTGCTTAAGTTGAGGAGCTTGATTTTCGTAGCAGTTGCAACCTGACGGGTGGTTGGTTACATTTAAATCTGAATCAATAATTCAAAATCCCGGGAGCTGTCCTTCCCAGTTCCCACAGGCCATCTCCATTCCATTTTTAGATTTTTCAGGTAAAAAACACAAATTAAAGAGAGAGAGAAAAATAAATAAAAAAAATGAAAACTTCGTTTTATTATCGTCTGTCTAAAACAAGGCAAATAGATCACATATGAATATACGTCCACATTGAATATATAAGTTTATATGAGTTAATTTAAGTTTAGTTGTATTGCTTATTAATATATTATGAATTAAGAATGCTATAAACACAAATATATATTACAAAATTAAATTTATAAATTAATATGATTTGATACATTAAATTTATTTTATAATAAAAATAATTTACAATCTAACATATTAAGTCAAATCGTGAATTTAGTTTTATAAAATTCTTTCATGGTCAAACTATTTGTCTTGTGAATTACAACTTTTGTGAAGTATTAATTCACAACTATTATTAAAGGCGTTTGAAACCAAAAATAAAGTACGAAAAAGATGAGATTTAAAATGATAAAAGTGAAGTTCGGCATTCGTCCCGCATTATTAGACTTCGCATACATTGTATATACATTTGGACGGCGGCATCTTTTGTTTTTACTTGCAATTGTACAAACCAAAGAGGTGATCCTGATCCAACACGCAAAAGTCGTACTTAACACGAGCATTTCTACTTTATACTATGTATTATAATTGATTTTTTATTTTTTATTTTTTATTTTATTCTTTATTAAACTAAATAAAATTTTTTACTCATCATTAATACATTGCGCATTTGATAAGGAAAATTTCTTTTAAAAAAATCATGTTTAGTATGTTGTGTAGGAATAATAAATAGAAAAGAATTTCTCTTTAAAACGAATTGGAAAAATTTAATTAAAAAAAATTTACTTCCTATGTATCAGTTATTATTAATACGTTAAAAATTATAAAATTTAAATTAAAAAAAATGGATAAAATAAGTTACGTATATTTTTTATAAGTAAAAGTGTAAGTGCATTTAACACTATTCAAACACAAAATGTCGGGATGCAATGGAAACTCCCTTTAAGGTGGAACGTATCATTTTGACCACCATGCCTGTAACAACATACGAACACCATTTCCATCCCTTTTCTAACTCCTGCTAACAGTTTTTATTTTTTCTTCTGCTCACTCTTCCTTTTAGGGCTGAGCAGAAATTCGAAAATCTGACTCCGACTCCGATCCGATCCGACTCCGACATACCGACTCCGACTTCCCATCCAACTCCGACTCCGACTCCGACTCCGACTTCCACTCCGACTCCGACTCCGACTCCGATATTGTGCATATTTTATAAAAATATGTGTTATCAATATATTAACATCTAATAAATAATAATGTATAAACATTATAATGAATAATATAAGTTAATATAGTTAGTATAAGTTAATTTATGTTACTAATTTACTATAAGTTACTATAAGTTAATATAGTTATTAGTTCTATAACTAATAAGTTATTAGTTATTTATAAAAAAAAAAGTTAATATAGTTATTAGTTACACTATAAGTTACTAATTACTATACCTTATATAGTTAATTTACATTACTAATTTACTATAAGTTATTATAAGTTAATATAGTTACTATATAAGTTACCATACCTAGTGCCTTAATTTACATTACTAATTTACTATAAGTTACTATAAGTTAATATATAATATATAGTTATATTATATATAATAGTATAGTTAATATATATAGTATTAAAAAAAAAATTAATATTTGATACGACGCATCTGTATGCAAATCTGGGTCTAGCGGATATATTCACAAAACCTTTACTAGAAGATAGATTGTATATGATTAGAAGAGAAATAGGTATGATGCATATTATAAATATCTATTAAAAGATAGATCAGAGTTCATAAAAATAGAGAGATATTTTTTAAATACTTTTACATAAATTTGAGGTTCTTAGCCTCATGTTTGAGACGCTCATTCTCTTCATACAATATCATGTCATCCCTATTCATGGGATCTGGCAAGCGGAATGAAGAATTCAATAGAGATTTCAACTGTTTATTCTTCTGTCGAAGGATTCCTTCCCTTGTGTGAGACTCTTGAACAATTCGTTGAAGTACAACAATTTGTTCTTTAAGCTTTTCAACCTCATGGTTTTTGGCTTGTACCCGCTGGGAAAAAGCAACAATAGAGGATGAGTAGCGAGTCCCGAGACTCACCAAGTCGTAGATAACATCGGAGTCTGACTTATTAGCCATACTATTATTTTCTTGCTGCAACATGGCACCAATGGCAGCTGCAGAAAGGACAGGAGGTTGAGGTGCTGAATACCTCATGGATGGATCTAGAGGAATGTTAGAAGAATTGGCCATTGAGAAAAGAATTGAAAACTTAAAGCGAGAATGTAGAATGAATGCAGATGAGTTATAAAGATGAGAATAAGATTTGATGCAAATCGGATGAATTTTAAGACTGATTTTATAGAGATAGCATAAAGAACAAGACAAACTAGTTTAAATCAGGCGTTTGTTTAAATCTCGTTTGTCAACAACATCAGGCGATTGTTTAAATCTTCAGCCGAACTAAATTCATAGAGTTAGGCCTCGAGGCTTTGCAGGACTTGTCGGGTCACAGACGGCTCTCTTTTTCAACTATCTACAGTGTCTATTAACGCACCGTTTTCTTCAATCTATTTACTTGCTGCCGATCCTTTTTAATGATGCTGTTCTCTAATTAACTATACTTATATAATATATATATAGTTATACTTATATATTATAATATATATAGTTATATATTAACTTACTAATATACTATATATTTGTTAATATGAGACAATAGGTCCCCCCAACTCTAATGAGGGAGCCAATATGAGACAATAGGTCCCCCCAACTCCCACTTTCTATGCATCATGCACGAAAGGTGAAGGTAAGATATAATAAAATAATTAAATCTTAATTATTTGTTCACCCATCAACTCCCTTAATTGCTTGATTTGCGCTCATGAGTTGTAAAAGTCTACTTTATAATATAATAATATATAACACGCTTGGGAGCTTGAATACTCTTATGGATCATTTGACTTGTGAAAACACATAACCTGCACCAAATTGGAAACTCAAAAATGGAATTAATAGTAAATTTTCCAGCAACTCCTATTAATTGAAAAAAATTTCGAACTCTGGAATTAATAATAAATTGACTTGTAAATTGGTTATAAGTTTGTTTATAACTTTTTGATCAGTGGGTGTCAGACCATATGGAAGGTACAATCACTCCTACATCCACAGGTGCATCTTGTCCTGGCATCCCAGCCCTAGAACAACCGATTGATGCTCCCAGTCCAATAGTTGATGAGTCTAGCGGACCAATAGACTCTTCGGTAGGCACTCCTAGTGCCTTCCATTCTACCCCTCGCCCTCCACCTGGTAGTAGGATTGTTAAGAATAGGTCTGAGGTATGGTCCCACTTCACAAGAGTGTCCGATTGTGATCCCGAAGAGGCTATAGCTACTTGTAATCATTGTCACAGGCAATGGAAATACCATCCCAAAAGGCAAGGCACTTCGGCCATGAAAACACACATCCAACTTTGCCCAAAAAACCGTAAGACTAATTTGGACAAGAGTCAAACATTTTTAGTCCCGGAAGCAAGAAGTGAATGAGGGGAAGGGGAGAAGACCTTAGGGATGGCCAAATATAATGAGAAAAAAATCCGGGCTGCCCTTAGTAGGAAGGTGATAGTGGATGAGCTACCATTTAGATGTGTTGAGGGAGAAGGGTTTCGGGAATTTGTTAAAGCCCTTGATCCAAGGTTTCCTATTCCTTCTCGATTTACCGTTATGCGTGACTGTATGAGAGTATTCTTGAGAGAGAAGGATAGCTTGAAGAAAATGTTTTCGACCACCAAACAAAGAGTGTGCCTGACCACCGACACTTGGACTTCTATCCAAAATATTAATTATATGTGTGTGACAGCTCACTTCATTGATAGTAATTGGAAGTTACATAAGCGGATCATTTCATTTGTTCGAATTAGTGACCACAAGGGGGCAACGATTGGGAGGGAGTTGGAGAAGTGTATGCTTGATTGGGGCATTGACAAAATCCTCACAATTACGGTGGATAATGTTACCTCTAACGACTCTACTATTGATTGGTTGAGAACAAGGGAAATAGGAAGTGCAGATTGTGTTGCAACTCACGAGTTTATTCACATGAGGTGTACGGCACACATCTTAAACCTTATTTGATGAAGTATGTGAAGTCCTCTCCTCAAAGACTTGCCATTTTCAAGTCTTGTGTTGATAGATCAAAAGTTCAATGTTCTAGTTTTTTGACTCTTGATGTGCCTACTAGATGGAATTCGACTTTTCTTATGTTGGATGTGGCTGAGAAGTATCAAAAAGCCTTCTAACTTTTACTTGATGAAGATCCATATTCACGAGTTTATTTGTCTGAGGATGGACATGGGAAAAGGGGTCTAGGAGCTCCTGGGCCTGATGATTGGGAGACCATAAGAAACTTTTCGAAGTTTCTTCAAGTATTTTATGGTGTCGCATTGCGTATTTCTGGTACACTATATGTCACATCAAATATTTATGTCCAAGAATTTATTGCCATTCATAAACACTTGAATAATTTTTGTGACAATAGTAATCGACGTTTGAGTTCAATGGCTTTCAGAATGAAGACAAAGTATAATAAATATTGGGGTGATCTTGAAAAAATAAATCGGTTGTTGTTTATTGCTGCTATTCTTGATCCGCGGTTCAAATTGGTTACTCAAGCATATTGGTTCAAGAAAACATAGGGTGAGGAGAAGGGTGAAGAATTTGTTGCACTCCTCAAGAAGGATATGGAATATTTGTATGAACAATATGTAAACTTTGGTGGTTGGCAAGTAACTGGTTCTAACAAAGCTCAGAGCCGTGAAGCTAGTGCATCAATGGGGAGTAGTAGTAGAACTGTTACAGATTATGATCCCTTGGATTTTTTGATAGAGTTCCATAAAGAGCATACCGCATCCTTGATGGATTGTAAGTCGGAGTTAGAGCGGTATTTGTTGGAGAACATTGAGATTCCTATGGGGAGGTTCGAAATTTTAATTTGGTGGAAAGTCAACTCCACCAAGTATCTGGTTCTTGCTCTAATGGCAAGAGATATCTTGCCCATTCCAATCACCACCGTTGCATCTGAGTCAGCATTTAGCACAGGAGGCCGTGTCCTGGATCCGTTTAGGAATTCCTTGGCTCCTAGAACTGTAGAGGCTCTTGTGTGCTCGCAAAACTAGTTGAAGTCTACTCATATATGCTTGAGTCAAAATTATTCGGAAACCATTGATGATGCAGAGAGCTATAAGCTAGACTCAGGTAATATATTTAGAGATTTTTTTAAGTTGTTATATAAGTTGATTTTGACATTTAATAATACTAATCTCCTATACTTGAACATCTTAATGTAGAATTAGCCAATTCTATGGCCAGCATACTTCGTGAAGATGATTGACAATATTGTTTATGGTATCTTATTTCAATTTTGATTTCTTCATTTTTATAAATTTATATGGTATCTTATTTCTTTATTAATTTTGTTCTTTTTCTTTTTCAGGCACAAGTTGAAAAATGACATAATTTTAGGTTGTAATTTTGGACCTTTGGTTATGTATTTTTAATTTTAGGTTTTAATTTTGGTTATGTATTTTTAATTTTAGGTTGTAATTTTGGTTATGTAATTTTAATGTGTGTATTTAGTTTTAATTTAGTTTTTAATTTTGGTTGCACATTTGAATTTAGTTTTATTTTTTATAGTGATAGATTTTGAATTTAGTTTTATTTTCTAATGTGATCATTTTGATTAGATAAATTAGAAATCTCAAATTATATTTTTTTTAAAAATTGATATAGAAGTTCAAATCCGATTAGAGTTACAAATTGTAAAATTGAAATGTTAATTGAGTCAAAGAAAAAAGTCTAAAAAAAAGTCCAATAAAAAAACTCAACAAAAAGCCAAACTCCGACTCCGCTCCGACAAGTCGGAGTCGGAGTCAGAGCGGGGTGGGGTGTAAGCAGTGTCGGAGTCAGAGGAGACCAAATCTGACTCCAATTAAATCGGTGCTCAGCCCTACTTCCTTTCTTGCACTTGATCGTCTCTGGAAGGGAGAATCGAGACCAGATAGCGGGCCAGGGAGCCCCCAATTGCCCAAAATTGTGGGATAATCGGCCCATCTTCTTGCCAACGAGGAAGTCCCATCAAACGGGAAACAGATAGGCCCCTCCCCGCATTTAATGAGATGACCGGGAACACGTGCAAGGGATACTTGGGAAAGGACATGCTGCCGATGGGCCGACATCTCGGGAAGTGTGAGCGTACTGCAATCTGGAGAAGCAAGACATGATGGAGGGAATAAAACACGTATTTTGAGGGGGTAAAAATCATCCTATCCTTTTTAAGAGATTAAGGACCGTTTAGTTAATTAATATTAAAAATTTAATTTTAATTTATTATTATTATTATTTTAAATTTTTATATTAAATATAATAAATAATTTAATTTTTTAAATTTTAATATAAAATAAATATTAAAAAATTATATTATAATAATATTTTATTTATTACTATTTAAAATATCTAATCTCGTTTCATTTTATCTATCTAACCAAACTGTGCCTAAGCTTCAACAATAATTGATTTGGGCATAAGACGCTACCCGGCTCCAGCCACCCTTTCCTTCTTCTCCTACAGGCATTAGATTGCGATTACAGTGAACGGCTACAAAACACGCCTTATCAATCTCTATCATTTTTCTTCCACATGAAAGCACAATGTAAAAGTGGAAGTAAGCACTGCTTTTGACTCATTTTATTTGGTTTGGGACTCTACAAAAATTAATTATTAAAGTGTTTTTTTAATGGAATTTTCACTCTCCCTTTCTTTTCTGAGCTTTCTTACTTCTCGCTAAAGAGCAAGTTAGTTTCAGTGCTTTCATATGTTGTAATGGACCAACCTCTGTTTTTCATTCACTTGGACATGGTAGCCGGCATTTCTAAAGACATACCCCTTTAATCAGGAAGTAATTCATTTGCTCTTTGCATCAATACTTATCATTCTTACACATTTTAAGATTTCGTACCACACATGCAAAAGATGAAATTTGAATTATCTTGAAAAAGTTGAGAAGGCGACGGAGATTGCAAGATTCCCTGAGATGAGTCATGGCCTAGCGGAATTGAGCCAATTGAGATCAATTAATCGATTGAAAATGAACGATAGTACCACACGTCTATGTCTGTGGATCTTTTTACTTGGAGTAAAAAGAGATAGAGAAATTATTTGTACAAGTCCCAAATAGATAAATTCCACATAAGTTTTTGTAAAAAAGTACATCTCACCTTTAAAAAGTATTAAAAAAAAACCATTCTTTTTTAATGGGATCTACTTTTTTACAAAAGGCCTACAAGGGACTTGTGCTTAGCATTACTAAAGAGATATCAGTCTTATTAAGAACAAAGAGTGGTGCCACCAATGCATGTAGAATCTGAGAAAATTGGAAATTTGGTTGAGATACAAATAAAACAGTTCCCTGCCATTTTATGCTTTTGCCGCATGATAATGCTATGGCCTAATATAGCAATTTTGTGCTTGGCTTTTGTCTATCTAATTCAAGTTTCAAATGGGACTTTCTATCAAAATCTGGAAAAAATTCATAAGATTTTAATAATAAATGTTTACTTACGGATGGTCAATATTGAGGAGTTTATAATTAAAAAAAGAAAAAGAAAAGAAAGAATTGGTCTATATATATATACATTCCCCGTCTCTGACTCTCTGCTTATATCCTTTTTCTACTTGTGGCGAGCATGTCTAGAAGCTCTCCCCACAAAACTCAATCTTTTCAAGAAAAAGATTGTGGACTCGCCTATCTGTCCTATCTGTTGTTTAGAAGAGGAATCCACCACTCATGCTCTTTGGAACTACAGCTCAGCCATGGATGTTTGGAGTCAAGGCCACATTATTTTTCAAAAAAGCTCTCTAAGGGTTGACAGTTTCAAGGAACTTCTCGAGCTCCTCAGCAATCAGTGTGCTCAACCTTTGATGGATTTGTTTTCAGTCACTGCCAGGAACATTTGGCTCAGGAGGAACAAACTGATTTTTGAGGGATCTTTTATGCATCCCAATCTGGTGGTGAAACCAGCTGCTCAATCTCTAGCATATTATAAGGAGGCCCAAGGTAATAGGAAAGCTACCACTCTTGCACGCTCATGCCTCTGTTTGGTCTCCACCCTCTCCAGTTTCCATCAAAATTAACTGGGATGCTGCGGTAGATGTGTCCCAAGCTCGTATTGGAATTGGTCTGGTGGCCCGAGACCATGAGGGCATTGTTTTAGTCACTAAACAGCTTCATATTCCCAGCATTCCTGAACCCCTTTTGGCTGAAGCTTTAGGAGCTTTTCATGCGGCTTCCTTGGCTAAGGAACTGGAGTACAGATCTGTCATCTTAGAAGGGGATAACTTACAGATTGTGAAAGACATTAACCAACATGTTGAGAGATGGGATAGGGTGGGCATGGTTATGTATGACACTTTTTTATTGCTTTCTAGTTTAAGCCATTGGTCCATGAGCTTTGTTAGGAGAAGTGGAAATCAAATGGCTCACAAACTGGTTAAGGATTCTCTTAAGCTAGGTGGGAATTCAGCTGTTATGGTCTCTAGCCCCTCTTGTATTCGTGTATCTTCCCTTCCCCTGTCTTAATGGAATGGTTGTTGTTTCAAAAAAAAAAAAATATCCTTTTTCTACTATTCTTTTCTCTTACGTTAATACAACCCACCCATAAGTGCTAACATGCATGTGATCAATTTTCAAGATGGGACTTGGTGTGCATTGGATCAATAATTTTGAATTATAATTTGGAGATAAGTGTTATGCTAGAGTCAACCAATATCTTTTATATATAAAAGAGCGAATCCTGAAATGAATAGTAAGCACAACATTTTTTCCAATTTTATCATTCCTTTTTATAGTAATATCCAATTTTATCCTACACAGTAATACTACACAGTAAATATGCACAGTAATATAATAATTCGATTCCTACACAGTAATACACAGTAAAATGCACAGTAAAGATAATAGAATAATTCGAATAAATAGTAAGATAATAATAAAAAATTTAAAATGCACAGTAAATGTAATAAAAAATAATATAAATCGTCGATATTTTCCGTTACTACACAGTAACGATGCACAGTAAATATAATAATTCGATTCCTACACAGTAAAAATAATAAAAAATTTGAAATGCACAGTAAAGATAATTATTTCTTCTTCTTTCTTTCTTTTCTCTTCCCGTGCGTTTCTATTTTCTCTCCCGTGCTTCTTTCTTCTTTTTTCTCTCTCCCCGTGCTCTCCCCTTCTCTTTTCTCCTTCCCGTCGCCCCTACTTCGGCCGGCCATTGCACCCCCGTCCGGTGGAGGTGTCGTACACCACCCACCCAGTTTTCTTCCCCTCTCACCGGTGAACATCCCCACCAAATTTCACCTCCATTCAAGCCACTGTTAGCCACCTACAGCCTATCTAAACTGCACGGTTTTCAGCCGTTTCCAGCGCCGTCGCACTACCTCCGCCCGCCATCTCTTCACAGCTTCTTCCCCTACAAACAGGTCTGAACACATCTACAAAGATATGAAGAGATCTGTTTTTGGTTGATTTTCTTGCGTTTATTTCAGATCTGTTTGTAAAAAATTTATTCAACTTTTTTTTTCCTTTCGTTTGATTTCTATTTTTCAGATCCACAGAACAAATTTCTTTTCTATCTGTGTTCATATGTTTTTTTTTCTTTTTGATTCAAGTTTTTTCTCTTTCAGACTTTCATCTTCACTTTCTCTTTTTTAGATATGCTTTTTCTCTTTTTCTATCTGTTTTTATTTTTCAGATCAACACGCAGGTGACCTTTGCTAAGTGGAGGAAAGCTGTACGAGTTTTGCTGCAATTCAAGGTATTCACCAGAACAACAAAACCACTTTTGCACCCTCTAAACCACAAAAGGTAAAGTAAAACCATCAAAACTGCTTCCTTCTATTTTTATTTCTCTATTTTCTAAGTCATCTTTATTTTATTTTCATCTCCGAGTTGATTTTTTGAAAGAGAAAAAAAGTGATTTTTTTGGGTGTTGAACATGTATTTTTGTTGTGTATTGACAGATCTATATCTATTCCTTTAGATCTATTAGTTTTCACTTTAAACGTAGAAGTTAATACAACCCTCATCTGCTACCAAAAATAAAATGGAGCACACAGAATATCTACCAGAATATAGAAACACAAATATGAATATTTCTGAAATATTATTTTATTATCTCGAAGAAAAAAATTACAGAAATTTGAGGCATTTCGCCTCATTCTTCAAACGATCTTGCTCCTCTAAAATTTGCGTAGCATCTCTGTCTAAAGGAGTAGGCAATCTAAAAGAAGAATTAAGCAAGGATTTTAATTTCCTATTCTCTTGCTTTATTGCTTCTATCTTCATGTGAGACTCCTGAAGAAGGCGCTGAAGGATAGAAATTTTCTCATTGAGTTTGTCCAAATCATAAGGTTTGGATTGTAGTCGCTGAGAAAATGCATAAATAGCTGATGAGTAATGGGTACCGAGATTTACAAGCTCGTAGATAGCTTCAACATCTGACTTATTAGCCAGATCATTATTGTATTGTACTATAGAACCTACAGCAGAAGCAGAAACAGCTGGTGAAAAAGGTGTTGAATACCTCACGTATTGGTTACGAGAAGATTGCTGGGCCATTGTAGAGTAAGAATGCAGAGAGAGATTGCAGAGTAAGAATGCAGACTAATTACAGAAAAGTAAAGAAGTTGGGATGCGAGTGAAGATGAGCTGAATATCTCTTTTATAGACAAAATTATGACTAAGCACCTCTATTGTTTCACAGCATCTCTCGTGAAGCGTCTCTTTACAAGAGACAAGAAGATGTAGCATCATAGCTCTGCGGCGCCTGACAGCTACAGAAAACTTGAAAAAAGATTTGCGGTGCTTTTTCATTTGCGGTGCAAATGAAAGGAAAAAATATTTGCTTCAACGAAATGAAAGGAAAAAAAAAACCCACTATGAAGACCTTCTCTCCTATACTCATCTTCTCTCTTCTTCATTTTGGCAGCTGTCTTATTTGGAGCAATTGCAGAAGAGGCAATGGGTTGTACAACAATTGATTTCATGAACCACACTGGTGAGATAATGAAATTATTTAATACAACGACACAAGAATTTTATGATATGCATACTGTTCTTCAAAATTTACCTTTGAAGAGTTCCTGTAATATTTTGTTAATATGTTTTATATATATGTTTTATATATTGCTTTCTAGGATCTGTGTTTCAAAAACTTTTATCATAAACTTTTTTTTTTGTGATTTATATATATTCATATAATTTATTAACTCAATTGATATGTTATTAGATTTGAATTCATGCGCAATTGCCTTTTACTCATTTGAGATTTTTCAAGATTCATTGTCCATGTAATATTTTGTTAATATGTTCTTCCCATTGTTTATAGATAAATGAGCACAACCTGTTTGATAAAATAAATCAACTAATTGTCTTTCAAAATATTTGTTATAATAGAATTTGCCGAGAAGAATGTATCAATCAGTGGGGGGTTTGGTAGGATTTCTTTGTATATCTCTTATATTAATAAGTGCCAATCTGGATGCTAATATTTTTTGTTTCCAATTTTGCCCCTTTACTTTTACTATTTTATGTTTTAATCCCTCCGTTTTCCTTTCATTTACTGACACTTTTACGTTTTTAGCCCTTTTATATTTTGGTCTTTTACCATCTTCTGATAAACAGTTTTTTAGACAATATATTCTCTCATTTCTCTCATCTCCTCTCTCTCCTTCTCTGCTCTCGATTTCCCTCCCCCACCCTAATTTCTCCTTCCGTCGAACACCACAGATCTCCCTCCTGCAGTAGCCCAGCCCTCATCTCCTCTCTCTCCCACCGCAGCCCATTTTCTGATCTACTCAAAAGTGAGATTTTTTTTTTCAAAATTTTTAGTGCTACCTCTTCTCTCCTTGCTTCACCGTCTTGCCGATGTTCCACCATCAACAGCCACCACACTCTTCCTCTCTCTATATATCTCTATCTCTTACTAAGTCCTCTATTCCGCCTCCCTCTCGTTCATTCTCTCTTCCTCACTCGGTCCTGATCTCTCATTCATTCTCTCTATTTCGTCAAGCTTCCACCAAGAACAACTTCAACCCTCCACAAAATCACACAAAGTAGTGTTTGGTCTCAACAAAATTGACGAAAACCGCAGCAGTGAGGTTTGGGTGTAAGGATCTCTCTGATCTCCCAACCCTTTGTTTCTGGAATCATATGAGAATTTTTTATTTTTTAGATCTAGACATATATTACAGATTGTTCTTTAGTTTGGTTTGTTTTCATGTATACATGTGTGATTTTTTTACTCAACTTGTAGAAATTAAAACAACTTACAGATTGTGTTTGGTGTCATGTATATCTGAATGGATTCGTTTGATTTTGTTGGAGTTACTTTCTGTGAAGAACTTATCCACTTTTTTTTTTCTAATCGAAGTTATCCACTTAATCGTATATGCAAATATGCTTTTTTAGAAATATTCACACCCTCGATCTGATCTCCCTCTTGATTGATTTCAGAAATCAACCACACACCTGCACAAACAGTTAAAAAAAGGTTAAAATATCAACTGGGTCTATCCCCTTTTTGTGGGGAATAAATTGAGTATGGTATTATTTCATTAACTCCAAAGTCTTTCAACTTGGCAAAAACTTATCCAAAAACTTATTATATATATATATATATATAATCATTTATTTGCAGATCACATCATTCAAAGTCCCTAAAGCAGTTTGAAATATGCAAACCTTCGATTTGATCTCCCTCTTGATTGATTTCAGAAATCAACCACACACCTGCACAAACAGTTAAAAAAAGGTTAAAATATCAAGTGGGTCTATCCCCTTTTTGTGGGGAATGAATTGAGTATGGTATTATTTCACCATGCACCTCCACAAAAATCACACAAAGTAGTGTTTGGTCTCAACAAAAATGACGAAAACCGCACCAGTGGGGTCTGGGTGTAAGGATCTCTCAGATCTCCCAACCCTTTGTTTCTGGAATCATATGAGAATTTTTTATTTTTTAGATCTAGACATATATTACAGATTGTTCTTTAGTTTGGTTTGTTTTAATGTATACATGTGTGATTTTTTAGATCAGATCGAGGGTGTGCATATTTCAAACTACTTTAGGGACTTTGTATGATGTGATCTGCAAATAAATGATCATATATATATATATATATATCTTATTATATATATATAATAAGTTTTTGGATAAGTTTTTGCTAAGTTGAAAGACTTTGGAGTTGGTGAAATAATATCATACTCAATTCATTCTCCACAAAAAGGGGATAGACCCACTTGATATTTTAACCTTTTTTTAACTGTTTGTGCATGTGTGTGGTTGATTTTTGAAATCAATCAAGAGGGAGATCAGATCGAGGGTGTGCATATTTCAAACTGCTTTAGGGACTTTGTATGATGTGATCTGCAAATAAATGATCATATATATATATATATATCTAATTATATATATATAATAAGTTTTTGGATAAGTTTTTGTCAAGTTGAAAGACTTTGGAGTTGGTGAAATAATACCATACTCAATTCATTCCTCACAAAAAGGGGATAGACCCACTTGATATTTTAACCTTTTTTTAACTGTTTGTGCAGGTGTGTGGTTGATTTCTGAAATCAATCAAGAGGGAGATCAGATCGAGAGTATGAATATTTTTTTATAGAAACTCAGAGCCTTCAATCCCGTTTGTCAACAACATCAGGCGATTGTTTAAATCTCCAACCGTACTAAACTCATAGAGTTAGGCCTCAAGCCTTTGCAGCACTTGTCGGGTCACGGACGACTCCAATTTTTTTCAATTATCTACAGTGTGTAATGTCCTATGGAAAAATATAAAAGATGATGCATTGTTTGAGGTTGGCTGTGCAATAGGGGAAAATGGGAAAAAAAATTCGTAAATGAGTTAAATTAAAATGCAGAAGGGAAAAAAAATAGTTTTCAAAACATTTTGAACATTAAATATTATTACAAATAATTAGGACATACAAAAATAATAGACGAAAATATTGTTCCTCTAATATTTCCATTTGTGCATACAGTAAATATTTTTATTTTACTTTTTTTATATAATAAAAATAAAAAAACAAAATATAAGAAAATTTTAAACATTAGTTTATGCCAACTGGTAAGATGACATTATTAAACTCGCACGAGATACATGAAAATCTTGAGAGTTCTCAGGCTCTTGAACATAGAATCGATTTGCAATAGCCTATAAGGAAGTTTTTTTTTAAAAATTTTTTATAAATACTGAATTTATTTATATCATTGCTTGTTATTGTTAAAAAAAATCTTGATGTAATTTTTTTTTACAAATTTGTCAACAATAGATCATCTTTTCCCTACATTTTTTTAACTGAGATACACAAATGTTAATATATTTTGAAAAGTTCTTTGTGCCTTGCATTTATATAAATAAAGTATATAAATTTATTCCATTTCAAAAAAGTTTATAGAAAATTTATTACAATTTTTTTAAATGTAAATTGTCATTTAAAAAAAGTTATCTAAACAATTAAATTGCATTTGTTATTTAAACAAAATATAATTTTCATTTATGTTTTTATTAATATATTATCCTGTATGTGCAACATGTACTATCTCGTTCTTTTCAGTTGGTATATAAATCTTACTTTTGATCATAAAAAAATTTATACTCATTACATCATTTATTTTGTCTTAATAATATGACAAATCTTATTAAAATTTTAATAAATAAGTGTTAACAAATTAAATTATATTAACGTTACTAACAGATTAATTTCTAATATGTTAATATAGTCTTATTTAATAAATGATAATTTATTATCAGAGTGGTTGTATAATGGTTTATAATATATTCATTTACAGCAAAGTTGTTGCCTGTGTCCTTGTCTTTGTGCTCCTCAATTTGCTGGGTCGTGATCTGCTCATTTTCCACTGATCTTTCATTTGTCCTCTATCTCAAGGTATGTTTTGTTGTTATTCATATAAATAAATGTTCTTCTATTTATTTTGTATTATTTTATGAATTCATTTGTGTATGCTATTTTACAAATCAATAAGATTGTTATTTAATGTTTGGTTTGATATGAATGTTGATCATATGCTATTAGTTATATATAATATTTCTTTATGCTTTAGAGATAGGTAATTGCAAGCTTGTTTTTTTTATCTTTCCTTGGATATTCGTTTCTATGTTTTGTATGTCTGCGTGTTTGACAAGTTGTTATTTATGTCTTCTTAGTCTGTCAAATTCTTGCAAAATTTGTGATTCGTTCTGAGAATGCTAACTGGTAAGCCAATCTTATTACATAGAACATTAAAATTCATAAATTGTATCTTCACTAATTTGTATCTAAAATTCTTTAAAAATAAATTTTGAAGAATCTGGAAATAGTGCTAGTAAAAAAAATTGGTACGCTGCTCAATCAGAGGAGAAGAAAGAAGAACTACATCAAAAAAAGCGGCAGAGGTATGCTGAACTGAAAGAATGCAGAAGTAAGAAAAAACAAACAGAAACAAGATTTCAATGTAATGTATCTTATAATTCAAACGATGATGAAATTATTTGTACAAGAGAAATCAGATCTTCGTCAAATATTAACACTTATGGTAACATTATACATAGGACCGCATCTACTCTATCTAGAATAGAAACTTCTAACTCTGGCAGTGTTCAGAAAACTTCATCAGTTGGTACTTCTTTCAGGCGAATATTAGAAACTAACATTTTGGAGGCAAACCACTTACCGTTTGTGCTTTCATGCCAATATTGTGGAGCAAGAAAATTTTACCATGAAACAAACGGCTTTTGTTGCGCTGATGGGACAATAGCGTTGAGCCATAATCAATTTTCAGACGAGCTTTATCAATTATTCACTTCTAATTCGGCTGAGTTTGAAAAGTTTTGTACATATGCACGCACGTACAATAATAAATTCGCTTTCACATCATTTGGAGTTATATTTGATAAAGAATTGTGCAGACGAAATAGAGGAGTCTACACGTTTAGAGTTCAGGGACAGATGTATCATTATATCAAGGATTTAGTACTTGAAGATGGGAATCCTTCATATTTACAACTATATTTCTTTGATACGGAGCATGAGTTAGAAAATCGTATTCATGATGCAAAAAGATTAGATCCTTCTATCATTGCTCGATTAATGGATATACTTGAGGTCAATCCATACTGTCGCTTCTTTAGAACCCCAGCAACATTTCAAGTCTTGAAAATCATACAATTCGTATAAGATCAGATATTGATTTAGACCAACGTGTTTACAATGCTCCGTCGGTATCGCAAGTAGCAACTATATGGACAGAAACTGACAACTGTACAGAACAAAAAGGCCGAGACATTATTGTTTTTAATGAAGCAGGAGGCAGTCAACTACAATACCCATTATTGTTTCCTTTTGGTGACTCGGGTTGGCATCAAGGAATCAAAAAGTAGAAAGAGGAACATTATCGTTAAATGCCCAGGCATTAGAGAATCACACTTTATTGAACATTCAAATAGCGGAAGAATTTCTTCGAAAAGAAGGCCAAGGTAATAAAAACTTTATGTAAATTTAATTATGTATTTTAGTTTCATCTAAATTTTCTAAACTATATTTTATCATATTTTCAGTTTTGAAGAATAAGAAGAAAGTACCAACGGTTTCATGTCGTGAATATTATTGTTTCAAATTACAAATAAGAGATATGTACAGGTCGATTTTGTTACTATCTGGTCGTTTGCTGCAACAATTTGTTGTCGATATGTACATTAAAATTGAAACGTCAATGTTAGATTATTTTCGATCGAAACAACATGAGATTAGATCAGATGTGTATCAAGGTATTGTAGATAGTCTTTCAGTTGGAGAAACTTGCACATCCAATATTGGAAAATAGATTATTCTACCTTCATCTTTTATTGGAGGTCCAAGAGATATGCATAAGAGATATATGGAAGCAATGGCATTAGTTCAACGTTTTGGCAAGCCTGATATATTTCTAACCATGACATGTAATCCAAATTGGGAAGAAATCTTAGAACAACTAAATCCACATGAAGAAGTTCAGAACCGCCCTGATTTAATTGCAAGAATCTTTAGAGCAAAATTAGAAGAATTGAAGATTGATATGTTCAAGCGAGAGATTTTTGGTAAGGTTGCAGCATATGTTTATACCATCAAATATCAAACAAGAGGTCTACCACATGTTCATTTCTTAATTATACTTCAGAAAGATTGGAGAATTTATGCTCCTGAAACTTTTGACGAAATTGTTTCAGCAGAAATACCTAACAAAACGAAAAATTTACATTTATATAAAGTCATCCTTAAACACATGATGCATGGTCCTTGCAAAATATTAAATCCAGAGTTGATAATTATCAAGAGTTGATAATTTAATAAGCCAATTACCGAATTTGGTATATATTAAGCTACAAATAAAAAATTTCCCTAAAAGAATATTAAAATTAAAATTATAGCCTTCCCAAAAACAAAAGAAAATCTTACAAAATTATTGCCTACACCACATCCAATACTGAATTCTTGAATCTTAACAGTCTTACCAGTGTTTACCTAGCGTGTATGAACTAATTGCAGTGAAGGAGAAATCAGAAATACCCAAAAATGATTGCATTGAAATGTAAAAATGTTTGAACAACTGGCCCCAAATATATATATATATATATATATATATATATATATATATATATAAAAATTGATAACAATTCCTACGAAGGGCTTCCAGGAAATAAATTATACTAGAAAATTTAAAAAGAAAAGGAAGTGGGGAAAAGATAAATGACAGCCTATAGTTACAGCTCTCCAAAATCTCTTAACATTGAACGTCTTCCACTCTGCATTTGCAGAAGGGAGAACAGAATACATATATACATATCGGGCATGCCAACATGCCATTCTTCTGTACCAAACCCCTTTCTGAAGGTCTCTGCCTAGCTGCGTAAACACAATGGCATAAAATACCAAACTAATCCTTTTGAACAAGCCGCAGAACCCAGATGAAAAAACGGGTCATACCTAACAGTTATGAGACAAACAACAATGTGAGCAATTCAAGGAAATATTGGTCACATATTTGGGGAGAAATAAAAAAGGAAACTTCCATCTTTTGATGTAGTTATGACAATGACATACCAGTCCGAGTAGCTAGATTAAACTTCATCTTGGCCGCCAAAAGCTTGGACCTGAAACAAATGACACGCTGACTATATCCTTACTCTAGAATTTAGTACCCTACATGTGATGCACCAAAAAAAAAAAAAAACCCTACATGCAGTGTAATACAATATCTGAGCAAACTGATGATCCAATTATGGAGATAGCACTGGCACATATTTTTTTTACAAGTACAGCACTGGTACAGATATAAAAACACTAAATCAAATAGCTTCTAAGAAACATTAAATCCAATAGCTAAGCCCCTTATTTCTTTCTTGCTTTCCCCCCCTTCTCACTTCATTTTCACACCCTCATCCAAGCAGTACCCACCCCCAGCCCACCCTCAATCGATGTGCCAGTGCCAGACATGGAAACCACAATCTCTGCTGCTAGCTTTGCACTAGGAAGATAACCAGAAGCAGGTGAAAGCAGTGAGTTGAGTGTGTATTGTCAACACAGCTTAACACAATTTAATTAATACAAACAAACTGTTTACTTCTGTAGTCCTCCACTGCCAAAAACATGATGACTTATGAAACAATGCATCTCTCCAGGGAGTGCAAAAAAAAAATATCACCTGATACCCCATCTCCATCCCCAAACTTGATAGGTCCTCCCATTGCCCCTCCTCCCCCCCCACNAAAAAAAAAAAAAAAAACACCACAAAAAAAAAATCTCTCTCACGCACAAACCCAACATAACAGTCCAATCCTTGCTATAAAACCACAAGACCACACCCAAATTCTAATGCTACTCTATCAGAAGTGATCATCAAAAGACAACGAAACTTAAGAAACAAGAAAGAAAGAACAGGAAAGAATGAAAGTAGGAATGAGGGAGGGAAATAGGTTCAACTGTAGGTATGCTGGTGGGGATCAGAAAAAAGAACGGAGGCATATATATGGCGCTTTAAGTGCTTTCTTTTTTCGGTTTTTTTCTTGGGTGTGTGGTTAATGGTTATGTCTACCTATTGTCCTGTCCTCTTTTAACAGAAGGAAAGAGAGAAGAAAAAGAAAAGAAAAGAAAATACATGGGAGAAAAATGGAAAATAATAATAGATATGAAAATCAGGTGGTCTAACTACAACAATAACTTGATTTAAATTTAAGATTTCTTATTTTTCATAAAATGGAAGAATCTTAGTTTTTCTCTTATTTTTCATTTTGTAGGGATTAGTTTTTTCTTTCATGCCCAAATGTGACATCAAGAACAACTACTTTTCATTTTCAAATAACTCCCTTTTCAGCAGACCATCGAACATTACTTCTTGGATAACTACTTCAGAAATTTCAGTTTGTCCAGAATTACTTCTCTACTTGAGAGTAAAGCAATCAGACGAGGCAAAGGAGGAAAAGAAGAAGAAAGCGCCTCCAAGAAATTCTTCTATCTGACAAGATTTGAACCAAGCATGGTCCCCATCTAATCCCATCCAACCCAAACCTTTGCTTGCCACCTATGCAACTATGATTGTTTAACTTTCACTTACTCTATTAAATAAATTCCAAAAAATATTATAACAACATACCTCTGCCTGCCACTGGAATTGGACCATCAAATGGGGGTCTAAAAGATATGGAGTTTCTGTGATTCATTGTGCGAGGGGGAAATCTCCATCCCTGGCCTGGTAATCTTGTGGGCTCACATGGAGGGCCATCAAATGGAGCAGGCGCATAAGACATTTTTCCTTTGTCAGGATATCTTGGACCTGGGTGGAGGGCAAAGCATGAAATGTTAATTAAAATATTTAACTAAAAGATACCCAAGCAAAAAATGACATTTCCCACAGAGCTCTGTTTTTTTCAGTAACTGCACTTGAGAACCTTGCCTGAAAAGGGTGCAGCAAACCTCCAGCGCTCATGAAGCTCATATGGGGGCGGTTTCATTCTCTCGTGGTTATTATAAGAGTTTTCTCTACCAACATTCTGCACATGGTGGAATCTGTTGGAGTAGGAAGACGGCGGTACATCCCTCCGAGGCCTTACACGCTGATCTCCCCGAGAATAAGAGAACTGATTTGATGGTGCAGGCTGAGGTGGTTGTAAAGAGTAGGCCTTATCACGCAAGGTATCACCATTTGTTTGGCAACCATTATTCACTGGTTGTACAGAAAAATTGCTGAAAGAGCAGGATGCAGACTCAGGCATCTGCATTTGAGGATCTCTATATTCAGGAGAACGGTAATGTACTGTTTGGTCAACTCTTGGTGCAACAGGCTTCTGAACCACAGATTGAACTAAGTTGTCTTGGATATTCTTCATGAACATACCCAAATCAAAAAAGTAAAGAGCAAATAATGAGTTCAGTTCTATATTAACACTCAAAAGAAAGAAAGAAAAAACAACCAAGAACAGGGACGCACATGTGTATCCATGTAAAGCTGGGAATCAACACCATTGGTGCAGGTATCAGATGTAGAAGATGGAGGGGGGATAGGGGGTGGCGGAGGAGGAGGAGGTGGAGGGGATGACGGTAGTGGTGGGGATGAAGGTGGCACATCTTGAGGAAGTGGGGGAGCAAAGGGCAGTGGAATATGCTGTTCATACTGATTAAGCAAAGTCTGAACAGCATTGACTTCAGCAACTTGAAAAGATGAACTTGATTCCACTTCACAAGAGGGAGCCACGTCCTCCATTTCAAGCTCACCATCAACATCTTCCAAGATATGTCTATGCTTTTTTATTGCAGGGATCGATTCATGTTCTTCACGAGATTCGAAATTATGCTCAGGAGTGACTGCTTCAAAACTCTCTCCATCAGAATCACTTCCTTCATGGTCATCCTTGAGCATACGGGGCATACAAAACCCAGGAAGCTGAAAGCTTGAATTGCTGCGCAACATAAAAAATCTTGAAACAGGTATTTTGAGAGTAAATGAGATAAAAGGAAAATGTATAAAGTAAATTCAAACCTTCCATATTCATCGACAAGCATACCCTCCATTTCTCTAACAGGATCATCTAAGGCTCTTTCTGTTCTTGATGAGCGCCGAGAGTAGGGACCAGCAGAAGATGAATCACTAAGGGAATCCAATTCCCGCATATGGTGACGTACAATGGATTCTGGAAGGATCTTCCTTTCTAACCAAAGTCTCAAAACCTAAACAAAACAAAAAAAGAGCTAAGTAGCAGCCTAGATCCTAAATAGGTGTAATCACATGTATACCTCTAGTGTGTACTTGGGCTATGCCTATCTCTATATCAATAAAATATCTTCTTACTTATAAAAAAAAACTGAACCATAAAGCAAATCAGGACACAATTTGAGATGAGTTTGTCATTCTTATTTAAAAAGAATTTCACTTACCCTAAGACACTGCTTGCGATTTTCATGCGCTGTATTTCCAGGAGGAGCAGCAGCTGACAATAAGCGTGGCAGCACTGCTTGGATAGCAGAAGGGTAGATACCACCAACATCACCTGAAAATTCAAACTCAGTTTTAACATCAACAAATCCCTCACAGTTTGCATCTATTTAACTAGTTTTCTTGTAGTATAAGAGAACAATAGATGCATCACCTTTCAAACCTCGAGAACATTGAGTAATAGAATCTACAAGGAAGAATAAGTCCACTCTCCGATGTAAACTTGACTCTGTTTCCAAATTTCGAGCAAGGATTTCCACCACCTGATTTATAAAATAAAAAAGTAAACAATGCATCGAATGAAAACACAGTCCATAAGCAGTTTATACTTCAAATGCAAGTTAAAATAAAGCAATGAAAGACAATGCAGGGGCTAGGCCAGGGCCAAGAGAATCCTTCAGATGACATAAGATGTGCTTTACAGCCTGGAGAAGCATGATTGTAAAAGTGTGTAATAAACTGGCAAGCTTTATGAATGGTGTATAACCATACTACATTTGCAGTTCTTGTCAACTAGTCAGTAATCTATAAACAAGAATCGTGGTATATCATATATACTCACCCTTCTGAAGTTCTTCCTACACATGAAAAACTCAGCGCAAAAGAAAATAAGGTAAAAAAATTTTGTAAAAAAAGAATTCAGTCTAGGAAGAACTCCATAAAAGAGTGACTGGCTCAATAACTGTCATATAAAAATTCGAAAGGAGGTACTCACAACACACATTGATAAGGGTCATCCACCCCAGAAACTATAATATAAGAAACACAAAGTTAAAATTGTAAAAAACCAAAAATAAAAAAAAATCAACCTAGGAAGAACTCTGCAAAAGATTGACTGGATCAATTACTGCGCATATAAAATTTCAAGTGGAGGTACTCAGAGCACATATGATAAGCTTCTTACACCCCAGAAACAATTATATAAGAATTTTATCGTTTACCTCATCCCGGACAGAATTGTCACCTTACAAAAAGTGCCAATTGCTTAACAAGAGCCGACAGGAAAGTTCGAAGGGAAAAGGGGCAAAAACAAAGGACACATTCTTCAACTAATATCCTTCCTAATTAAATTTGAACATTCCACGGCTTTAACATTATCCTACCTTAGCAGCCACACCGAACTTTGCACAGTCAATAGCAATGCGTGTTGCCCGACCGATGCTCTCCTTTGTCCTTGTCAATGTTCCAAGCATTGCCTCAAAGGATGATAGAGCAACATGTGCCTCCCCATGATTGCCTACAGATTTTGGTCTTTGAGTTGCCACTGACTCAATTTTTTCTTCTTCAACAAGTGAAGCACACAAAGTTTTCTTGCGATGCAAATGTAAATCAGGAGTACAGCTGCCATTATTTTGAACAAAAGTACTACTATATGAAGTGGACATGTTGTGATTTGAGGTATGAAGAGGAGATGCTTGTGCAAGAGAATCTCCCGCATCTGTTATTGATGGACTTGACCTGATGCCCAAGATGTCCTTTTCACCAAGGTGATCATCAGAAAAGGAACTAGAACTAGGACGCTCCTTTGAATGATAATGTTTGACATCTTTAACAACCTCACACCTAAAACACATAAGTATGAAAGCAACGAACAATTAGAGCAGAAAATACTATAGTATTTAGATTAAGTTCTAAGAAGATATATAGAGCTCATGTAATCTTTAATATGGTAGGGTATAAAAAATATGCTTACATGCCGTTTACTTTCTGTTTCTCATCCAGCGAACGCTCCAAACATTTATCATCCTCACGACCAGCACCCTCTGTTCTGTACTGAAGTGCAATGGAGCACTTCCTAGGTGAAGCTTTAATAGTCTCTTTAAAACAAGAGACAGGGCCTGCACTCATCCCAGTATTCTCCGAAGGACCAACACCTTTATCACAAATTTCAGTTTTACAATTGCTCAATTGGGTATTTTCCGCATCTCCTTCATTCTTTGGAGATGACAAAGGAACCGATGAAGTCTCATTGAAACCAGAATTAGCCTGTCTTTCACCAGTATTTGGAGACACATACCCTGGACTTCGTGTCGGAACGGTAGTTCTAACAGCAAGAGTGCCAAAAGAGCCCAAATCAACAGGGTCCCCAGCTTGAGGGAAGACATCCTCAGAAGATTTATCCTTTTGGGTCTTATAAATATCAACCGGCTGATTGCAGAAGTCCATATCCATTGATGATTTAATATTTTCCTCCAAGATTATTGGATATGGACTTGTAGTGAATCCAGAACCACCAACTTGAGTAGAAATACTGCCATGAGAGTCCATACACAGCAAATCCAGACCATTCCCTACTTTGCTTTCTCCAGCCATGTGAGGGATATAACAGCCGCCATCTAGAGTCTTTAAGGTAGGTGATGCTTCATTACATACTCGACCTTCTTCAGCAGCATTGGCTGACATGGCTTCCAGAGCACGATGAAGCCTTTTAGATGGAGGTAAAGCAGCTTCACCATCCACTGAGCAGCCAAATGATTGTTCATTCCGAACTTTCCAAGGCAGAGTTCTATTTGTCGAAAGTTGATTGCAACGTTCTGAAGGTGATGATACAGTATCCAGAGTTCCATTCACCAAACTTGAGTCCCCGTCAGCAAGATTATTATTGCCACCTTTCGCAGCAATGCCAATCTGGCTTGATTGATTAACCGTCAATTCCTTCATAGTTCTCCTTTCTGTTTGTGAACAGTAGCTGAGCACCTCCTCAGAAGATGATTTTCCCATCCGCACCCTTGCTCGTTTCACCAAAGGTAGGTGTTCATCTCCATCTTCCTTCAAGCACCTTTCATCCATCTTTTCATAACTTTGTGAATTTAGACTGGCATTCTGCGCCGAAACCTCCAAACCCATGTCCTCGTCCAATGTAGCAGGAGGCCCAGCTGTACTATTAGTTACTCGTTTTCTGTTTGGTTTCCTTTTCTTCTTAATGAAAACAGCCTTTATTTGAAGATCAAGTGCTTTGCTCAACTCAACATCTCCATCCAAACATTCAACAACCATGTCAGAGTGCTCAAGTTTACAACCAGAGTCTATAGTGCTACCTTCATTTAGACTGAAGGCATCAGAGTCAACTGTGGCAATTTCAGAACTATTTCCTTCAATGCTACCATTTGAAACAAAAGCAGCAGAATCAACATCATCTGACTCAGACACATGTGATGATTTCCTGATCCTCTTATTCCTTCTCAAAGAACCATCTGGAATTACATTGGCTATTATGTCTCCAGCATTCTTGCCACCTCCATTACATGGCATCGTGATGCTTTGGGATCGACGGGATTCCAGCCTTGATGAGCTTCTAGACCTTTGAGCCTTTGTTTGTGTGACACTGCTCCGTGGTTGTGAGAGACTAGATCGTTTTTTTGAATAGTAAGTAGTCAACGAAGGTGTTTCTGTAACCACTGCAGTATCAGCAGATTCCTCCCCTAAGGCTTCTTTATCCGGCATATCAAAGTTGGGTGTTGCATCTAAGGTACCCTCAACCGGAAGACTTGGCTCATTTTTATCTATTGTAGAATACAAAGTTTTTAACTCTGAATTAAGAGTTGCTTCAGAAGCTTCTTTCTGATCATTTTCTCCAACGTGCCTAGCCGATAAATCTACTGAATCCCCACCCTTTGCTGGTATCAAATCATCATTGGAGTTAAAATTGTTGAGTTGGTCCTGTTCCTTTAACTTCTCATAACTATCAATAATCTCCTGTATGGCCCGTAAAAAATCAGAACTCCTGCCCTGCCGTTTGACCAGAAGAGACTGTTTCTTCTCTTCTGTAAATGCTTCAACATCAGCAGGATTGCAGAAGCCTCTGAATAAAAAAATATCCATTAGAATAATGGAAAGTCACTACCTAAATTCACATTAGACTCGTATAAGATACTTGAACGAAAAAAATCACAGAGGTTTTAAAATCACCAAATGATGGATGTCCAAGGCAAACAAGTGAACTCACCACCAAGTGAAAATGCTAAAAGTTAAAAAGACATATATAAGGAGAGAGGAAACAGTTACAATTACAACCCCTATATCAGAATCCATATTGCATTAGCTCTCAATATAGAGTAACTAAGAAAAGAAACCTCAAATAAAAGTGGAAGTCACTATTATAAAAAATAAAAAATTTAAAAAATAAAATAAAATAAAAAGGTGGAAGTCACTATTACAAGTATACCACATTGAGATGACATATTAATATGACATTATTTCAGAAAAGGTTATATATTTATATTCCCTGCACCAGCTGAATGGTAAATATGTAAGACCACAGAAGACATTAAAAAAATAACAATTTTGCAATGTTTCAAGTACTTTGCAATCTTTGAAATTTTAGGAATTGCAATCCTTCCAAATACTCCACATCAAACACAAACACGGCATCCTTCCAACTTTTGAACCCATGCTCCACCTCTAGAGCCCCCCCAAGCCGCCATTAGCTCCACCACATGGCATAGCATCACCCATTCCACTCCCAAGAAACTGGAATATTGCTGCCACAATGTCTTAGCCACTTCATGGTGAAGCAATACATGATCTACGGTTTCTCCACTCTTCTTGCACATGCAACATGAATCCATCACCAATATATGTCACTTCTTAATATTATCCATTGTTAGGATCTACCCTATGCCATCATGCAAATGAAGAAAGCCATTTTTGAGGGAGCCCTGTTCCTCCACATACTTTTCAAGGGAAAGGACTGTATAACCAGCAGTTGTAGGACATGAAAAAATGATTTGTGGAGTGAAGTGACAGAGTCCACTTGCTGGACTCTTCCCAGTCCAACACCAATATGATGAAGGAGATTCCATTGTGGGCAGTCATTAGTCAGCAAAAAAAATCAACCATTGAGACCTCCCTGCATGATGAGATACCATACAAATCTGGATAAATTTTCTTTACAGGCCTGATCCCCACACCACACATCCTACCAAAACCTGATTCTTGACATATCCCCCACCTCATATAAAAAAGTCACCCCACCCTCGAGGAATTTTTTTCTGCACCCCATTCCAAATGGCCGATTGACCACATTAGTGCACAAATCACCGCACATGCTTCAATACTTTACCTCCACGACTAATCACCATAAAGCCACTCTCCCATTACATAATGCCATAGCCACTTTCCCAACAATGCCCTATCAAGTATGAACAAGTTTTTGACTGCCAAACTGTTGCTAGGAGCTAGAGCCCAAATCAAGGGCAACCTGACTAGGTGATCTTTGTGTATCTTCCAAGCCAAAGAGTCCACCTAGAGCTTCTCCAAGATGCCTAGCACACCTACCAGGATTGGAAATAAGGACAAGAAATAAGTAGATAGATTCGATAAGAGCACTTGATGAGAGTGATCCGAACCCCTTTTGACAAATAAAGATGTCGCCAACCTATCAGTCGCCTTTCCATTTTCTCAATAACACCATCCCAAATTGACTTTGTCTTGTATGAAGCCTGCAGGGGAAGACTCGAGTCCTTTAGAGTCAAAGATGTCACCCTATTCCCAAGGATACTTGCCAATGCCCAAATGTCTACCGCATTGCCATTCAGGACTAGTTCTAACTTGACCAAATTGACCCTGAAAGCTGATACCGCCTCAAAAATAAAATAAAATAAAAAAGGAAACAATGCCAATGATGGATTTGTTGTTGGTCATCCTTACAAAATATCCGTGTGTCATACGCAAAAAGAAGATGAGACTTGCAATCCATTCGTGTTCCTTCTTCCATTGAAAAAGCTAATAAGCACCCCCTACCCACCACTGCACATAACATTTTGCTCAAAGCTTCCATAACCACCACCAAAAATGGAGGGGATAAAAGTCCCCCTGTTGCAAGCCACGGGAACTATTGTAAAACAGGAAGGGATACCATTAATTAAAACCAAGAATCGCGTCATATAGATGCAGTGTGCAATCCATTAACACCATTGTTCCTAAATACAGCAAAAATATCGAATGCACGTGATCATAGACCTACTCTAAGTCCAGCTTACATGACACACCTGGGAATTTATAGTTCTTTCATAAGAAGGGCTAGCTTGGTTCTTGTCCTATATGTGTTATTACTTCCCATAATACCCTTATTAATAGAATGAAGCCTATGTGCCTCAATTTATGCACTACATATTTTTAAACATACAATTTTGGAGAGCTATGTTAAAAGTTCGAAAGATTTTTTTTCCCATAAAATTTTGCATTTAGCAACTAAGATAATATGAGAAGAAAGAAGTAAAATAACTACTAGAATGTCACTTGAGCATCAAATAGAAGAGGAATGAGAAGGTACATTGCATACCTGGGGTCCTAGACAAATGACATCTCCTCCTCCCATATGATCAAAGCGGATGGTGAGACCTTGGGTTCAAGACCCACTCATATGACTATTTATATGAAGTACCTATTTGCTTTTTTATAAAAAAAAAGTAATAGCAAAAAGGGTAAGAAGGAACAAGGTATGGGCCCAGCTATGGTCCAATAAGATAGGACGAGTACCCCATCTCAATTAAAACAAGGTAGCTAGGGTCTTCCTTTCTTTTTATTATTATTAGAACTCATAATTTTTTTCTTTTTTAATAACTCTAGGACCTATTGGAAGGAAGCTACCAATGCACACATAAAAAGCACTAAAAAGGAAAAGAGTACAAGATGTGAGGCTATCTCTTTCCTAGGCTTGGCAAAGGTAAAGGTTCTAGCATCAAAGGTTCTAGCATTGCGCTTCACCAAGTGCACCACATTAAAGTGCAAAGGAACCATCCCTATCGTGGCTTTCCAAAACGGTTTTCCCATCACAACAGCATCTCCATCACCCTTTGGGGCACGACCCATAAGTCTCTAGCCACCTTGCAGGCTTGCAGCAAAGTAGACGATAAATATTGCTTTTCTCGATTCATTTGCACATACAACGTCAACCCATTATTATAAGTCGCCTCTTTCTCAAATTATGCACCATAAGAATCTTCCTGAGGGCTTCCATCCAACCCTTAAAAATGCTACCTTCAAATGGAATGAGACTTTGCCTCAAGGGTTGTAACATATGGGTGCTAAATTAGGGTTTATTATTATTATTATTTTAGTAAGTATTTTATCATATCAGTTTTAAAATAATGATTTTATTTGATTGGGTTTCTTCCACTATCTTCATCCCTTAAATCCCCCGATTTGATTTCCCAAGTTTAAATAGTTTCCTAATTGGAAACCAATTCACACATCAAAAAACCCTAGTGTATATTTTTTTTGATAAGTAAAAAACCCTAGTGTGTATATATATATATCCTCTTTTTCCACAATCTTCCCTCCATCAATCAGAATTCTCACCCACGTGAAACCAAAATTCTTCTTCTACATAGCAGAACTACACCCTCAGCAAATCCACATAGTCACAGCAACCTGAGACTCATCGGAAAACAGCACAGAGCACGCCGACGAGGACGTCAGAGCATCACCCAGACTGCCCAAACACTGCCGACCCAGCCACCTGAACTCGGACACGCATCCCTCCTATCTCGGTCACGAGCTATAACATAAGATCGTGGAAGCAGCGCCAATAGGAAAGTAGTATGATCATACCTTTATGTGTGCTATAAATATTCAGGTTTTGCATGAAAAATCCGATGTTTACCTCCGCTACGGTACGAGCCAATTCAAGGTCACCCCTTTTCATGAATCTCTATGAATTATGATGATATGCTTGCAAATGAGACTATGTATACTATGCTGATATGGATTGTTGTTAGAATGAATGTTATGTTATGAAATCACACGTATGCCATGTTTAATGTTATGCCATGCACAAGTTTTACTTATCAAAAACAAAAAAGAAATGTTATGCCATGCCATATAAATTCATCAAGTCAAACATGTTCTCATGCATTATAAAAGTTAGTAAGAAAACACATGAATGATAAGCAATCTTTACGATTGGCCTTATGTCATGGGTGGATATGCAAGTCATAGACTCAAGCGTGATCCACCACATGAAAGATATGATGTTTTGAGGGGACACGGACCCAAGCGTGATTCACCACAGGTTATGATATGCGGTGCCACAGACTCAAGCATGGTTTATCATATGCTATGTGATAACACAAACCCAAGTGTGTTTCACTACATGTTATGATATGTTAGATGTTGCCACGATCTCAAGCATGGTTTACTATATGCTATGTGATAACACGAACCCAAGCGTGTTTCACTATATATTATGATATGTTAGACGGTGCCACGAACCCAAGCATGGTTTACCCTATGTTATGATATGTTATATACGATCAACGACAATTGGACCAATGCACACATGTTATGATGGCCACTAAGTGGAAGACAAGATGAATACGTTATGTACGAATGATAGGAAATGCACGGAGTCAGTCATTCATGCATCCATGTCACATGAATTGCCATGATTATGTTTGATTCCGCTTAAGTTACTATTGAATGATCTATATGTTATGTGTATCCATGATGATGTATGTAAGTTTTTAAAATTAAGCCTAATGTTAAACTAAGTTACGTTTACAATATGATGTGCTATTATTGAGTGTTCGATTTATTTGTTTGTTTCTCTGCTTTTATATTTTAATGTCCCAGATAATAACTTCGTGAATACAGAGCAGGAGTGCCATGGGTAGAATAAATTTTCAAAGGCTTAGTGTATGATTTAGACATTTTAAGCAGTGTTGGTATCACTTACAACTAGCTTATGTCATTTTTTTTTTTTTTTCAGCTTTATGTTATAAGAGATTGTCATGCTAGATAAATTTTATGATCCAATAAATGAGGTATTTATATGAGATTGAATCTCTTTACCGGGCATTATGTTATGAATGTACGTAATACTCCATACCTACAGGAAGGGGTGTTAAAAGGGTTGAGCACGTATTTTATTTTATTTTTTTCAAATTTTATTTTATGACTCACCCATGGAACCTAAACTACCAGGGAGACTAGCACAGCAACCCACCGCCATGGCCTCCCACTTAAATCGCAATTTGATCCCATGTGAAATCGAACCTGTGGCATGGGGCTCATGCACACAAGTTCGACCTTACCACTTGGGTTACCTGTAGGTGAGTGCACATAATGAAAAAAGACCGGACCTCAAATGTTCAATTTTTGGAAGGAATCCAAGTATTTTATCCTCCGCCCTCTTACCCTTACAGCACACACTCGGTGATGATCAAAATTGCCTCCCAACTCCCAACCATGTGGTGATCTAATAGAAGTAATGTTCCACAGTGGTCCATTAGCAAAAATCTGCACAAGTCCTACTAATGAAGCCTCCTTACAACTAGTAATAACTTAACAAAACCGGGAGACCTTCAAAGGTTGATCCTACAACATACTAAAATCTAACTCTTAACCCATCCCCCTCCTCAACACTACCAAAATGAGAAAAAACCCCAACCCCTTCTGATGTTGACCCACACTCCAAACCCAACAAGCTGAACCTCATTTGAAAATCTTTCCCCATATACTACCAAATTTGGCTTCCAACACCAGTAACCACATAGCTTCACTCTCTTTGGCATACCTCCATAACCAGCTCTCTTAAACGTCAGTAAGTTTCTAACCCAAAAAAACCCCATTATGAGATTGGAAAGCAAATCTTAAACCCAAGTCTTCATCCTCAATCCAGTTAGAAGGAGGAGTTGAGCTCATTCACAATAGTCTAACAACAAAATTGTATTTGGAGATATGAATTTTCAATTAAAAGGTTGCATTTGGTGATTTAACTAAGCTATTCATAGCAATTCAAAATTTAGTTGATACTACTGTACATTTAATAAAATAACTTCCCACATTTCCACACAGTGACAGCATCTACTCCTTATCATTAAGACAATTTTTTAGATGAATTCGGATCACCAAAACAAAACCAGAACAGAATTGCAAAAAGTTTTATTATGCAAAAAGGATTTAAGGTTCCAAAAGCCTGTGGGAAAATGAAATGGACTGACTTTATTTCCAAAGTGCAAGCAAATCTTCTCATATGAACGCAAAAATTCCCCAAATTGATGCATGTATTTTAAGAGACTTTGTTGTATTAGAGATCCATAGAAAAGTTTGTTACAATTTTACTGGAGTTACCACTGGCTTTGTGGATCAACCAACTGCTCCTGGGCAGTTCCGGGGAATTCAAACCTCCAAAAAAACTGCCGCAGCATAGAGGGTGATGGCAAAGCCTATTCTATGAAACAAAAGATCAGAACATATTAGTTTCACAACGAGCACACTCACCTAGTACAACACAATATAAGATATTCCCTAGCAAAAGGATAATGACTAGATCCATAATCAGTAAAGTTGTAATGGAATCATATTCCAAACAACATACATGAAAGCATCAGAACCATTCTTAACACACTCAAAATTGAAGGGTTGAAGTTAGAAGAGCGGTTCCAATCCAGTGTGCATGAGTTGTGTACTCAACTATATAAGAAGCAATGTTTTTATCTGCTGCACGAAAGACAACCTCCTTTCATCATGCCAACACCACTACAAACCAACTAGAGGACAGCTTCCTTTGTACATAGCCAAAGGACCAATAATGCCCCCACTATACAGATAATATATATAGTCCATTGGTAGGTTTAGATGTGATGAAACCACTCCTTTCAATTGCGGGGAACTGAAAAACTTTTCATACCTTCTATACAGGATTGAAAAGAGAATGAATTGAAAAGGAAAAGTGGAGAGGGAGAGAAGCATTCCACAACACAACTTACCAGAAATCCAACAACTATGTATCAAATCATATCAATTGCCCAGAGTACTTACATCTGTTCCGGCTTGGTGCCAAAGAAGTGGACAACTACTTTCTTCCAATCAGCTGTGAAACCCAATCTCTCTGGCTCTCCTACCTGCCATTAGATGTCAACCTTATAAGCCAAATTAAATAACCACCACCCCTATTCTTAAAGCCTTACAAAAGAAGTTCCAAGCGAGCTTCAACAACCCCAATCCATATCAAACAATTCACATACAGACGTTAATCTAACTACAAATATTCGTGATTAAATAGTTCGTATATTATAAAACTAACCTATAAAAAAATGTATATTGGCATAAAACCAAAACCTGAGCCTGATACCAACTCACCCAGAAAAATATTAGCTTAAAAATCGTTCCAAAATATTCATACCAAGATCACATGAATAGAACCCCAATAAACATCACAAATTTACACCTCTTCCCTTCAAATCCACAACACTGCTAAACCAGGGAATACCCAAACTGTAGAATTAAGCACATAAAAATACAAAATATATCCAAAACCATTACTAAGGTAGTGCACGCCTTACCTTTTCTCTATAAGTAAAATAAAGCATACTTAACCATCCGAAATTACCAAAAAAACCAAAATTTTCAAAGAAATAAAGTAGAGTGCATACCTTAGCAGGCCAGGCAGGAAACCCTTTGACTTTGGCGAGCACAAGATCGCCAACCTTCCATTTCCGGCGCGCCGCGGCAGCTGCGGCGGCTTTGCTAACCCCTTTCCTTCTGCTGGGCGGCATCGGAGACTCTAACCCTAAGCAATAAATCAGGGAAAGCGAGTCGAAGCCAACTGAGCCGAAATATCCAAAGACAAGGCCAAACAGCCCGTGAAATGGAGCAGTTTGGCACAGTGTACGGAATCCTCAAGGAAGAAATTCCCAGGCATTGATATCACAGAGAGTTTCAGATGGGGGTAATAGGAAGAGAGAGAGAAACGTCTGATTCCGCAGGAAACCCTAATTTAGCACAAACGAAGAGAGGGAGGAAGGGAGGAGAGAGGGTGGATGTTGTGGAAGAAGGGGATTCACGGAAAGATATGAGTTGGTTAGGTGGTGGGCAGGCAGGCTAGAATACGCTGGGTGGGAGCGTAATTTCTAAAATGATTTAGACGAGTGGGCTAACATGCGCAGGGGGTGCGGCCTCGTATGAATCCACGGCTTAGATACTGTCTGGAAGGCAATACAAAGTGCAAGTGCACGTGCATGTGACCCACTTTTACCAACGAATCATTCCAAAGCTGATTGGTTCTGTTCTGTGCCCTTCTGCCGCTTGTGGTGGGCTTTGACTCTCTAAACTCGGTCTGAACTCCCAACTTTTCTGCTCTGTCCTTCTGGGCTTAGGCCCATTACATAGTCTTCCTAAACATTAACATTTTTTTTAACAAATTTATTTGTTCAAGTTCAAATCATAAAAGTCACGTGCAACTCATTGAAAAAATAGTTAATTGCAAAATCAGTATTTGAGTTTTCATGTTTTTGCGATTCGATGCCTCAATTTTCAATTTTGTAAAATTGACATGAATTGTAAAAAACTTATAATTAGGCACTTGTGTCAATTTTTTATTACAGAATTAATGTAGGATCGACATGTTAGAGCATTTCTAATGGATTATGTAAAACCCATCTATCTCTAAAATTTGAAGAATTTAGCTTAAAATGCACATCCAACCGATTGTTTATTTCATCTCTATTTCCATTTCGCTACAGTATTATTGTTACATGTAGTGTGCACTGTTCACAAATGCAAACATTTTTTAGTTAATTTTGTTGAATACTGTGAAGTCTGGTCCACATCGCTCGAGCGGAGGCATTTGCCGCTCGAGCGAAGTCAGACAGAGTCGAACGCTCGCAGACAGCTCGACAGTGACCTCGAGCGGTTGCGGAAGGAAGTTCACTCGACGCGCGCTCGACACGCCGCTCGAGCAAATATTGTATTTTACAGAGATCTAGGGATTTTTCCACCGTTTGAGTATATATATATTATTTTTGACATATGGCCGTACAATAGAACACTGTTGAAGAACAGTAATTCATCCCACCATTGTATTGTGATTCCTCAAGTAATAAAAATCCTCTGCAACTCCCGTGGACGTAGGTAATTTTTCGAACCACGTAAATCTGTGTTTCGTGTATGATTGATTTCTCTTTCATATTTTTTCTTTTTCATTTTATTGTCATCGTTTTCACAACAATTGGTATTAGAGCCAGATTCAGGTTTGAAGGAAAACGATGGCTAGAGATGAAGTGAAGGTATCGGGGATCGAGAAGTTTGATGGCACGAATTTTGGTTACTGAAGGATGCAGATAGAGGACTACATCTATAGGAAGAAACTTCATCTTCCACTATTGGGAAAGCGACCAGAAAATATGGATGAAGCTGATTAGAAACTATTGGATCGATAGGTTCTGGGAGTTATTCGATTAACCCTGTCGAGATCCGTTGCACACAACGTCATCAAGGAGAAGACGATTGCGGATCTCATGGCGGCTTTGTCAGGTATATATGAAAAGCCGTCAGCAAATAACAAGGTACATTTGATGAAAAAGTTATTCAATTTGAAGATGGTAGATGGTATGTCTGTTGCACAACATCTGAATGATTTTAATACTATCACAAATCAATTGTCGTCTATTGAAATTGAATTTGATGATGAGATTCGTGCACTGATATTATTGGCTTCATTGCCAAATAGCTGGGAAGCCATGAAAATGGATGTCAGTAATTCTGCGGTAAATCTAAGTTGAAATATGATGATATTCATGATTTGATTTTGGCTGAGAAGGTGCGCAGGAAAGATTCAGGCGAGACCTTGGGTTCAAGTTCAGCACTAAATGTTGATTCTCAAAGGAGATCACAAGATAGGAACTCAAACAGAGGAAGATCAAAATCAAAGCACAGGAGCAAGAGCAAGTCGAGGCCTGGTCAGCAGGCAACTTGCTGGAATTGTGGCAAAGCTAGCCACATAAAGAAGAACTGGAAAAATCCTAAGAAGATCAAGAATGATAGTGCTAATGTGGTAACTGAAGAGGTATAGGATGCACTATTGTTTACAGTTCATAGTCCAGTAGAAGACTGGATACTGGATTCAGGAGCTTCCTTCCATACATCTTCCCACCGAGAGCTAATGCGGAATTATACTGCAGGTGATTTTGGGAAGGTGTATCTGGCTTATGAAGAGGCTTTGAACGTAGTAGGGATGGGAAACATTGACATTGCACTCCCTAACAATAACAAATGGACCTTGCAAAAGATCAGACACATTCCTGAGTTGAAGAAGAACCACATTTCTGTTGGGCAGCTCAATGAGTATGGTCATTCAGTAGTGTTCTCAGATAGCACCTGGAAGGTCACAAAAGGGACATTGGTACTGGCTCGAGGTAAGAAAAGTGGTACACTATATATTACTACAGGTTTGATTAACACTATTGCTACTACCGTTGCAGAGAGCACAACAGATTTGTGGCATTGCAGGCTTAGCCATATGAGTCAGAAGGGTATGAAAGAACTTCTGTCTAGAGGCAAGCTACCAGAACTGAAGTCAGTTGATCTCAGTATGTGTGAGAGTTGCATTATAGGAAGACAAAATAAGTTCAGCTTCTTGAAAAGTGGTAGAACGCCTAAGACAGGAAAACTGGATCTAATGCACACATATGTGTGGGGACCTTCCCCAGTGGCATCTCTTGGACGTTCTCGTTACTATGCTACGTTCATTGATGACCATAGTAGGAAGGTATGAGTTTATTTTTTGAAGCATAAATCTGATGTATTTAATGTGTTCAAAACTTGGAAGGCCATGGTTGAGACAGAGACAGGCTTGCAACTGAGATGTTTGAGGTCTAACAATGGTGGTGAGTACATTGATGATGGGTTCAATGAGTATTGTGCAGCTTTGGGTATCATAATGGAGAAGACCATTCCTGGGACACCACAGCAAAATGGAGTTGTTGAGCGTATGAACAGAACCATAAATGAGCGTGCTTCTAGGTTGCACGCCGGACTACCACCTACTTTCTGGGCAGATGCAGTCAGCACTGTCGTCTACTTGATAAACAGAGGGCCTTCAGTTGCATTAGATTGTGAATTGCCTAAGGAGGTTTGGAGCGGGAAAGAGGTCAAATTTTCTAACCTTAAAACTTTTGGTTGTCTTTCTTACGTTCTTATTGATTCTAATGCTCGTAGTAAACTTAAGGCTAAGTCAAAGAAATGTTATTTCATTGGCTATGGAGACGAGACATTTGACTATCGTTTCTGGGATGATTAGGGTCGGAAGATCATAATAAGCAGGAATGTGACTTTCAATGAGAAGATTGTGTACAAGGACAAGTCTAGTACAACTTCTGAAGCAGCTCCTCAAGAGTCCGAGTTCGTAAGATTGGATGACCTACCAGAGGTCACAGTGCAGTGTAGAGATGTGAGTGACAGGGCGAATGGGTCCAATGCACCCATTCCTATTATTCCACAATCAGTTTCAGAGCCGTTCACTCTTACAGCTGCAGTTCGCAAGTCAGTTAGGACCATACGTCCTTCACAGCATTTCTCACTAACCTTGAATTATATTCTGTTGACAGATGGTGGAGAACTGCAGAATTATGAACAAAACCTTGCAAGATGAAAATTCTAGCAAATGGGAGTTGGCCATGAAAGATGAGATAGATTCCCTGCTAGAAAATCAGACATGGGAGTTGACAGAACTTCCATCAGGGAAGAAGGCACAAGTGGGTGTACCGGGTGAAAACTGAGCATGATGGCAGTAAGAGGTACAAGGCTAGAATTGTTGTAAAAGGTTTTTAGCAGAAGCAGTGTATTGATTACTGTGAGATCTTTTCTCCTGTGGTAAAGATCACGACCATCAGGATGGTACTATCTATAGTTGCTACTGAAGATTTATTTCTTGAGCAGTTAGATGTGAAGGCAGCCTAAGGGGTTTGTAGTACAGGGAAAGGAAGGTTTAGTTTGCAGACTGAAGAAGAGCTTGTATGGCCTGAAGCAAGCTCCTAGACAGTGGTACAAGAAATTTGACAACTTCATGTGCAGTGCAGGATACATCAGATGTCAGGCAGATCACTGTTGCTATGTCAGGCACTTTGACAATTCTTACATTATTCTGTTGTTGTATGTGGATGACATGCTTATTGTAGGGGCCAATATTGATGAGATCAATAATCTGAAGAAGCAGATGTCAGAGCACTTTGCAATGAAGGATTTGGGACCTGCAAAGCAAATTCTTGGCATGAGAATTATCAGAGATAGAGTCAGAGGTACGTTGAGACTCTCACAAGCTGAGTATGTGAAAAAGGTACTCAGCAAGTTCAATATGGACAAGACCAAACTAGTTGGCACACCCTTGGGCAGTCACTTTAGACTCAGCAAGAATCAGTTACCCGAGTCAGAGGAGGAACAAGACTACATGAGTAAGGTTCCTTATGCCTCAACTATTGGTTCACTTATCTATGCTATGGTTTGCACAAGACCGGATATTGCCCATGTAGTGGGAGTTGTGAATAGATACATGAGTAACCCAAGAAAAACAATATTGGGAAACAGTGAAGTGGATTTTGAGATACCTAAAAGGCTCCTTAGAAACATGCTTGTGTTTCTCATGGGAGAGCTTAGAGATACAGGGCTATGTTGATGCTGATTTAGCTGGAGATATTGATAGCATAAAGAGTACCACGGGTTTTGTTTATACTCTTGGTGGTACTGCAGTGTCATGGGGTTCTAATCTACAGAAAACAGTTTCTTTGTCTACTACAGAAGCTGAGTACATAGCAGTGTTAGAGGTTGCAAAGGAGATGATATGGCTACAGGGCTTCTTGGAGGAATTGGGTAAAAAGAATCAGAAATGCACTCTCTACAGTGATAGTCAGAGTTCTATATTCCTTGCCAAGAATCTAGCATTTCATTCCAGGACCAAACACATTCAGATCAGGTATCACTTCATATGATCATTGTTAGATGACGGACAGTTGTTATTTGAGAAGATTTGTGTAAGCAAGAACCCTGCTGATATGTTGACAAAGGGTGTTACACTTGAGAAACTGAAGTTGTGCGCAACTTCAGTTGGTCTTCTAGCATGAAGACAGGGGCAGTGAGTCACAGTGGTGGAGGATATCATGTTTGAGGAAGAGGATGATACAGCGAGTGTACTAGTCTCCAAGTGGGAGAATTGTTTAGTACTATGGAGTCTGGTCCACATCGCTCGAGCGGAGGCATTGACCACTTGAGCGGAGTTAGGCAGAGTCGAACGCTCAAAGACAGCTCGATAGTAAGCTCGAGCGGTTGCGGAAGGAAGTTCGCTCGACACGCGCTCGACATGCTGCTGGAGCGAATATTGTATTTTACATGGATCTAGGGTTTTTTCTGCCGTTTGAGTATATATGTTATTTTTTACATATGGCCATATAGTAGAACACTGTTTAAGAACAGTAATTCACCCCACCATTGTATTGTGATTCCTCAAGCAATAAAAATCCTCTGCAGCTCCTGTGGACGTAGGCAATTTGCCGAACCACGTAAATCTGTGTGTTGTGTATGATTGATTTCTCTTTCATATTTTTTCTTTTTCACTTTATTGTCATCGTTTTCACAACAGATTTCTCTGTCTTCCGATAAACTTCCCTCTGCATCCAAAGTTCATCTTAGTTCACAAAAGCCCTCCGTGTGTTTGGCGCCATCTTCCCTTCCTCAATTCTCGTCGATTCCGTCAATAACTGTTTGCATTCAATTTCCTTCAAATTTGCAAGTCCATATCAAGAATTCCGTTGTCCAACTAAGGTAACTTCTCACCGTTGCTTTTCCTTGTCTAAGTGGGTTCTAGGAAATCTTCAACCTCTCTGTCTCTATGATTTAGAAACTGAACCAAGTATGAGGGAGATTGATGGAAGGAAAGTGCACTTTGTAACTCATCTCTCTTTATTTTATTTTATTTTGCTAAATATTTGAATTAGTTCATTATTTGCATAGTAGTGCAGTTTTTCCTTTCTAGAATGGCTTTCTACATAAAATTGCTGGCCTGTTGCGAAAGTACTGACATATTTCTTTTGTAAGCGTGATTTGGGTCTTGAGTAAATAGCCAAGGGAAATAATACCTTCCATGCATAAAGTTATTTCAAGCAATATGTTTATGATTTCCTATTTTCTTCATTTTATACATTGTTTTTTTTTTCAATTCTTTCTCTTTAGAGTTCTCGCAAGTCCAATTTGTAATTTGGTTATGATGGAAAGTTGTATCATGCTCAATTTACTAGAGAACTTGGCTTTGGTAGATTGTTGTATAAAACTTTAGATATGAGTGCTACTACTTTGATGTGAGTGCTAGCAAATATTTGTATAAATCCCTTGTGGTATTTTGGATGTGTCTTGGCAATGAGGAAGAAGCAAAGGTGAAGATCTACTCAGTTTCAACTAGATGTTACTATGCATTTGTGGCTCTTGTATAAGAGGAACTTTCTTACAAGATTGAAGGTCCATCTTCTTTCTTGTGCTCTGCTTGTGCTGTTGGTTTACAAATGTTAAATGTATGTCTTCTTTTTAGGTTTAGGGTTGATGGGAGTGCTATGATCTTATTTGGAAAAGGCATCTAGTAATTGCGAAGGATGCTCATCATTTTGACGTTCTATGTATGAATCATTGAAAATGAATTTTCTATCTATTTTTCATATTTTGAATCAATTTGAATTTTGGTTTGGCTTATAAATTTGGATTAATCTAAAATATAACATAATTATATGATATTATGTTAGATGATATAACATAATTGATATTATAAAACTATATCTAGCATTGCTTTTCTTCTTAATCCCATAAATTTCCAAAGGTCAAACTATAAGATTATATTTGGAATAAAATATAAGATTAAATATAAGAATAGTAGTTAACTCTAGAATGATTTGTAAATAGTAGTGAAAAAATAAAGAATAGTAATAAAAAAATAATAAATAATTTATGAATAGTAATGAATTACTTGTAAATAGTAATGAAGTATTGACTACTTCACTTACCAAATACAACTTGGTAAGTACAACCTAAAACTTCTTCATATCCAACACACACAAATAAAAAATAAATAAATAAAAAACAATAACATGTGTATATGACATGATGAGACAATGGAGATAATAAACTGTAACTTGTAATATAAATTAAAAAAAAAATTCTTAAGTAACAAAGAATCGGCCCAAACTCTTGTGGAGTACGAGATTATAATACTAAGGGCAAATTTGGGATCTCAAATGAGAAAAAAAAAATTTATTTAATCTCATCCCGTCTTATTCCCGAACATAATTCAAATATAAAATTTTTAAACTAACCATTACATCTTTTTCAAACTTTCAAATAAAAAATAACAAACAATTTCAACTTTTTCAAATTCTCAAGCAAAAATAATATTATAAAATTATATTCTTACAATATTTTAACTTTATAATATTTTTTATTCAAATTTTTCTCTCTCATTTTTCAAAACCTTAAAAATACTTAACTCAAACTATCTAATTATTATTCACAAAATTCTCATCTCATCTCACTTCCCAAATCAGCCTAACTCATGTTCTAGACCTACTATTAACTTACTTCTCAATTTGGGCTCATCATTTGGACTATTTTTCTTTTTGTCTGGTCCAAAATTCGGAAAATTAGGTTCAACCGGATGGGTATTTACCTAGAAAATTCACGTGGGTATCTGAATTTCATAGCCATCTCTATCCAAATATGTGTATAGTATATAATGCGGGTATGGGGTTGATATCCAATACCTATATCCTAGTTTCATATTTTTCTTTAAAAAAAAAATATGCTTTCTAGATGAAATGATATCATTATGATATTTAAAACGACATCATTTTGTGTTTGTATCTCTCCTAATTATTGGAAAATTATGGTATCTAATTACAATCCAGGTAACCGGATACTGGGATTTTTATAATCATACAAGGTTGGGTATCAAAACTGCATTATAAACCCAAATATAGATTAAGGTATAGTCGGGTGCCTAAATCCACATGAGTTTACACTCCTATTATCAACTTTGTTCACAGGCTACTTGTGTAAAGGATCGATCCACAACGTTTCAGGCAATTGTGGGGCTTAATTAATAATGTAGTAGCTTTTTTTATTGTATATTTTGTTATATGCAATAGTACAAAACACAAATTACACATGAAATTTAAGAAATAAAAATCAGGATACAAGTATTCATAAACTTAGAAAATATGATGCATCTCAAGATAGTATAAGATCACAAATTACAAATATCAATTTCCCTCTTCAGCCAAAAACTTTGTATATATAGTGTTTCTCTTTGAAGTTATGGACATGGAGAAGGAAGAAAACCATTTGAAAAATATAAAAATGTTTAAATCTACGTTACATTAATGAGGTAATCTCATATAATATATGAATAGTAGTAAAAAAGTGATGAAAAAATTAATAATATCATATTAAATAGCAGTAAAGTGATCTCACTACATAAACACAACCTAAGCTGACTCAACAGAAAATTATGAAAAATAAATTTGTCTAAAGGGATATTTGAGGCAAATAAAAATATTGTTTAGAAAATTCTTAATGCAAAACTCGTAAGTTTTAAAATTATTTCAATTTCTTTAAGAATTGGGCTAGATCTCGAAGAAAAGAACTAAGTATCTAAATATATATTGATTTTTTCTCAAGGGAAAAAAACTATACATATTGCATATTATAGACGTTAGGGCAGTTTTGTAACAACAAGCTGAAGAGGGAAAATGAGTCAACTCTGGCCCTCAATGAAGGTTCAGTCCTAGGTCGGTGATATCTAGAGCCCATGATAGTGGTTCGGAGCTGTGGTACAATGTTCGTATGTATGTCCATTGCAATAAATGAAAGATAAATACAGCATATATAAATTGAGAATAAGACACACAAATTTATGTGGCTTGGCACATGGTTTATGTCTATTGGTCATTTGGGGTGAAAATCCACTATAAGTTAGAGTATTTTATAATCTCTTATGGTCTCTCATAACTCACTATACAAATGGGTCAGTGACCCTTACTACCTAGAAATAAATAAAACTGAAACTTTTATGTGGAGGTTGAGGAAGTTCCCGCATCAAGTCGACCAGAAGTCTTGAGGCCTTCCTCTAATATATGATTTTAGATCCTTTTTATTGGCTTCTATCAATAGTTGGTGACGAGCTCATATTTTATGTCACTTCGTCATCCTCTCTTGAGTGCATGACCCCATTTTCCTCTTTTTTTCCATTTTTCCCGTCACTTCATTTCTTTTCTTCTGACACATTTTCCCTTTCTCAACTTTTGTTACCTCATTTCCTTCTCTCTCTTCCTTTATGATAAGACCCCTCCTTTGGATTGGGTTTATGATGTCATATTGGGTCTAGGAGATTTTTATCCTTTTCAATAGACATTTTAGGAAGTACAGGGTTATTTCAGCACATGATTTTTTTACAAATATTTTTTATTTTGAAGGGCCAAGAAAGGTGGGGCTTTAAAATTTTGGAGATGAGAGGAGGACCAAGGCCCACTTAAAGCACCCACATTTGGATGAGTAAATGTTTTTTCTAAATTTTAGTCCAAAATCATCTTTTTTCTATTTTAATTACTCCATTTCTTAAAACCTCATACATCTTACTCTTTATTTTTTTTCTCTATTATATTAAAATAAGGGTAGTCCTACTATGCCATCCAAGTTTGCTCACTTTTTTTTTTTTTTTTTTATGGAAAATGACTTTATTTCATTTCATAAAAGTGAAATTACAGTTGTGACTAATAAATATAGGAAAATCCATATTACAAGCCAAACTACTCATCTGTTTGGAGTACCCCCGCACAAAAATTTCTTTGTGATAGACATTGTCTTAACTTCTATACCCTCTCAAATGGCAAAACCTATTGGGATTTCAATCCCGATTTGTTTGACAATATAATACTGTAAAAATAAAGATAAACCATCCCCACCCTCCATAGGAAGAGAGGGATGAACCATCTCCATCCTCCAAAACATGAGAGAGACAAAACACACATTCCTCTAAAAAAGGAGTGGGACGAAAAAAGGAAATAGCCTATTCCTTGTTTATTATTAACCAACACAAACAACAAAACCAAACTACACTAACCAAAAACACAAAAACATAATATAGACCGACTAAAACGTAAAAGACAACAGAAACGTAAACACATCATAAAACAGAAATGCAAAACACTGAGCATTACCTGTAAAAGCACATGTAGAACATGCACTACCCTGGGACAATGTCGATTAGCAAATCTGAAACGACTAGTGACCCTGACCTGAAAATAGTCACGCGTGGCAGCAGAAAACCTCACTGGATGGAGGCGCGTGAGATTCGCGCGCCAACTTCAACTCACGCGTGTGGCTCAAGCACTGTCCCTTTCAGTGACCTTCTTCGCTCATCTTATAGATCGGCGCCTTGGGAATCTAATGGTGTGGCTTGTGTTGGCTGTTGGGTGCTGGAGAGCTACAGATCTATGTTTTGTCCTCCTCAGCCTGAAAAAATAAAAAAAACCAAGGAAAAAAACAACGGAAAGCCTAAAGAAAAGAGAGAAGGAGAAGTAGGAGAGGGATTCCTCTGAGCAATTTGCGCTCTGGGTGTTTTAGAGAGAGGTTGGACCTTCTCTCTCTAAGTTTTGGGTCGAGAGACAATTCTCCAAAAATGTGGCTTTTTAGAGACACTAAAAGCCAATTACCATATCTGTATGTATATTTTATGAATTGGACTGAGGAGGAATTGCCAAGTCAAGTTTACTCACTTGGTGTTCCTCTTAATGCAAATTGCACTGTTTTTTTTTTTTTTTTTGCTTTTTGTTTCTTTTTTTTTTTAAAATACACTAATAGTCACTTTCTTAACCATTAAGTAAAAAAATATTAACAAATAAAATACGCGAGTGGTCAAATTAAGAAGGCAAGCTCAAAAGACATAGTATCATTTTTCAAAAATATTTTTCTATTCTTTTTTATTATTTTTTTCTTTCATTTTCCTTTTCAAAATTATTTCCTATTTTACTCAGTTGGATGTGGGACGATTTTTGGCCAAAGTTAGTCATTTTTCCTCATATTTTTGTAATCTAATGCTCTTATACCAAACTAGATACGGATGCTCTTAGCCCTTTGCTACCACCAGCATTCCCGAATCCTAATTGGAAAGTTTTACCCCAAATTAATTCATCAAGGCTGAAGAATAGTGTATGATCGTATGAAGAGTTATCAATAAAGTACAAGTCTTGTAAGAGTATATGGCTATATAGAAGGGGAAAAAAATGTCCATCCCTTTTTTTCTAATTTTTGTTTTTGGATTTTATCTTAATTTATTATTATGTGATTTAACTTTTTTTCACAATTTTAAGTGTTTTAATAAATTGTTCTAACCATTTTCATGATTTTTTTTAATAATTTTATCTATTTGGATTTATTTTAACTAGTAAGTGAAGAAATTGGTATTTACTAATGGGTGATCTACTCCTAATATATGAGCAATAGTGTTTTTCATTTTTCATTTCATTATTTTTAGTCACATTGATTGATGTTGCATATTGTATATAACACTATAAGTCAATTGCTTAAATAAAGAGATACGTAAAATATGATATGTTTGTGACTGAGAATAACAAAATCCAAGATGAAAAATCACTTCTCTCCTAACATTTATCAAAGACTTTGTAAGATGGAGGGTGCCCACATGGGCAAACCCCTCCCATGCTGTAACGGGCCACAACACATAATGCACGACTATTAAGCCATGCGTTACATACTTCTAAATAAAAGTGGCAATGGCCACTTTATTGAAGTGAATAAAAGCTAGCCTTAAAAGGCTAGCTGTATGAGATGCACAAGGAGGGCTATATATAGCCCACCTTTTGATGATTCTTGTCTATCCCAAAAACTATATAATCTCTCTTTTTGTTCTCTCTTGAAATCGTATATAGGCTGTGAATTTATTGAGTGCTATTCTAATTTATTCTACGTAGTACACTTCACTATCGAGAGGAGACGTTTGAAGCTTGCTAGATTATTTGTTCAGGCTAGATAGACTTGTGGAGCAATTCAATAAGTTGTGCTTGAGGTATTCCATTATATTTTCTAACAGACTGGTTGCATGAGCTTTTGCATATAAGATTCAAGTCCACCGTCCATGAGAGTGTTTCATATAAGATTGAGTTTTTAAGTAATTTTACACATACAATTTGTGTATGATCTATATATGATTTGTATGAAGTGGCTGGATTCTATAGAAATGTTTCACTCATAAAAATATTTCAAAAAAATAAGCTTTCAAGTTAATTTAGATTGATGCGATATGTCATATTGTAAAGTATTTTTTACTGTAAAGAAAATCTAAAGTATCGCATCAAATAGCAATAATTTATAAATTTATTTTTATGAAATCTCTTTATAGATCAAACACTTCTCTATATGCGGTGTTGTGCAGATAATCGATCTCATTCTTATTCTTATAATTATAGGACGAACCATATCCATCTAACATAATTTATTAAGCAAAAATATATTATGTTATTTTCACACATTTGCAGTGAAATCATGCTAATTATTACTAAGCCAAGTTAACACATGGGGCGTCGAGGGGGAGCCACATGATCATGGACAAATTTAGCACCCCGGCCCCCCGAAATTTTGATATAATTTAAACCAAAATTATGTAAAAATAAAAATAAAAGAGTATTAGATGTGAATTTCTTTAATTCCAAATATGTTTTATTCTCCATAAATTCTATATATGCTCATTGGTTCATCATATAGATCCAAAAATTTTAATTTAATTTATTATGTTGTATGTGCGTTTAAATTAGTTTTAAATATCATTGTTAACATTGTGTTTCGTATACCTTTGGACCAGGTCCTTGGTGGCTCAGGCCTTCAATTTTTTCCTGCACACACAGACAACTCCAATATACGGCGACTGTGGGGAATGGCCGAACGGAGCCTCCAATACTTAAATTAGCCTTGAGTTTAGGAGGAGATGAATATATTTCCAAAACCTTGATTACTGACCTCTCCTTCCTGGTCCCTGGAAGGCTACCTTTATACATGCGTCCGAAGTCAACGAACCATGCCTTGCGATCGAGCTGAGGGACACTCATTTATAGTCCTCATTTAATGCGGCGTGGCTCTCTGGTACAGATAATTAATGCGGCATGGCCTGACTGAGCCCGGATGTGGAGTCCCATTAGAATCACATGCTTTTTCCTCTCCATCTGAAAAAGGGGAGAGAAGGTCCTATGCCTTTCGACTAGCCTGACCTAATACCTTGGTCCGTACCTGGTTGGGTGATGGAAGCCTCACTTGCTCCTTTGTGTTTATGGTTAAGTTGGGTGGATGAATCTAGGGTTACCTTGAGGTAACACCAAGATCCGAATGGTTGAAATATGAAAATTAAGATTAACTTAAGCTAGCACTCAATTCTCGAAAATTAAAGTTTGAACTTTCTTTCAAAATAGCATAATAATGGAATACAATGCAAAACTGAAAATAAGTACTGGGGTTCAGCTAGCCCTCCCTCACTGATCACAATCCCTAAATAAATCAAACTCCTAAAATTAAGGAAAAATAACCCAACAACTCCTAAGATTAAGGAAATAAATCTACTAATTAACAAATCGATAAAATCCCTATTTTAAGAAGCAACAGCTCAGTCAACTTCCTCCAATCTGCCTCATCCTCTAAAATTAAGGGATTTTCCGTCCAACAAGATCTCATCTAGTTGTCAAGTAGTTGGTCATTTGTAACCGTGCCTTGCACACCCTGGGTTCCACCATCCGAACCATTCAAAGAGCCCAAAGCGGCCCTCCTAGTGGCATTGTGGATTGAATGGGTTCGATCCCTTGAAAATTGGACTGGACCGGACCAGACCGACTTGGGTCCGATCCGATCCGATAAAAAAATGGCCAGTTTAGTCGGTTTATCCAGCATGGACTAGCCGATTCTCAGCCCTACTTTTGACCATCAAATCGTTCACATATACTTCCATAATCCACCCGATTTGGTCTTTGAACATTCAGTTGACTAGCCACTGGTAGGTGGCACTCGCATTTTTCAAACTAAACGGCATCTCAAAGTAACAGTGCCCTTGATCAGTGATGAATGACGTCTTCTCCTCGTCACTAGGGTTCATGCAAATATAATTGTATTCTGAGTAAGCGTTCCTGAAGCTCAACATATGGTGGCCGGTCGTTGAATCCACAATGAGCTCGATGCGGAGGAGTGGGCATGCTTTGTTCAACTGAGTCTGTGAAATCTATGCACATTCTCCACTTACTGTTAGCACCACATTGGACAACCAGTTCAGGTACGGTGCTTCTTGTATAAATCCCGTTGTAAGTAGGCGATCAACTTCTGGAGTGATCTACGCTCCAGGATCTACACTCAAGTGATGTTGTATGATGGATGGGTCTATCCCTGGCATATCCTCGTGGCTCCATGCAAAGATATTCCAATGATTAATAAGCAGTTGTTGTAGTGCTTCTCTCATGTCTATGGTGATTCCTATGCCTATCCTAGCGGTTGCCTCAACTCGGCTTTGATCTAATAGGATTACTTCCAAAGGCTCGTTCGCCTCAACCCTCTTCAATGCATACTCATCTCTCATTTTATTTTCTGTAGAGACATATTCTTGGGATGATGGGGGGTCAGGAAGCGCCCCATTTCCTGGCGGCGCAACACGAGCTCTCCCTCTAGTGTCCTCTGGCTAGTTGTCTGCCTCGCCTTGTGTTGTTGATTATCTCCCTTCCTTCCGCCTCCTCCGCTTGGTCGTCCTTCGGGTACTTGCCTACTTCGGTCCTCTACTACACCTCCGAGCCTTCCAAGGGCGGGTTTTCGCAAGCGTACGAAAGACACGTTTGTTTTTTAAAATTTTTTGAATCCCACAGATGGCACCAACTGTTAATGTTGTATTTCGTATACCTTTAGACCAGGTCCCTGATGGCTTGGGCTTTCAATATATTCCTGCATACACAGACAACTCCAATATCCGACGATCATGGGGGGTGGCCGAACGGAGCCTCTAATGCTTAAGTTAGCCTTGAGTTTAGAAGGAGATTAATATATTTCCAAAATCTTGATTACTAATCTCTCATTCCTGGTGTGTGGAAGACTGCCCTTATATGTGCATTCGAGGTCAGCGACCCATGCACTGCGGCTAAGCTTAATGCTATGTGACTCTTTGGTATAGATAATTAATGCAGCATGGCCTGACTGAGCCCGGATGTGGAATCCCATCTGAATCTTGTGCCTTTTCCTCTCCGTCTAAAAAAAGGGAGAGAAGGTCTTGTGCCTTTCGGCTAGCCTGACCCAATACCCTGGTCCGTACCTGGCTAGGCTAGGGGCTTCTCAGGTTGGCCGTCGAGAGGCCAAGTGGGCTTCAGCCTTATTTTGGACTGGGTGCTGCTATCCATTGGGCTGGGCTCGTGCCCTTGAGAAAATTCCCCCCCAACAATCATAATATGATTTTTCATAGATCATTTTCTTTGCTTTTTAATTTGAAAATTTAAGTTGAACAATATGGATAAGTAAAACACTTTAAATCATAAACATTGTTAAGACTAGTTTTCGAAATAAAACTAAATTGAACCAACTTTTTCAAATTTTAATATTGTTAAGATAAGGTTTTGAAACAAAATAAATGAAGATTTTCTTATAAATTATTTGCTAGTCTATATTGAGAATGAGTATGATAATTGATGGTCTTTATTCGTTGAAAGAACATTGATATCAATTGACACGTTAAATATATATATATATTTTATTTTATATTCAAACTTGAAACTTACTGTATACTTATGCACTCTTTTAATTAATCTTTTATTATTTTTATATACAAACTTTTATGGAAAATATTCTAGCTACAAATGGATTACACAAAAGTAATCTTATAAACTGATGTGTCATGATGTGATTCATTAGATTGTAAAATTATTTTTATTGTAAAGTAGGCCTAACGGATTATATGAAGTCACGCCAATCTGTGGAATTACTTTTGTATAATCTCTTTATGAATATAGCAATATTCAACTTTTATATACCCTATGGCCCCTCTACTCATGGCTTCGTCCCAGCATGTGGTCCTTAGTAATGACCTCCCAAAAATTTGTATGTTCTTGTATATTATCTATCTCTTTATGAAGTGCTCTCTTAAAAGATTTTCTTGACCCTCCAAAAATCATATTTAAGTTGACGGGGTTGATTCTAAAATAATAAAATTAAATATCTATAAAAAAAAATGAGTTCTATGAAAAATATTATAATTCATATGAAAATTAGTTGTGAAGTCTTATCTTCAAGATTTCTCCAATAAATTAAAGAAAAATAATAATAATTTTGAGGTTTCAAATAGCAATTCAAGAAGTTTTGTATTTAAAATGAAAGTAGATGATTTTATAGGTGTAAGGTGGTAAAATACACCAGGCATAAAATGGTTCTCAAGGCCCAGTCCATCCAATGGCCATCATTAGAAGACAAAGAATGAAAGAGGGAAATGAGACAAAAAAGAGACAAGAAAATGCAAGATGTTAGGGTGTCAAGAGAAAAAAATGAGAGGAAACATGAAGGGGTGAGATGACCTAAAACAGAAGGGGCAGAAGATAAAAAGCACGGGCACATACGATTTCGGGACTTTTGGTCAGACTCCCCCAATAAGGCTTCTTCAACCTCACGATTGGGGTTCCAATGAGAAGATCTCCACCAGAAGACATATCTCATGAATCTATTGTACAATGAGGATGAGAGACCGTGAGAGATTGTAAAATAAGTTTATTATAGTGGATTCTCCCCTCCCTGAAACCCCCGTGGGCGAAATCACGTAAATCTGCATGTCTCCCTTTTCTAAATCAGTTTTCTTCTTCTTCAACTCAAGATTTTCATCTTTCAAAACAATACTTTCTTTTCTTAAAATATTAATTTCGTTTGTTAAAGAAGAATTTTTCTTTTTCAAAGCAGTATACTTGATATCCAATTTTTCAAATTCCTCATATACCCATTCTAAAACATTTTGCAATTCTTCATATGAAAGATCTTCAATATTATCAAGATTTGTTACCTCAATGTCATCTTTAGCCATAAGACAAAGATTTGCTGATTCTCCATTGCTTGCTTCACTATCTGAACTACTTGAATCATCATCCCATGTAGCTTTCATTGCTTTCTTGCCTTTGTTTCGATCTTTCTTTAGCAGAGGACAATCTGGCTTGATATGACCAGGTTTATTGCATTTATAACAAATTAAAGTGTCATTTTTACCTGAATCTTTCTTGGAAAACTTTTTGAAGGATTTCCTCGGAGGAGTTTTATTTTTCTTTAAGAACCTCTGAATTCTTCTTGTTATCATCGCAACTTCTTTATCTTTGTCATCATTTTCCTCATCTTCATCACTTTCACTTTCATGGGAACAACTTTAAGTGCCAAGCTCTTCTTTGACTTTCCTTCTTCTTCTCCTCTTTTCAATGTGTACTCATGGGTGATAAGTGACCCGATGAGTTCATTCACTTCGAGCTTCTTGAGGTCTCTAGCTTCAAGAATCGCGTCACTTTTGATTCCCAACGTTTTGGTAGAGAGTTGAGAATTTTTCTTACTACTCCACTTTGGAATAAACTTTGCCAAGAGCTGTCAAGCTGTTTATGATGTTAGTAAAACGAGTGTGCATACTAGAAATAGATTCATCATCATTCATCTTAAACATTTCATATTCATGAGTAAGAATATAAATTTTTGATTCCTTGACTTGAGAAGTTCCTTCATAAGTAACTTCCAAGTTATCCCAAATTTCCTTTGCCGTAGCGCAAGTCATTACTCTATTAAACTCATTACCATTGAGAGCATTATATAATAAATTCATAGCAGTTAAATTCAAAGTATAAAGTCTATCGTCTTCACGATCAAACTCTTCTTCTTCCTTTTGGACCTTTACTCCATCAACCACTTTTGTTGGAATATAAGGTCCATTTACAATGCATTTCCAGATTTCTCGACCTTGAGCCTGAAGGAATATTCTCATTCTAACTTTCCAGAATGAGTAATTGTCTCCACAAAAGAGTGGAGGCCGACTGCTAGATTGACCTTCACCAAATGAAGCTGCAATGTTAGCCATAAGATCTTAACTCAAAAGATAGTTAATCTTATAATAGAGCTTTAGCTCTGATACCAATTGTTGCCCAGATGACTAACACAAGAGGGGGGTGAATTGAGTTGTATTTAAGAAAATAACAATTATAAATCAAATATACAATATAAAATAGCAATAAATATAAAGAGTAAGGGTAAGAGAAGCAAACTCAGTATGTTAACGAGGTTCGGCCCCACTGCCTACGTCCTCGCCTCAAGCTACCCCTTGAGGATCCCCGAATTCACTATTCAACCTCCTTCAGGTGGAGATAGAAACCTATTACACCTTTGAACAACACCGCTACAAAGGATCCGTGTAGAACACCCTCTACACTTGCAATCACCTCACACGTGGTGATTCAACTATTCCCTGTGTAGAACACTTTCTACACGCACAAGGGTTATACACACCCTTTTACTGATACAAGAATTGATAGTGGGTAGAATATCAGAAAACACTCCTCAATGAGTGAAATAAGAACAATACACACAAACTATATCTCTCAAAATGAATAAGGGTTAAGGCTCAATGCTTAGAGAAGAGAGAATGAAAGTTTTGAATGAATATTGTATGCTCTTGGTGTTGTGAATGTGAAGCTCTCAAATGATCTATTTATAGGCATATGAGACTTCATATTCAAATTTAAAAAGATTCACATGTCAAAGACATCATCATTCACTTTTCAAAAATTTCAAACCTAATCTTTTTACTTTTTTCATGTGACAAAATGAGCACATTTTACTTTTCAAAAATTTCAAACCTAATATTTTACTTTTTGCATATGATAAAAGGAGCACACTTTACTTTTCAAATTTTTCAAACAAAGACATCTATCTTTTGCATAAGTCAAGAAAAGCATCCATCACTTTTGAAAATATTCAAATAAAACATGCACATGTGAAAGATGACAATCAATCATCTTAATATTTTCAAAGTTCAAACCTTTAATCATGTCATGCACATGTGAAAGATGACAATCAATCATCTTTCAAAATTTTCAAATTTAATTTTCAAAAAATTCATGCACATGTGGAAAATGTTTTTTAATGTTTTATGATAAAATATTAATTTTGAGCCTTAATCCTAATTTCTAATTTTTAAGAGATTTACAACATTAATCTATGACTTTAATGTGAACTTGTTCCCTTCTTGCTCATGCTTGGTTCTTTGATGTGTTTGACTCCATTGTGTGGACAACTTGAGCTTGAGACTCCTTTATTCTTTGAATTCATTTGTTATCATCAAAATCTATGTGTAGATTTTTAATTACATGAAACTTGAAACCTTGGATTCAACATAATCTAAACAGGTTACTCAATAGGTGGTGTTAATGCCAAAAAAATTGCATAACAGGTCGGAATGAGAGAATGAATCATTCTCAGCCCATTATAATAATTTGGGCATCGATCAGTGTGGTTTGAAACCCCGGTAGTGGTCCAATGTAGCTGAACAGTGTCTGTGCGCACATTCATGACAGTGAATGGAAAATATATATAGGAAAAATAAAAGAGAATGAGACACAAATTTACGTAATTCGGTATAATACCTACGTCCGCAGGCGTTTGGAGAGGGGAAATCCTATAATATGATTATTTTACAGTCTCTCATAGTCTCTCATTTCTCACTGTATAATGGAAGTCAAAGATTTATTCGCTAGAGGAGATATTATTGTTGAAGCTCTCATCGTGAGGTTGAAAAAATTGAAGAAGAAGTCTCTTTCTCACTTGCCTTGGGTGTGGTAAGGAATGTTAGCCTTTTCTTTTGCATGTAGATCACCTATATTTTCTCCACTTTCTCATTTTCCTTTCCATGGTCACATTCTCTTTCTTCCGAAACTTTCTTTTCCCTTGTCCCCTTTTGTTCATTCATTGTCTCTCCCTTTGTCTTCTAGTGGGGACCCTTTAATGGGCCTGTGATATTTTATCCCCCTTCAAGTAGCTCGAATTTAATTCGGTTAATCTCTACTTGCGCTCAATTCGTTTATAGAATAAAATCGTTTGTAAGTATAAAATTATGATCACTTATTAAACAGTATGATTTATATAAAACTTGATTCGACTCGATTATTTTTGCAAAGAGACACATTCAGACTGAATTTTCTACAATATTGAACTGTGTTTAGTTTTCAATTGTATAATCGACTAGAATACTAGATGCTTGAAAAATTAGATGAGATAATAATTTTGTGAATAGTAATAAGATGATTTGTGAATAACAATGAGATAGTTTGAATTAAGTATTTATTGAGTTTTTGGAAAAGAGAGAAAAAAAGTTGAATAAAAAATCTTATAAAATTCGTTAGAATATAATTTTTTAATATTATTTTTGTGTTGAGATTTGAAAAAATTGAATTATTTTTTGTTTGAAAGTTTGGAAAAGTTATAATAATTAGTTTGAAAGTATTTGTATTTGAATAGTCTTTAGAAATTAGATGAGATAAAATAAGATGAGATGAGATAGAAATTATTTCCAAACATCTCCTTAATTTCTCTTATCATAAAGGACTCGAATGCCTAATTACAACATGTTTAGGTTAGGTTTGAATGTTGAGAGTTGAGTTGGAATAATAATGTTTGTGGGTCCTATTAAGATGGCTTTAACTTCTTTAGATTGATATGTGTTTAACTTTTTATGTTGAAATATATGAAGTAGGTAAAATGAGTTTAACCTTTTTATGAAATAGAAATGATATTTGCAATCATAAAGTGCGCAAGTGCCTCACACTCCTTTTGAAAAAAGTGAGTAAATATAAGTTTTACTTGAAAAAATTAATTTTTTTAATGGTAGACCCCACTCTTTTTTAAAAGGGGTGCATGATACTTGAACAGCTCATAACTATATCTAACATTACTTTTTAAGAAAAATTGAAAAAATAATGAGTTCGATAAATATATAATTTGTTTGAGATGAACACAACTTTTTTTTCTTTTTTTTCGCAAAATGAGATGAACACAACCTTAATTCCATTAGAGCACTTTCATTGGAATAGCTAAAGCCAAACCCAAGTTTTAGTTAATATGACATAAATTTACCTTTACATATTCTATTCACATCAAGTCCCCACATTGGATTTCGATTTATTTTTTATATAATAATAAAATAATATTAATTTAATTTTTAAGATTTTTAATTTATTTAATTTAGTCATATTTTACCATTATATATAGTAATTAATAATCTTATTCTAATTAAATTATTGATTAAGAATTATATTTTTAATGGTCATTTAAAAAAAGTCATTTGAATCTTCATCTTTTGTTCCGGTTCATGATTTATTGACCATTTAGGGTTTACTTATATCTTAATTCCAAAGTTAGCTTTTTAAGAAAACTTCAGAGAAAAGGAGAACATAAGATGGCCCTCGGTTTCCGAAATCTTCATATTAAAACCACGTAATATGCTCATCACTGCATCTTCTTTTTTCTTTTTTCTTTTTTTTTTAAATAGACTTCAATTCAATTCATGAATGAAGAAAATTACAGTTGTGCCCAATAATTTCAGGTACAAGCCCTGATTACAAGTCAACTACTCATCAGTTATACGCTCCCCGCACACAACTTTCATTGTGCCGGACACTGTCTAAAAACTTCAAAAAACTCTCTAATGACACAGCTCTTCTGATATGCGAGACTCTGTAAAAAACAGAGATGTCCATCTCAACTTGTCTACGAGAAAACAACTCATATTACCCCCACCCTCCAAAGGAGGAGGGGGATTTTTCACTCTCATCCTTCAAAGAAGGATAGAGACTATACTACCCTTCTCCTCCAAAAGAGGAAAGGGAATTGCCTATTTCAAATTATTTTCTTTTAAACTAACAAACAAAAATAAAAAGTAAAACAACTTGATACACCCTAACAGGAAAAACAATGTGCTCTCCACAGTCACGAATTCTCATTCTTTATTCCATCCACTGTCTGCACCACTCTGTCCCCCACTATCCCTGCTACCCATAACTGCCTCAACCCACCCTACGTCCTACCACGTCCTGCCACGTCCTGCAACCAGCAAGCAAACAACAGACAACTCCAGATGAGCCATCTTCAGAGTGTAAATAGAGAAGCAAGTAAGCAACAGACACCTTCACCGTAAACCCTTATTTTAGACTAAACACCTTCATCGACCAAAATAAGCACTAGGAAAACAAAATGACAGAGACTAAGCAAACAACCGAACAAGATAGGAAAACAAAGAATAAAACAAACTGTAAATGAAGTTGGAACCACTGTTGCTGATCCCCTTCTCCGACCACCATCCAAGAAGAAAACCGCTATGAGCTACGGCCGGGCTCCGCCCTAGAAAATGCGCCTTATCCCCCCATGCACGTTGGCATGCAAACCGAAAACCTCCTCTGTTTTCCATGGATGAAACAGAGTCCCTTAACCTCGCCGGAATGCAAACCAAACCCTCATGCAAATCTTCACCTCCGAGAGCAAACTGCGCTGACCCCGCTCCCATCGTAAATCCTCCAAAGCTGTCCCCTCAGCAGACCATTCTTTTGGCAACTAACTCCAAAACATTAGCTCATCCCCATATGCACCTAACAAGCATGCATGTCTTCATTATATACGTCTGAGAGCTAACTCCAAAACGGTTAAGGACGCTGGATTGGGTTATGGATTATCAAACTACCCAAAACCATGGCCATATGAAACTAAGATCCTCCACCGTTGTGTAAATTCTCCCCGCCCACCGGCGTGATTAATAGTGGTTAAGGACTCGAGAGCTAGGCCTGGTAATGGCCATTCATCCCATCAGAGTCACGGCCAACAGCTCTTATTACCAATCTAAAAAACAAAACAACCCTAAAAAACAAAAAAAAAAAAAAGGCTCATTTCCTAGAAAGAAGTGAGAGTTTCTCTCACTAAGTATTTTTCCAGGATCCTATATTCATCACTGCATCTTCTGAATAGCAATGAATGCATTTATAACTGCCCTAAATTTATGTAAAGGTAAATTTATGTCATCTTCTGAATAGCAATGAATGCATTTCTAGTTTGAATATTAGAATATTTTGAGAATATTTTATTATTATTTATTATTTATTTATTTTGTATTATTATTTAATATTTTATTATTATTATTATTTATAAAGAGTAATACTATATACAGTCGTGTAGTGTGTAAACGCCGCTCAATTGATTTGAAAAAGAATGGAGTCCATGATTAAAAAGTTAATTTTTTTTCATGTAAGTTCTGTATTAATTTATTTTTTTTAAAGAGATTGCGCGATAATTGCACAACTACGACTATAAATATAATTTATTATTTATAAAATATTTAAAATTATCTGGCCAGCTAAATACAACCTTACTCGCAGTAAAATGGCGAGAGCTTCTTGTATTCTCACAAACGAACAAACAATAAATTATTACATGGTACCTTGGCATCAGCCATCAACCATAAAGGTGGTTTCAAAAAAGAATCATAGAGGTGGTCCATTACTCTTTAAAGGTGGCCACGTGTCCAGACAAAAACTCATGGGTTTCTCAGGACTCACCACGTTTCGTTTCAAGTACAATACACAGTCACTCTAATCCAGTACCCAACGGAAAGATGCTGGGGAGTGCCACGTACCCCTCACCCGTTCCACAACTTGCCTTTTCCCACGGGCATCGGCTCCCATTTTCCAATTCTTAAAAAAAAATAAAAATATTATGATTTACGAAACAAAGCTTGAGAGCGGTTTGATTTCATTTTATTATTATAATTTTTTTAAATTTTAATTTAATTTCTTTAAATTTTAAAATAATAATAATATTAAAAAAATAATATTTTATTTAATTTTTAACTTTAATCTAAAATCATTTTATCCCATCTCAATATCCAAACAATCCATTACTTGCAAGTGGACTATTTGTAAAGATACAATTTATTTTTGACATAACACATTGTTGATGTAAAAATTTTCTACATTAGTTATGTTAAATAATAATTAGTATTTTGGTTTTTTAAAAATGATAAGGAATTCCATTATAAGTAGTGTATTAACGTACCAATTCATATATAGCAAAATTCTTTATGAAAATATGAAATACTTCATTTTCAAAATAAAAGTAAAAAATTCTATTCATTATTCTTACATCACACATAATATTTTAATTTTTTTTTATTAAATATAGATGATGAGTAGAATAATTTATTTAATTTAAGAAGAATAAAATAAAAAAATAGAAATAAATATATTATATAAAGATGATGAGTATCAAAACTCGTAAAAATAATAATATAGCAAATTCATTAAAATAAATATTAAACGTGTTCATAAAGGAGAATGATAGAATTTTACACAATCCACCTACGGAGCATTGCCACAATGATAAAATAATTTTTTTTTAAATATTTATTAAAACTTTTTTATTATTTATTATGTGACAATTATTTGGCAATCAACCAAATCTCACGCCAAAACTGGAAAATTGAAAAGGAGAGTGTGTGACAACCAAGCATCCGAAAGTGAATGCATGCTACTTCCAAAATCTCCCACTCACCCAAGTGCTCTCAGCTTCCTTTGAGATTTCAGACAGTGCCATGCCTCCTGCTGACAAAGTAAACGTTATTTTTTGCCTAAATTACCAGTTTACCACTCACCAACCCACTTTCTCTCTTTCCTCTCTAGTGTCTTCCCCATACCAAATAAATAAACCCAACCTTCATCCCACCTTCCACTTTTCTTCTTTTTCCTCCGCCACGTGATGCAATGGCAACAGCTACCACTCATAATATATAAAATAAAAAAAAATTAAATTATCCAAAAAAATATAATCTGAAATATACGTGTAACCCCGGCGCTTGTCCACGTGTTTGCATTATTAGCAGGAGTGCTGGGAATAAATAAAAAAGAAAAAAAGTACATGGATAATCCAAGTGGACTCGTGTCAAAACACGCAAAACAAGACCAACGCTTGTCGAACCTGAGATATTTTTGACCCACGTAAAAGATATTTTCGAATCTGAGCCCCAGCTGGACACGTGTCGAATCATGCCTCCCCCATCCACAATAAGGATACCTGACGTTACTCTCGATTCTCTATCGCGGCAGGCATTTCGGCAATACAATACCTACACGCGTCCCTTTGCGAATAGAAACATGACACGTTATCCCTAGACCCAAACTACCCAGGATCAGATACACTTTAACTAGCCATTCTCTGAAAGCCACGTTCTGTACTAGGACAGATTTATCATTTATATATCCAAGTGCGGAGAAACCGGCCCGCAGTGTTGCCATGAGTCGGAACCAGCGTCTCCGATATAACCCGCCGAGTCAAGGTTCCGAGTCAGCTGAGTCCGGCATATTCAACGAGCGCGTACTCGTCCTGCTCTTCAAGACCATCAGATGGGACATCCACACCCTGTGCTCGGCATCTTCCGTTAACCGAAAGCTCCGCGCCATAGCGAAGCGGCTTCTCTGGCGCGAGGTCTGCCTACACCGTGCCCCGCGCATGGTAGCCACATTGGCTAACGGCACGCCCAACGGTCGGTTCTGCGGCGGGTGGCACGCGCTGGCGAAGCTGATGTTCTTCTGCTGTGGGTGCGAGTCAACTCGGCATTTCAAGGTGAGTAAACCCTCTCCGGGCCACTTCGCGAAGGCCTCTCGGTTCTCGAAAACTTCAGGCCGAAGCTTCCTGGCCAAGAAGTGTCGGGGCGACTTGTTGTACGTGAGCGACCCGTGCGAGCATCCGACAGGGGACAAGGAAGATGATCTGGGGATCTATAGAGGGGTATTCAAGGGATTTAGCAGATCGAGGACGAGGGCGTGCTTGATCGGACGACAGGTGGAGCTGGAGGAGAGAATGAGATGTCCATACTGTGGGGCACGCGTATGGAGCATGACGACGGCTGGGCTGGTGCCGAAGAGCGCGGCTAGGCGACTGGGCTCGCACTCTGGAGGCTTGGATTATTTCGTGTGCGTGAACGGGCACTTGCACGGGACGTGTTGGCTGGTGCCGTTATCGTCGGACGAGGACGAGGACGAGGACGAACCCGAAGACGAAGAGGAGGAAGTTAGCGACGGCGATGGTGGGATCCGTGAGGTTGATAATCAGGATCGAACATCGGCGAGTGACATGGGTATGGAGTTCAAAGGACGAGGGAAAATGGAGATGGGGAATTCCTTAGTGGGTCCCCATGAAGTGCTAGTCGGGATTCATCAGAGGTCAGAAGTCTTAAGTTCTTAAATTTTGAGTTATTTAGAATTGCATTAATATTGGTGATGTCGGTATCGTTATATGTAATGTACAAAAGAGTTAAGTGTTTCTGCACACTATATATATAATTGTTGGATCAATAAGAAGAATATTAATCATGTGCCTGAATATTATGCTTTTAGGTAAGAGTTGATTGTGAAGTGAGAGAGGGAGAGAGAGCATATCTATGAGATTTGTATGATGAGTACTTGAAGACTGAAGTAGTAAAAGATCATATAGTACTATAAAAGATCATGATCACCTTTTCCTTATGGCATCTATTTGATAATATTCCCTGCTATATGCTAATGTCCCATCTAATTATTGTAATTTAACAGTCTCATTCAATTCAAAGATTACGGTTTTTATGACTAGATATGATCATTTTAATTTTTATTATTTCATGATGTGTTATCAAATTATTTATTATATTTTATTTATGAATTTATTATTTAATATTACAATATGAGAGAATGATAAAAAAAATAAATGATGGAGAGATTTTTTCTTTGTTGATACCTTAATATATTATTAATTAAAGCTATTTTACTCAGCAGCTTAAAGGATGCAGCTATCAATTAGAAACATGCGGCAATCTATTTCCACGTCAGCGGCCATTTCATCAAATTACAATAAAAATAAATCATGAATATGGTTGTTACGTAAGAAAAGTAATTAAAAGGCCGCCCAATGTGATAGAAATAATATTAATTCAGTCACGGAAATTTCGTCCACTAAAGTTGTAATAAAATGAATTCGCCTCGTTAAGTGGGAACACATATGGTAAATGGTGCCATAAGATAAGATAATGATTGAACATAAAGGCTTGTCATATTTTGACGTTGATCTAGTTTGTAGATGAAAGTAGAGTTGTGGAAAGCTTATATTGGTATCAAGGTAAGATATTCAAGGGAGATTCATTACCCTTTTTGCTTTTTGCATGTTCAAGTGGGAGATGTAATTCTAAAGGTGGTGATCACACCAAACAATCTCCATGTTGATGGTTCTCATGGAGGGTGTTAGTTGAAAACGTGTCAAGACACAAATATTTGATTTGGTCAAATTGTTATATTATTTGCTAATGGTTGTGTCCCTTGTCAATAAGTGTCTTATGGTCTATAAATAGAGACCATTTGTACATAATTCATGTACTTGAAACTCCTCTGTTCATCACCAATTTGTTGAACAAATATCCTAACTAAAGTGTCACCATTTTGTTAAAAACACATCTATTTTTCCTCTATAAATTTTAACAAAAAGAAACGAAGTGATTTTATATGTCAAGATTTGTCCCAAAAACATGTAATTATAATGGTCTGATCATGATCAGATGTTTCGACTTAATTTATCATTGGCATGATCTCCCTGGAGTTGTTATATTTTTATAGACGACAATTTTTACTTCTGACTTTTTATTAAATATATATATATATATATAACAGCATTTCTTTTATATGCCTGTTCTTAGAACCAGTTGTGGAAAATAGGCTTGTTTTGAGGACAAGCCAATCCTATATATAAAATGGTTTGAATTCCTAATTCTAATTTATTCACTACTTATTCTAAAATTTTAAATTAATAAAAAATATATAAATTTTATTATTTATTTTATATCCCAACATTATTTCCATGTGAGAAGAATTTCTATATCAATGGTTCACTTTATTTTATTATATGGCCCATAAAATGATCATCAACATGAGTCATGTTACATGACTATTATGGTATACAACTTATTAGACCGTTCTAATTAGTACTGCCACAAACTGCCCCAACTCAAATACATTGCAATTGAGAGTCACCACTTACACATCAAGACCACATATATATATAACATGAGTAGGGTCTGAGTTTGGAAATTCATTGTATCCCTTATGAATGTCATTTAGCCTGATAAACCTAATGTGGGGGTGCCTGTGACCATGTTCTTTGAAAACTCAGGATACGCCTGATATATATAAGTTCCCTGAAGTGCAGCTCTGATAAAACAAGTTAGTAGCCAACTTCTACTGAGGATCAACAATGGACAGGAACCGACTCTGTTTGTTTCCCCCTTTCATTGCCCATGATTCCTTTTATAACATTCCATATGATTTTTGATGACAGGATGGATCTAAGGGTGAACTTGAAAGCCTATCTTCAAGATGTTTAGGTATGTAATGTCCTAATGAAAGACATAAACTACATGGACTATATTTCAAAAGGACTAGTCAATGATATAATTGGAACCCTATTAGAATATTATAAAGAGAAGAACTTTACATTATCAAACAATGTGAAATTCTATACACCACTTACCCTCACTTATCATAATGGGGTATCACAAGGGCCGGCTGAGAGTTGGGTAGACCGGTAGCAATCTTGAGGAAGAACAATCTAATGCTTGAGGAATTCTCGTTTTGGTAGTAAATATGGTTCTAATGTCAGTTCTGAAGCTGGTGTTTTAGAAGTTAGGAAAATGTCATTTAGTCATTCCACTTGCAATATTGTAGATGCTTTGTTTCCTACAAATCATGAAGGCTCAAGAAGGCACAGGAGTAGTGCTTCTTGAGGATTCTGGTTAACTTTTATCCAAATGTGAAAGCCACTTGCTTTTCTTAACTACCCCCATTTCCAGCAGAAGAGTTGGTAGGGTTTTTATCTTGCTCTAAAACCTAACTTTCTAGGTACAACTTTGGTTTTAACCTTCGAGTCCATATTTCTTCCGAGTAAACTGTATAAGAAGACCATTTGGTGGAGCTGAAAGCTCACCAATGGCATTCCCGAGGGCCTGCAAGATTACTTGGCATCCAGTATTTTTTAATTTCAATCAAACATCTTCTATGAGACTATGATTGCATGAAGATGAAAAGCGCAAATGATCATTGAGAGCAAGAAGAAAACTTTGTTCATTCACTGAATATATCGTGGCAGCAATACGCCTTTTGATGTAAACACTTGCGAACTTCGTGTAATTGGTCACACATCACTAACAAAATATTAAAACCTATCTAGTAAAAATTGTAGAGCCTCATTAGGAAATCTCTAGTAGCTACCAGTTAGAATGAGTTCTTATCGATTTTTATCACAAACTCCTTTCAGAAGCTCTTCTTAAACCATAAGGAAGGTTTTGAACCCTAAGTCGAGTCTGCTGAGTAACCTAACTCTCAAACTCAGAACTTGACTCGTATCTTAAACTCATATATAGCCCTTTACACTAAACAGTATGTATCATTGGAGGCATCATATTATTATTTTTCTGTCCATTTTAAGATTTATTAATAGAAGAGTGTATCTTTATGATTTTTAAATATAAAATTTATGATATTACATGCTAAACAACTACAGACCAATAATCAATTACTTGTATTAAGATATCAGAGAAAAACCATTACAAATAACTATTAAAAGGAAAAAAAGAAAAAAAGAAAAGAGAATTTACACTTTACAATGAATGTGAGTTAGGAGTGTAACCGATCCGGTTCGGTCTAGTTTTGAATATATTTTAGAACCAAAGCAGTATATACTGATTTTGAGATTTGAAAAACCAATACCGTATCGGTTATACCCCTAAACCGGTCCTTCCAGTTTTATTGGTTATGGTCCAGTTTTTCCGGTATATTATATAGTATATAGTATATATAATATAGTATACTATAGTATATAATAATATAGTAATGATATATTATAATTGTATTATAGACTATAGTGATATATTATAATATATAATATAGTGATATATTATAGTATATTATAATATGTAGTGAGATAGTATTATTATAACTACTAATACACTATAGTGATATAGGATTTTAAAATTTAATATTATATTAATTAGTAATTTATCATATAATACAAAATTAGTCTACATATAATTATATATAACATAAAAAATCATATAAGAAATATTTTATACAATATAAAAAACTAATATATATATATATATATATATATATGAACCGGTCTAGTCCGATGTTAGAAAAAAGGAAAACCGAAACTAAACCGATTTTGAAAAAAATGAAATCAGTACTGGACCCCAATCAATCTGGTCTAGTTTACTTGTTCACCGATTTGTTTTTTGCCCCAAAATGTGAGTTGCCAAATTCTAGTTTAAGAAAATTTACATTTTGTAAACTCGAAATTTAATTATATTTACTTTTAAATATAACTATAGTATTGGCATATTTAAATTGGGAATAACACAATTGAAGTGTTCATGAGCTTCTGATGAACTTGTTACTAAGCATATTTTCATAAGAATTAATACTAGATACAATTATAAGGTCTGCGAGCTTTACGTATGCCATTTGACAAGAAGTAAGGCATACTACGGGTGTGCAAAATTCTGACCCTTCCGATTCCGACCGATTCCCGTTCCGATTTAGACTCTAACGGAATGGGAGTGTTCGAAAATCGGAATTGGAATCAGAGTTGGAATCAGAGTAATTCTGACTCCGTAACAAAAGTCCAAGTCGGAATCAGATCCCCACTAGTTCCAAATTCCAACTCCGATTTCTGATTTTTTTATTTAAAAAAAAAAACAGATGCAAAACGACGCCGTTTTGCATCTGGATTTTTTTTCAACTATTGAATAGAACGGCGTCATTCCATTTAAATAGGAACGACGCCGTTTTGAATATACGACCACCATATTCCTTCGGTCCCCTCTTTCTTCCTCACTCGGTCACTCTCTCCTCAGCTCTTAGCCTCTCACAAACTCAACCTGGCCTCTCTTGCCGCACGATGCCACAGCCCACGACCAAGCAGGATTCTGCCATTAACATCACTCCGTCGTAGATTGCTTCACGCCGCTGTCGCTGTAGTGCCTTCTTCCCCCCAGTTTTTGCCAATTGGTAATTTTAAGTTTTTGGGTTTTAAATTTAGGAATTTGCTTTGAATTTTTGATATTATTTGTTATTCAAATTGGAAATTGGATTGTGTAGAATAATTAATTGTGTGAACGAATGTATTGAGGAAAAGAGGGTTCTGGTGTTTCTTTTGTTAAAGTTTGTGATTTTAGACTTTGAATGCTACGTGTTTGTGGAAATGTCACAAACAAAAATGCAAGATAATCATGACTTATTTTACATTGCAATGCACTAAAGTTTGTGGAACCATTTGTGAAAATGTGTTTGAATTAACAGAACTGTTATTTTTTTGGTAAAAGAATGTCTTATTATATAAGTTAGGATATAAACTGTGGAGGAAGAGGACTCAAACAAAGACCCAAAATAGTGCTAACAAATTGGTCTAATCTCATGCTTTCTTGGTCGAACAGCCAAAACAATCGGTTACCATTAAAGTCATTCTTATAAGTTATAAGTCAATACTCTATAAAGCTTTAAGTTGAAATGGTCACTATTTGTTGAGTTCATCCCTGAGTGTAGCCGCGAAATCATAGAGCTCCTTGCATATGATTGACACTTGCCAATCATGACACATGTGACACGCGTATCAAGGAGTGTGATCTGTGCCACAATAGAGCTGATGTGTAAGGATTTTCCATGTTAGCATGTCCTAGTGACCATGATGAGTGGTGGAATGCACCATATCTATGCATGAATTTCATTTAAAAGTGGGAAGGAGAAAAACAAAAACAAAAAGAGAGATCAAGTGCTGATTGCTCTCTTTGACAAACAGCAATCTTTATTTAATGTCAGAAGTGATTTGGTTATCAAGAATGATCATGCTTGTACATCAAAACAAATTGAATAGTGATTCAACCAATGAATTCCCACAGTTCACAAACTGGTAGTTAACCATAAGGTGGCCCTGGGCATATCCTCTTCCATCAATGTCTAGTTTTGTATACACTCCTGCATCCAAATCTAGACCTCCATTACTGCATTGATCTACAATTCTCACTAGTGTCTGTGCTCCTATCATGCTGTTTGTAACCTGCAAAAAAACATGTGATGCATTTCAATCATATGGTGATATCATTTCAATCATATATTTCCCTTTTTTTCTTTTTCCTGGTGAAAAATCATTTAAAAATATTATAAAATGAAGCAATTTCATATCAAGCATCCCTGTCTTTCTATCCTTTTTTTAAAAAATAAAAATAAAAAATCTCACATGTCCTCCATAAGTAGTTAGGGACAAAACAAAAAGTAAAATTTTACTTTTCTTCTTTTTTTATTTACATTAGTCTTATTTTCATTTTGGAGGCTTGAAATAATTAGAAATTGTTAATGTTTTCTTAGAATTGGCACTTTTAGAAAAAAATCATTGGATATTGTTAATGTTTGCTTAATATTGTTTGGTTCTTTCAATGAAGTGTTAAAGATGTCAAAAAAGCAACATGGGTTTTGCTTACCAAATTTTACAATTTTCATTTCTTTTCCTACTATATAGCTTGATTATCTTGCAAAATAATATAGAGCTCTTTCGACAACGAGTGAGCTGCATTGTATCATTAAAAATGGCTTTTCCTTTCTCATGACAAGGACAGAATATGTTGAGATTGGGGTGATGCCAGACAATATAACTAGTACATTCATAAACATTAATCATTTGAGGCATGTTGGTCTTCTCGTTGTTTTTTTGGTTTAAAATTTCTTAGAAAGGATCTTACAAGTATTTTTTTGGAAAGTATTATTTGGAAACTTAACTATTAGAATGAATTTTTTTACCAGCATAAACTGTTTCAATTATTGGTCGCACTTTCAATCATGATTTATATTATGGCATATATGACAGTTAGACTGATATTTTATAGTATCAAGGCTGGATGATGATTTCCTTGGTGAGTTTGTAATGGTTCATAGTAAGTTACTGAAATAATTATTATCATATATGCATCTTTTATCAATTTAAGATTGGATTCAGATTTTAACCAAACCTAGTAGTAGGTCTTTAGTGTTCTTGTTGACAAAACAATGTTTGCCTATTTGGTATTGAATGAATGGCTCCTCAGGCACCAGAAGGTTTTTCTATTGTTTTGCCTTTGTTTAGGCACGTTGTTGGCCGTGTATAGTCTCCAAGTGTGGTAATATTTTATGTTGTGAGCTTGAGCATGTTTTTGCATGTGGTTATTAACCTATTTGTGGATAGCGATACATGCGTGCATATGTTGAGAAAAATGAGGAGAATAAGAGAATGAAACTTGCTTAATTATGATATTTAGATGCTTATGAAATTGAAGAAAATAACTCCTTCCTGTTATTTTTGCATTAAAAATAAGTTGCATTCATTATACTGTGTTATGCCAATCAGTCTATGCATTAAGTATATATACATAATTATATATATTGATGAAATTTGAGGATTAAGTATTGATGTTTATATATATGTGTCAGATTTCAAGGTATGGATGCCCAACCATATGGGACTCCAAAACAGGATCAGGATGCCACAATTCCCTCCACAAAACCGAGATCTAGACCCAGTTCCAGAACACAAACTTCATGTGCAAGTAGTCGATTCCCACTTTCGGTATACATAGAAGATAAAGATACATTTAATGAGGAGAAGGAGATGGCTATTGGGGATGAGCCGGATGTACCACCTCCATCCGTGAGGCCACCACAACCACAATCAAATAAAGAAAGGTAGTGGACATGGGAACATTTCATCAAGGTTGACGGTAATCCCAAGGAATTGCAGGCTGCTTGCAACCATTGTGGCCAACAAGTTGGATGTCATTCAAATAAACAAGGCACCGCTTATTTGATATCACATCTAAATAGTTTCCAGAGATATAAGATAGCGAAGGGATTGGCGGCCAAGGATCAGACCAAGCTTAATTACGAAACTTCTACTGCTACTGATGGTACGCAACTTAAGAAAATGGTCATCCCTCAATACAGTGAAAAGATGTTGAGAGATGCGCTTGCAGAAATGATAATTGAAGATGAGATGCCTTTTACTACAGTTGAGAAAAAAGGGGTTCCGAAAGTTTATCAAGTTGCTTGAGCCACGATTCTCATTGTCATCACGATATACAGTGATGCGAGATTGTATGAAAATGCATTTAAAAGATAAGGCTGAGATGAGAAAGACAAAACAAGGCATTTACGACTGACACATGGACATCTATACAGAACATTTCCTACATGTGTATCATAGCACACTACATTGACAGCTCATGGACTTTAAGAAAATGGATTATTGGATTCAAATAAGTCAATGCTCATAAGGGTGCATCCATTGGGGCGGAGATGGATGATTGCTTGAAATATTGGAGAATTCAGAAAGTTTTATTCATTATAGTTGACAATGCAAGTGCCAATGATATTGTAATTGAATGGTTCAAGCAGAATACGAGGGTGAGAGATGATGTCATTCGGGGGCATGAGTTTATCCATATTTGATATTGTGCTCACATAATGAACCTGATTGTTACTAATGGGTTAAAAGAGGTTGACGATTCCATTACAAAAGTCCACAATATTGTGCAGTATGTGAGGGCTTCCCCCTGATCATGTGGCACAGAAGTACCAAAAAGTGTTTGAGCGGATGGAGGTGGAGGATGGGGGCCTTAAGTATGCTTTGCTGAAGCTTGTAGGAAAGGGGCTCGGTCTGCTGGACACATATGATTGGACGAGTGTGGGGTTCTTCGTCACATTTTTGCAAATTTTTTATGATATTACTATGACAATATCTGGATCTGCATATACGATTGCAAATTTGTGGTTCAGTCAAATCTCGGCGCTACACCACCACTTGGAAGATGGTTGTGATGACCCTAGCGGACTGTTATCTGATATGACTCAGAGGATGCTTGCCAAATATAATAAATATTGGGGGCAAGTTGAGAAGATAAATAGATTACTCTTTGTGGCTGTGATCCTTGACCCCCGAATCAAGTTGGCCGTGATAGAATATTGGGCAAATTCCGTCCTCGAGGCAATGAAGGCTGCATCGTTTATTACAGCGCTTAAGACTTATCTCGATGACTTGTACAACCACTATAAAAATAGTGGACAGCCTTCATCTATAGTGGGTACCTCACACTCGACTCCGACACCTCCCTCCGATGACCTTAGCCCAGATGGAGCACTGCGTCAACACCGTCGGAATTACAACGTTATGAATGAGTATCATCAGCTCATGACATCGAAGAATATTATGGGGTGTACTTCAGAGGTTGAACGGTATTTTATGGAAGAGGTCGAGGCATCTAATCCTGCATTGGAGATATTAATTGGTGGAAGGCTAATTCCACTAAGTATCCAATCATTTCCTGTATTGCCCGAGATGTGCTAGCCATTTCTATTACTACGGTTGCATCTGAGTGGGTGTTTAGCACTGGAGGTCGAGTGTTGGATGTTTTCCGGAGTTCATTGTCACCGTCAACCGTTGAGGCTCTCGCTTGCACACAAAACTGGATCAGGGATACGCCCTTTAAACTAGATAGCATTGACATTGATGATGAGAGCTATAGGCTTGAAGAGAGTAACCTTATTTTACTTGTTTTTTAATTATGGATTATTTAATTGTTTTTATGATTTCATAAATCTATTTAATTTATATTTTTTTTATCATTTCACAGATGTAATTATGAACCCTAGTATAGTTGCTGATGACTGATGGAGTATGTATAAGGATAAGTTGATATTAGAACTAACTTAATCTTTATTGGTGTTAATGGTAATTAAATTCTACTTTTACTGTGTTCAATTTTTTGAATCAATTTTGGTTAAATTTATTAATTGAAGACTTTTTTTTTTAATCTAAATTTCAGGTACTCCGAATGACTAAGTACGATGCTACAGATGATGTTTTTCTTTTCCGTTGATCAATATGTTTATTCTTATGGACTGTTTAATCAAACTTTGAAATGAACTGTTATTTCTATTATCAATTGTTTAGGACTTTCTTAATCATGTATAATAATTAATTATATAGTCTAACATGTTCAAACAAATTTGAGCTTTTGGGATGAAAATATTGTCCCTAATACTCGTTCAAACAAGATAATTTTCATTTGAACAGTACATACTGCTATATAAATTCCATTTGAAGTTTGAACGGTAAATAACATTATAAGGTACCAAAAAAAAAAACAATATTTATAGTCAAAACAAGCTTTTATATATTTCAAGAAAATTGAAAACAAGAATGGAATCTATACAAACATACCTCAAATTAATAAAAACTAAAGTTTCAACTTTCAAGCACCAAGCTAGCATCACATACAAAAAAAAAAGAAGAGAAACATTAATAGAGTATAGAAAATACATATTCAAACTACAAAAAATAAAATAAATCCTATTTGTTTAATTGAGAAATATTAAACAAGAATAAAATCTATATAAAGTGGGTTTTTATTGAGTTTTTATTAAAAAATAATAACATAAATTTAAAACAAGAATAAATGGATGGCTCTTTTACGATCGGAATTACGACTTCCGATCGGAGTCGAACCCTAATTCCTGTCGAAATCGAAATCGAAGAACGATTTCGACTCTGACAAAAGTCGAAGTTGGAGCATAGGCCTAAGGCATAACATTAAAAAAATAGGTTACAAATTTGTTAATTTTTCCAAAGAGAATGAGTGGAGCTTACGCACCCTAAGACTACGCAAATCATTTCTCTTTTTCAAAACTATTTTACATGAGACGACAATTCGAACAAGTTACAAAAAATCAACACATACATGAATAAATGTTATAGGTTCATTTTATATGTTTATTTCTCTCTTATTTGAGGCAATTTTTGCTCTATTTGAGACTATCAACCCAAAAAACTCAACTTTTTCCAATAAGGGATGATGCAATATCTTGGGGTGAGCAGTATATGCCAGATGTCTTAAGTTCGAAACTCATCATGTTCACACTCTTGAGGCCATCAAAGAGAAATGTTTTCTTTGAATTACTCGAGATACACCTATGAAAAACTCTTTACCTAAGACTTGTGCATTCGCAAAATTAATTGGCACTTGACCTCAGTCACCCATATCAATAAATAAATAAAAGACTAAACCTTTTCCTCCAAACCAAGATGTAGAGATTGTATCATTAAAAGTTGAGTCCTTACCCACCTATGGGTAACCCAAGTGGTAAGGATGAACTTGTGTGCATAAGCCCCATATCATAGGTTCGATTCCCCATGGGATCAAACTACAATTTAAGTAGGAGGTTGTAAATAGGAGTTTAAGGAGGATCTGTGGTGGGAAGAATTTGTTGTGTGAAATCTACTCTGCAGTGGAATTAAGAAGAGAAGTGAAGTGGCCAATGAATTTACCTGTCTGAAGCTTCCAACGCAACTTTGCAATTAGTTAAACTATGTGTTTTATACTCAAGGTTTTAATTGAAGTGTAGTCTGATGCGGTGTGTTTGCTTTTGTATAGAACGTTGAGTGGGTGGGATGTATCGAGTAGCGTTACGACATCTTTTCATTCCTGTTTAGTTGTATAAATAGTTAGGACTTAGATTACTTAGTTTATATTCAAAATTGTTGAGATTGATCTTGTATTGGATGTTAAAGATTCCTCAAAAACCTTTTCCAATAATTAATTGAAGGGTTCTTGGTTCATTTTTTCATCATTTCCTGTGTTCTTGTTTTCTTGGTTGATTCCTTCGACTGTTCTTGAGTGTTTCTTGAAGTAATAACATTACAAGTGGTATCAAAGCAGATGATCCTCTCAATGGCGAAAGGAACTCGTGCAACAGCTCTGAAGATGCAACAAGAAGGTGCACAAAAATAGCAAGAGACCTCATAGAGGCAACTTGATGATTACCATCATGCCATCAGTGGCATTACTAATAGAGAAATGCTTATTGATATGATGAAGTCTTTGGTTAAAAGTCGTCAAACTTCACCTTCTGGTGATGGGTTTCATGAGCCTAGAGATGGTAGTAATGAAGATAGATTGTCTTTACCCCGTGTGGTGAGGTTAGAATTCCCATATTTTGATGGGAATAATTATGTTGGGTGGATCTTTAAAGCCACCCAGTATTTTGATTTCCATCAGACTCCCTTGAATCATAGGCTGTTAATGTCTTCTTACCATATGGAGGGTGAGGCGTTAATGTGGTACCAAGATGCTGTTGATTGTGGTCTTTTTACTGGGTGGGATTCTTTTTTGAAAGCATGTCAAGTAAGATTTGGGCCTTCAGCATATGATGATCCTATGGAATCTTTAACAAGACTTAAGTAGACTTCATCTGTAGCTAATTACAAGGCTCAATTTGAGGCCTTGTCTAATAGATTGAAGGGTCTATCGGAGAGACATAAATTGAGTTGATTTTTGAGTGGGTTGAAGGGTGAAATTTGTTTTCCAGTTTGAATGCTCAATCCCATTAATATGAATGTAGCGTTTGGGTTGGCAAAAATTCAAGAAGAGTATTTGTTGGCATCTCGAAGATCATGGAAGGGAGGTGTGGAAAAAGGAGTTTCTAAGTCTGTTGTTGAGGTGGGGAAGGTGTAGAAAAATTTTGTTCCAGTTAAAAGAGTAATTTTTTGCACAAATGGATGAAAAAAATGAGAGATTTGTGTTATCACTGTGATGAGAGGAATCCATCACATGTGTGCAAGAGTTCCAAGGTTTACTTGTTACAAGTAGAAGAATTTGTTGTTGAAGATTCATTGTTGAATAAAAGGGGTCCGAAAAATTCTGCAGTAGAAGAAAGAGTAGTGATAGATGAGCAAAGTTTAGAAATTTCCATACATGCCATTTCAGGTTGTTCAAACAGTAGCCATGCGATTGCTTGATAGGATTGGTTCATGTTCAGTTGAGATACTAGTTGATTTAGGGATCACACATAACTTCTTGGATCCACTACAAATGCAGGTAGCTAAACTCAAAATTTCTAATAAATCGAGTTTGCAAGTTTAAGTGGCAAAATGGAGATATTGTTTCTAGTAAGGGGTAGTGCAAAGAATTCATAAAGATCCAAGGCTCTAAGTTTACAATTTCCTTCCATGTGTTTACACTTTACACTAGGGGTTGTGATGTCATTTTGGGAGTGCAATGGTTAAAGGCTTTTGGGGCTATTAATTGGGACTTTACTACAATGTTCATGAGCTTTAGCTGGCAACAGTATATTGTAACTTTACAAGGGGAGAAAGCTGATAACCTGTGTGTGCAGAACATTGAGGGTTGTCTTAAACCTTCTTTGGTGAGGCAGCAGGGTTGGTTATTGTAGATAGTACTGGAAGACAATGAACAACAACCTAGGAAACAAGTGAAGGAAATGGTTGATGTAATTGAGAAGTTTATAGATATTTTTGGGGAACCAATAGGCCTACCTCCAAGAAGATATTTTGATCATCAAATTCTCTTGAAGGATGGCATTGCACCTGTATGAATAAGGCCCTATTGATGTCCACATTACCAGAAAACTGAAATTGAAAGTATTGTACAAGATCTGTTGAAGTTTGGTGTTATAAGGTCAAATCAAAGTCTCTTCTCTTCTCCATAATTATTAGTGAAGAAATCAGATGGTAGTTGGAGAATGTGCATTAACTATCGTGCATTGAATTTGATTGAGCTAAAATATTACATATATTATACATTTAGAACCAATATATTTTATTTATTTTATTACATTATTATTGGTTTTATATAAAAAAATTTTAAGATAAATAAATCCAAGTTGTGATTTAAATTGGTGAATAGTATGGTTTATACTTAATTTTAGAACTTGTGATTTAATTGAGTAATTTTTATTTATATGCACAACACGTATTTTATATATATATATATATATATATTATTTTATTTTATTTTATTTATTTTTATATGCAGTGGTCAAAAGAAATGGAAGTGAGGAGTTATTAAAAGTTATACGCCGCACGGGACTCCTTTGGTTTTCAAAAGAAAAAAGCACACTGTACAAATAGAAAGGAATTCATTTTCATTTTGCAGACACAATTCACGCCACACGGGTAAAAAGGGCAATACATATTGGGACTTCAAGACCTGGATGACAACAACATTTTTTTTTATTCATATTCATTCAGCACCGCACGGATTTATTTCCTTTTGGGGGCATTTCGGCAACACACAATTTTATTCTCTTGGGGCATTTTCAGCTGCATGCTTTTTTATTCTCTTGGAGCATTTTTTTAGCACTGCACACAATATTTCTCTGGGTTTGTAGACATTCCGCACATATATATATTTTTTCTCCTGGACATTTTCAGCACCGCACGGAATTGTTAGTGGATAGAAAAGGAACTACAGCGCTGTTGAAGAGCTCTTTGAGGGTTTCCAATTGCTACTACAGTCTAGTCTCCTCCACTGATTTCAATCTCCATCTCCATCCATTTGGCTTACTCTTTTCATTCCCTAATTTTTATTTAATTTCAATTTAAAGTTTATGGTGTATTGTTGATATTTTTTATTTAAAAGTTTGGGTATTTTATTTCCTGTTTATTTTATTTTATGGTAGTTTTTTTTCTTATTTCTTTAAGCTTCCATTAAATATGCATTACAATTATATTTTAGATTGATTAAAGGTTAATTATGACTTAAATAAATTTAGTTTTATTATTTAATTTTCAGATTAATTAAAATTGTTAGTGTAGTTGAGTTCTTAATTGTTAATTGTTAATTTGTTAGTTTTTTACATTCCATTTCGACACTCAAAAATTCAAAAATATGAATCTAGTTTATAACTAGTGCCTTTTTATTTCCGTTGCACTCTTCCATTCATTGTACATACCACCACTTTTATTTGTGAAACTTTTTATCATTTTATATAAGTTTGAATTTAAACAACTTTCCCCGAGGAGACGATTTACGAATTTTATTCATAATTATTATACGGCATCCTCCTGTACTTGGGATAGCCTTTGTGCTATTCATTTTTGAGTGAGTCAAGCTTTTGATGCTGTTGCCGGGGAATAGTTGTCTAACTTAAATTTAAACTCGTTATTTTTTTCACTACTTTATGTCTGATTACACATTTCACTTGCCATCTACAACTCAGTCGCTTGAATCTTATTTATGCTGTTTAGACTAATGTTTCATGTCATGGGTGAGAGATAGTTCAAATAGGTTGCTAAGAGTTACATCGAGCATTGAGAGTAGTATACACAACTCAGTAATAGATAGCTCTTTTGTCTCTTCTATGAGCGCGGATATTGAAATTGAACAAACTATGGCTACACCTGCACCACGCACTCTTAAGGATTATTTGCAACCCATTCGTACCACTATTCCTTCATGTATTGTTTTACCCGATGATGCACCTAATTTTTCTATTAAACATGATATGATGTCAGTGATACCTTAGTTCCATAGGATTGATTCTAAGAGTCCTTACTAGCACCTGACAGATTTTATTACTAGGGCCTCGTTTATTTCCTTTCTCTTTAAATGATAAAGCGAAGATTTCGTTTAATTCTTTGAGGCCTAATTCTATCTCTAGTTGGTCTGATATGCAACGTGAATTCTTACAAAAAAAATTTCCTTTTCAGAGAACTCAGTTTTTGCAAGAGCAAATAAGTCAATTCAATCATACACCTGATGAGACTTTTCAGGCCAGTTGGAAAAAATTTAAAGATTTGGTAAACATCTGTCCACATCATGGTTTTGAATCTTGGAGGTTGGTGAGCTATTTTTACACTGGTCTCACTCCAGAATGCTAGCAGTTTGTTCAAGCGATGTACAATGGAGAATTCTTTAGCAAGGAACCTGATGAAGCACTATCATTTTTTGACTATCTTGTTGAGAGAGCACAACAGTGGAACACTCGAACTGATCGAGTGCTGTTAACAGCATAGCCACTAAGGGCTATTTCTAGTGGGGGTAGATATGAGTTTAAGGAGGACACTGATGTTCAAACCCGAATAGCTGCATCAACTAGAAGACTGGAGGTCATGGAAATGGAAAAAGTGAAGGATGTGAAAGCAGTAGAAGCATGCTCTATATGCACTGGTTCGAATCATAAGACCTAGGATCGGCCGATTATGCCAGTATTTCAGGAAAGTGGATCTGAGCATATGCAATCAGCTAATTGAGTTAACAAAGCACCTAATAAGCATTTTTCCAACAAATATAATCTGGGGTGGAGGAATCATCCAAATTTCTCATAGAGAAATGATCAGCCTAGCCGGTCTCTACCATCTTCGCAGCATCCATTTCAGGGTGCTTCTCAGCACCAGTATCGGCCCTATCAAAGTTCTCAAAGCTATCCTTTTGTAGCGCCTCCTAGATTTCAGCCTCATATAGCTACACAGAGTTCTCAGCCTCAATCATCTACAAAGAAGTCTTTAGATGACAGTATGACACATATAGCCAATACACTTCAGCAATTCATGTAGATTTAGGTCACCACAAACAATCAGAACACTCAGGCCATAAATGAGTTGCGAGGCACCATTAATAAGATGAGCATGACCTTGAGCACTCTAGAGAAGGGGAAATTTTCAGCACAGTCTCAGCATAATCCTCAAGCATATAGGCAATAATAATAGCAAGTGCATAATGTCTCAAGGGACGTTATTGAGACGGTGAAGGCCGTTCTTACTTTGAGAAGTGGAAAGGAAGTTCCCCAACCTGAGATGACCATGGACAGACATGTAGTTGGTTATAAACATGAAGATGTAATAGAGACTGATGAAGCTGAGAAAGAACTAGAGGAAGTGAGGCTAGATTCGAAGAAGCCTGTGAGTGAAGAGGCCGAAACTAGTAGAGGGTACCAACCTATTGTTCCCTATCCTTAGAGATTGGCAACTGGCCAAAAGAACAAATATCACATTGAGATTCAGAGGATTTTCAAGCAAGTAAAGATTAATATTCCACTCTTTGATGTCATACAACAAGTGTCTTCATATGTAAAATTTTTGAAGGACTTGTGCATAGTGAAGTGGAAGTTGAATGTGAAGAAGCAAGCCTTCTTAACAGAGCAAGTTAGTGCACTGATATTGAGCAAGACTCCTCAGAAGTTTAGAAATCTCGACTCTCCCCACATTTCCATTATGATTGGTGAGTCACGCATTGGGAGAGTTCCACTTAATCTGGGGAGTGGTGTGAACTTAATACCATTTTCATTATATGAGCAGTTGGGATTTGATGAGCTGAAAAGACCTCCATCATGCTACAGTTGGCTAACAGATCAATTAAACTACCAAGGGATATAGTTGAAGATGTGCTGGTCCAGGTGGAAAAATTTTATTACCCAGCGAATTTTGTAATTCTTGACATGCAATAGCCAGTCTCTACTATTCACCATGTGTTTGTCATCCTTGGACGCCCATTCTTTACTACTTCCAATGCACTTATCAATTGTTGAAGTGGAGTACTGAAACTCATATTCGGGACTATAACATTAGAGATGAATGTGCTCAATGCTTGCAATATGCCTAGTGGATGCGACGATTTAGATGTGCATGTTGTTGATATGGTATATAATTTTGACATTTCGGAGTTGCTATTAGTATTTGATTCCGAGAGTGCATCTAAGGATGGCTTTCCTGAGCAGTCTGAGGTTCTTGTTGAGACAATTCCTACGTCATTAGAGTTGACAGAGACAATTGGGTCTCTTCAGTTATCAGATGTGAGTTACACGAGTAATTGGCGTAGGCCAGTCTTTGAACCTCTTGATTTACCAGGAGCCATGAAGTCATCAGAAGAAGAAATCCCAATACTAGAGTTGAAGCTACTACCTGAGAACTTGAAATATATTTTTCTGAGCCCAATTGAGGATAGATTTTCAATTGTCATTTCTTCTCAGCTTACTTCAAAGCAGGAAGTAGAATTATTAACTGTGTTGAGACATCATCGAGGAGCGATAGGCTGGACTATTGTAGACATCAAAGGTATTGACTCTTCAATTTGTACCCATAACATTTTTCTGGAAGGAGATGCAAGACTAGATCATGATGCACAGCGGAGGTTGAATCCTACCATGAAGGAGGTGGTGAAAAATAAAGTGCTAAAATTGTTAGCTGTAGGCATCATCTATCCTATCTCTGACAGCAAATGGGTAAGTCTGACACAGGTAGTCCAAAAAAAATTTGGTTTAACTGTTATTGAAAATGCTGATGGTGAATTGATCCCGACTAGGAAGATAACGAGCTGGAAAATGTGTATTGACTACCGAAAGTTGAATTCTGTTAATCGAAAATATCACTTCCCATTACCTTTCCTAGATAAGATTTTAGAAAAAGTAGCTGGTAATGCTTTTTATTGTTTCTTGGATGGCTTTTCTAGTTATTATCAAATTTCCATAGCACCAGAGGATCAACAGAAGACCACCTTCATTTGCCCTTTTGGTGCTTTTGCTTTGAGAAGAATGTCATTTAGTTTATGTAATACACCTGCTACTTTTCAGCACTGTATTATCAACATTTTTTCTGATATGCTTGATGACTTGTGTGAGGTTTTTATGGATGATTTTTCTGTGTTTGGTAAATCTTTTGATGTCTGTTTAAAAAATCTTATTGTTGTGTTGAAAGGATGTGAGGAGAAGAATTTATTACTGAATTGGGAGAAATGTCAGTTTATGGTCACTTGTAGTTTGGTACGGGCATTTAGTTTCTAAATGTGGCATAGAGGTTGACAGGGCCAAGATAGAATTAATATCTCAACTGCCTATTCTTAAGACAATGAATGATATTTGTTCTTTTTTTGGTCACGTTGGCTTCTATCGGCGTTTCATTCAAGGCTTTAGTAATATTGCAAAACTATTGTGTATTTTGTTACAAACTGATACTACTTTTGTTTGGATTGATGAGTGCCAGCATGTTTTTGAGACCCTAAAGGAACACTTAACAATTGTACCTATTATGCAAAGTCCTCGATGGGACTGTCGTTTAAGATTATGACTGATGCTAGAGATTTTGCTCTTGGTGCCGTTCTTGGCCAAAGAGTGGACAATATGTGGCGCCCCCAAAATCCCCACGTACGGATACGGGGAATTCGAGGCGCCCGGATGGTGACATCACGGGTCACCACCCTAACGATGAGTGCCAAGTGTGTGCAAGCGACAAATGTGCACAAGAAGATACGCAGCGGATAGCAAAGTCAAATACTAAGTACCAGAATTTTTTTCTTAAATAAAATACAAACGGTTCAAAGGCACATAATAAAATATTACATGATATAAATATTGTTTTAAAACTAAGTACAAAGCATAACTTCAAATCAGAACTCCGGCGGAGCCGTATCCTCGGGCTCAGCCTCCTCCTCCTCCTCGAACGCTGCATCAAAATCTACGGTACCAAAAATGGTGCCGCAGGTAAGTAAAATCCAAACACCACTAGATAAAAGCATATTAAACTCAACTTTTTTCTTTTTTCTTTTTCCTTTTTTCCCTCTCCCGTTCGGCTCTCTCTCTCTCTCCCCGCGTCCCTCTCTTTCTCTCTCTCTCCTCACCCACGCCGGAAAGCCTTCCCGCCCAGGCCCGCCGTTCGCCGGCGTCGTGCCCGACGCCACCCCTGCCGGTCGACTCCCCTCCGGCCGGTGATCATCCCCTCCGACTCCCAGCCCCAACCGGCCGGCCGTTTGGCCGGAAAACGCCCAAAAAGCCGCACGGTTTGTGGCTCGATCCGCCGCCGTCGCTCCACCTCCGGCCACCACCTCTTCACCACTTCTTCCCCTACTCCTTGCCGACCTAACCCACCCATCCCCGGCCTCAAACGGTCACCGGAGCGGCTCCCACGAGCTCAACTCCGATTTGCCCTTTTTCCGCCCCTACCGGCGTTTTCGCCGCCACCCACGGCCAAAACTCACTTCCACTAGCTTCATAAACATCTCTAGACCATTCCCTATCAATTTGGTGTCTTGGTTTGTCCCCGGTCAAAAGTGGGTATTTTGCGACCCACGGGAACAGTGCATTTGCACTGTTACGTTGCTTTCGCATCGCCGTTCGCTTCGCGCCGAAGCTTCTAAAAATCCTATATAGCGCTGTAAGTATTTTCCAAACTCTACTTTTAGATTTAAATGTATTTTACTCTTTCAATAAATTATTTGGTTGGTTCGCTGATTCCGGACTGAGTCCGAGGAGTTCGGGGGTCGGATGGATGGAGGACGGAGTTGCTTGTTTTGTTGTGCTATGGTTGAATTTATTTGTCGAGCATTGAAATTGGCATTTACATGATGCATGCACTTGTATTTTATTTTATTGGAAAAATCATGTTTTATTGGCGTAAATGATTTTTGGGAGTGTGCGTATCACGAGCCCAAGCCGGGATGGGTTATTATCTCGGTGGAGCTCCTCTGGTCACTCGGGAGTGGATAATACTGAGTGACATCCCCTGGGTTGTCGCCGGGCGACGACCGGATCGCACGATACGGTAACGCTGTCGTGTCGACTCCGTGGTCCTTTTAGTGGCGGGGACTAGAGGATGGCCTGGCCAGGTACGCGCGAGTTGGAGGCGCGAGTCTGGGCATCGCTCGTGTAGGTGTCACACGCGTAGACGTTACCTGCGGTGTGGCACAGAGCCAGAGTGTGCGGATGATCCCTAGGGGAGATCATGGTGCATGCATAATTGGTTGGTTTTCATGGTTTTCGGATATGGGCCATTTTCTGGGAAAATGGCGATGGTCTTGTGATCCATTTTCGGGAAAATGGTGGTTTGGGCCATTAATCTGGGATAATGGCGAGGCTTGGTTTTTAAGGTTATGTTTTTAAGCCAAATGGGTTTTTGGCGTGCGTGGAAAATATGATTTATGAGTTTTGGAGCATTGACATTCATTCATACTTGTTGTTTGAGTTTAATATGCTTTTATCTAGTGGTGTTTGGATTTTACTTACCTGCGGCACCATTTTTGGTACCGTAGATTTTGATGCAGCGTTCGAGGAGGAGGAGGAGGCTGAGCCCGAGGATACGGCTCCGCCGGAGTTCTGATTTGAAGTTATGCTTTGTACTTAGTTTTAAAACAATATTTATATCATGTAATATTTTATTATGTGCCTTTGAACCGTTTGTATTTTATTTAAGAAAAAAA
>QGSO01000556.1:592189-796204 GCA_011037825.1 Carya cathayensis
AAGTATGCCATATGTTACATGTATGTCATATCATGTAATATTCACCTTTGCAAGTATGTCTTGTTAAGTAAATAAGTCAGATCAAGTTTATGTTAAGTCAAGTTTCAGATCACGTTCAAGTTAAGTTATTCATGTCAATCACGACCCTAAATGCTAGGATGGGGTAATATCCTAGTGGAACTCCTTTGTTCACGTTGGAGTGTCTAAATAGGTGTGAAATTCCTTGGGTTGACGAAGTACAGTCAACAGATTGCGAATGGGGCCTAATTAGCTGGTCACCGGAGCACGCCAGGCACTCATGCCGATGGTACCATATTTTATTTTACGTGTATTCATGGAGCCACAACAACTGTGGAGCATGAAGTATGGGGCCATAACAATTGTGGAGCATACACTACGTGAGACACAACAATTGTGACACGTAGAATACGTGGGGCCACAACAACTGTGGAGTACGTATTAACGCATTCACAACTGGTGTAGATACCTTTGTTGTGATGCGGTAATCGGCAGGGACACACGGCTCTAGGGGACTGTAGCACCCATATGGTCACGTTATTAATCAAGTCAATTGACTAAGATTCCAAGTTCATGTCAAGAAGTTAAGAATAAGCAATTATGGTGACCCCATGAGATAAGAATAAGTTTCAGATCAAGTCCACGTTAAGACAAGTTTCAGATCAAGTTCATTTTATGTTATGTTATAACGCTGTCGTGTCGACTCCGTGGTCCTTTTAGTGGCGGGGACTAGAGGATGGCCTGGCCAGGTACGCGCGAGTTGGAGGCGCGAGTCTGGGCATCGCTCGTGTAGGTGTCACACGCGTAGACGTTACCTGCGGTGTGGCACAGAGCCAGAGTGTGCGGATGATCCCTAGGGGAGATCATGGTGCATGCATAATTGGTTGGTTTTCATGGTTTTCGGATATGGGCCATTTTCTGGGAAAATGGCGATGGTCTTGTGATCCATTTTCGGGGAAAATGGTGGTTTGGGCCATTATCTGGGATAATGGCGAGGCTTGGTTTTTAAGGTTATGTTTTTAAGCCAAATGGGTTTTTGGCGTGCGTGGAAAATATGATTTTGAGTTTTGGAGCATTGAATTCATTCATGCATGTTGTGAAAAAAGAAAAAGAAGAGGAAAAGAAAAGATGAAGGAAATTAATGAGGTCCAGTCCTCACGTCGGAAGTCCAAAAACTGATCAGCCGAAAACGGTAAAAACATAAAACGATTAAAATAAATTAACACTACATCAAATAAATAAATAAACACCAATAAAATATTTTAAACACATCAATAAGCTAAAATAAAATAAATAACTAGTAAAAACCAATTATTTAAATTTTTAAAACCAAAAACAAGCCAAAATAAATTAAATCACAATTTAAATCCAACAGCCAATAAAATCCATTTAAAACTCGATAATTTAAAATAAAGGCACTATAAAATATTTAATTAAATTAAAATATTCTTTCAGTGAAAATACACATAAAAGCGGGTCATCACACAATAAGCTTTCGGTCATTTATTATGCAAGTTGTACTTTGAATGATGCACAGAAAATTACACCACCACCGAGAATGAGTTATTAGCTGTTGTGTTTGCCTTAGATAAATTTTGTTCTTACATTATTAGGTCTCATGTTATCATTTTTACTGATCATTCTGTTCTTAAGTATTTGTTGGCAAAGACGGATGCTAAATCCAGGTTGATTCGTTGGAATTTTTTGCTTCAAGAATTTGACATTACTATTAAGGATAAGAAGAGAGTCGAGAATGTAGTAACTGATTACCTGTCACGACTGCAGCTACCCGATGTTTCTACATCCATTCCTCCCTTGAATAAAGATTTTTTTGATGAGCATCTTTTTGCATTGTCGCGCCTTCCATGGTTCGTAGACATTGTGAATTACCTTGTCACTAACCGGATGCCGGAGCATTGGACAGCTCAGGACAAGCATAAGTTCCTTGCAAAGGTACGATTTTATTACTTCGACCCTTCTTATCTTTTTAAGTATTGTGTTAATTAGTTGATGCGTCGATGTATTCCTGATGATGAGTTTACCTCCATTTTTTACTTTTGCCATACTGGGGCTTGTGGAGACCATTTTGCAATTAATAAAACTGTTGCCAAAATTTTACAAAGTGGACTCTACTGGCCCGCTATTTTTAGAGATGTGTAGTCTTTTTGAAAGGCATGTGAGTCTTGTCAGAAACTTGAAAAAATCACAGCACGTAACATGATGTCCATTTCTCTTATTCTTATACTTGAGATATTTGATTGTTGGGGGATTGATTTTATAGGATCATTCCCAAATTCATTTGGACATTCTTACATTTTAGTTTCTCTGGATAATGTTTCAAAATGGGTAGAGATCATACCTTGTAAAACAAATGATCATAAGGTTGTCATCCATTTCTTGAAAGAATTGTTTGCATGTTTTGGCATGCCCAAAGTGATTATTAATGATGGGGGTTCACATTTTTGTAACAAACATTTTTAAAAACTTATGTAGAAATACGGAGTGACCCACAAAGTCTCTACTCCATATTACCCTCAAACTAATGGTCAAGTTGAGTTGGCCACAAAGAGATCAAACTTATTCTTGAAAAAATAGTCCGTCTCACTCGGAAAGACTGGTCCGAAAAATTGGTTGATGCTCTCTAGGCTTATAGGACTGCATTCAAAACTAATTTAGGGTTGTCACCTTATAGATTGATTTATGGTCGGGCTTGTCATTTACCTATTGAGATTCAACATCGTGTTTTATGGGCTATTAAACAAATTAACTTTTCACTTGATGCTGCTAAAAATTTAAGAAAGTTGCAGATTTCAGAACTTGATGAAGTAAGGAGGAAAACCTATGACAATTCTCAGTTGGCAAATGAGCAAATGAAGGTCGTGTATGATAAGAAGATCCATGACAAACATCTTGTCCCTGATCAGAAAGTGCTCCTCTATAATTCAAGACTACATCTTTTTCCCAATGGAGTGGGTCATACATTGTAAAGGAGGTTCATCCTCACGGAGCGGTAAACATTGTCAATCCAAAGAATGACAATAGCTTCATTGTCAATGGACAATGTCTAAAGCCGTTTATGATTGCCTTTGATCCAAGGAAAGAGATTTTACTTGTGCAAGACCCCAGGGAAATTTTTTTATTTTAATTAATTTATTTCTTCCTTTTACGTCTTTCTTTAATTGCATTTTATCTTTTATTTATATTTTTTGTTTTGCTTTCATTTTATATCACATGATTGGTTGTCTATGTTGCTTACTTGTTCTTATGCACTTTGTTTTCTTTCGTTCGATTCATTGAAGACCATGTTTTTCACTTATTGGGGGTATCGTGTGTGCACAGATTTAAAAAAAAATTACATTAATATGATGTGCATTGATACATATATAATTGACGCACACTTTATTTCTAGTATTTTGTGAAATATGAGCACCTTGGTGGAATGGTTGAGCAGAATTATTTTGTGAAGATTTATTTTTAAGCCTGAGCATAGAGCATGATTTCTAATGCATCATATTTTGTTGATATATGGTTTGAAATACCGGGTTGCTATACTTATTGAGATGAGACTTGATAATATTTATATAGAACGAAGGAAAAAGTTTGAAGGACACTTTGCACATGTTTACACCTGTAGTATTCATCATTTACTGTCTATTGATTTAACATAGGAGAAGTAAATTGCAGAACTACCGAGCCATGCTTTAAAAAAAATGAAAGAAAAAAAGAAAAAGAAAAAAAAGGGATTCAAAAAGAATCGAGAAAAGAAGAAAAACAAGATAAAGACAACTTAGTAAACTTTCCTAAGTAAAGGGTTAGAAACAGTTACTCTAACTTTGAGAGTTGAGTGTTCAACTTTTAAACAGAGTTAGTGTGAAAACTGCTAGTCCATTGGGCTTTGAGGTAGTTAGAACCAGCAATGATTGATCTTAATGTTGAAAAATTATATGACAAATCCTAACTAGTAATGAGGAATACACAACCGTGTAGCTACACACACACATTTGAACTCTGAGAAATTTTTTTCAATTCTATGTGAATGATTGTTGAGACAGTCTTAGTGGGTATAGCTCCTAGGGTTGAATAGTCATGGATCACCTTTTGTGAGAATTCAGAATTGTATTTGATTGCTTTTGTTTGAATTTCGATCTTTATGCAATGTTCATTTCAACTAACTATTACTATTTTGCTCAAAGATTAGCAAAACGCTAGTTGAGGGGTGTGATTGAGCTGAAATGCATATATTATACATTTAGAACCAATATATTCTATTTATTTTATGGCATTATTACTGATTTTATATAAAAAAAATGTTAAGATAAATAAATCCGAGTTGTGATTTAAATTGGTTAATAGCATGGTTTATGCTTAATTTTAGAACTTGTGATTTAATTGATTAATTTTTATTTATATGCACAACACATATTATTTTTTATATATTTTATTCTTCTTACTTTATTTATCTTTAAATGTAGTGATCAAAAGAAATGGAAGTTAGGAGTCATTAAAAGTTACATGTTGCACGGGACTCCTTTGGTTTTCAAAAGAAAAAGACATGCTGTACAAATAGAAAGGAATTCATTTTTGTTTTGAAGACACAATTCACGCCACACGGGTAAAAATGGCAATATATATTGGGACTTCAAGACCTAGATAGATTTTTTTTTATTCATATTCATTCAGCACCGCATGAATTATATTTCCTTTTGGGGGTATTTCGGCAATACACAACTTTATTCTCTTGGAGCATTTTCAGCCGCACGCTTTTTATTCTCTTGGAGCATTTTTTCAGTGCCGCACACAATATTTCCCTGGGTTTGAAGACACGCCGCACATATATTTTTTTTCTCCTGGACATTTTCAGCTCCGCACGAAATTTTTAGTGGGTAGAAGATGAATTGCAGCATCTTTGAAGAGCTCATTGAGGGGTTCAATTGCTACTATAGTCTAGTCTCCTCCACTGCTTTCAATCTCCATCTCTATCCATTTGGCTTGCTGTTTTCATTCTCTACTTTTTATTTAATTTCAATTTGAAGTTTATGGTGTATTGTTGATATTTTTGGCTTAAAAGTTTGGGCATTTTGTTTGTTGTTTATTTTATTTAATGTTATTTATTTTTCTTATTTCTTTAAACTTCCATAAAATATGCATTACAATTACATTTTAGATTTATTAAAGGTTAATTAGGACTTAAATAAATTCAGTTTTATTATTTAATTTTTAGATTAATTAAAATTGTTTAGCGTAGTTAGTCCTTGATTGTTAATTTCAATTTGTTATTCTTTTATTTTCTATTTCGACACTCAAAAATCCAAAAATATGAATCTAGTTTATGACTAGTGTCATTTTTATTTTCGTTGCACTCTTCCATTCATTGTACATACCACCACTTTTGTTTATGAAAATTTTCACTATTTTATACGAGTTTGGATTTAAACAATTTTTTCCGATGAGACTATCTAGGAATTTTATTTTTAATTATTACACGACATCCTTGATTGTTAATTTCAATTTGTTATTCTTTTATTTTCTATTTCGACACTCAAAAATCCAAAAATATGAATCTAGTTTATGACTAGTGTCATTTTTATTTTCGTTGCACTCTTCCATTCATTGTACATACCACCACTTTTGTTTATGAAAATTTTCACTATTTTATACGAGTTTGGATTTAAACAATTTTTTCCGAGGAGACTATCTAGGAATTTTATTTTTAATTATTACACGACATCCTCATGCACTTGGGATAACCTTTGTGCTACTCATTTTTGAGTGAGTCATAATCAAGAAACGATCAAAGACAAGTTTCCCATGCTTGTCATTGATGAGTTTCTTGATGAACTCTTTAGAGTTAAAGTGTTTTTGAAGTTGGATTTGAGATCTGGTTACCACCAGATTCGTGTGAAGGAAAGTGACATAGAGAAGACTGCTTTTAGAACTCATGAAGGGTATTATGAGTTTTTAGTAATGCATTTTGGGCTTACTAATGCCCCTACTACTTTTCAGAGCTTGATGAATGATATTTTCAAACCTTTTTTTAGGAGATATGTGTTGGTTTTCTTCAATGACATATTGGTATACAATAGGAACTTGTATGAGCATGTAGAGCACCTGAAATCAGTGTTGGAAGTTTTGAAGAAGAACACTTTGTATGCCAAAATGTCAAAGTGCAAGTTGGTATGGAAGAAATTGATTATCTTGGCCACCTCATTTCAGGCAAGGGAGTTAGAGTTGATCCCTCTAAAATCATAGCAATGTTGGAGTGGCTAGTTCCTTCTTCTTGAAAGCATTATGGGGGTTCCTAGGCCTTACTGGCTACTACAAGATATTCATAAGGAATTATAGGATTATTGCTGCTCCATTGACTGATTTGTTGAGGAGAAATTCCTTTACATGGACTAAAGGGGCAATTTAGGCTTTTATGGCCTTGAAAAGAGCTGTTATTGAACCTCCTGTGTTGAGGTTACCAGATTTTTCAAAGGTATTCACAATTAAATGTGATGCTCTGGTATGGGCTTAGGGGTTGTTCTAATGCAAAAGGGCCAGCCTATTGCTTTCTACAACAAGGCTCTTAAAGGCAAACCTTTATTGTTGTCAACTTATGAAAAAGAGCTCTTGGCTCTAGTATCAGCAGTTAGTACGTGGAGGCCTCACTTGTTAGGTCAGCCTTTTAAGATCAAAACTGAACAACAAGCACTGAAGTATTTATTGGAGCAAAGAGTGGGTACTAAGACCTAAGAGAAATGGTCGACAAAGCTTTTGAGCTATGACTTTACAATCGACTACAAGAAAGGGAAGGACAACAAGGTTGCAAATGCTCTTTCCAGGAAATCTGAAGAAGATTCAGCTGTGCTAGCCTTGATTACTTTTCCAACTCCTTTGTGGATTGAGGAGTTAAAGCAAAGTTACCAATTATCTCTTATTGTCAACAGTATTCTTTCTCAGCTTTAGCAAGGGTAGCAGGCTCCAAAATATTATACCTTGCAACAAGGTCTTTTTATGAGGAAAGGGAAGTTGGTTGTGATTCCAGCTTCTTTTCAGCTGAAGGTATTGTAGTATATCCATAATAATCCTCAAGCTGGGCATGTGGGGTATAAGAAAATAGTGCAAAGAGCAAAGCTAGACTTCTTTTAGGAGGGTATGCTCAGGGATATTAAAAAATTGGTCAAGGAGTGTGATATTTGTCAAGCCAATAAACATGAGAATGTCTATCCTCGTAAGTTGTTGCAGCCCTTGCCAATTCTGAAGTCACCATGGTTAGACATTTCCATGGACTTTGTGGAGGGTTTATCTACATTTGGAGGCTACACTATTATTTTTTCAATAATTGACAGACTTACAAAGTTTGCTCATTTTTTTCCTCTAGCTCATCCTTATTCAACAAGAAAGGTAGCTCAAATTTTCTTCTTTGGAGTTTTCAAGTTATATGGCATGCCCAAGTCCATTGTCTCGGATAGGGACCCAATTTTCACAAGTTCCTTTTGAAAGGAAATATTCAAGCTACAAGGCACTTCCTTGAATTTTAGTTATGCATACCACCCTCAATCAAATGGACAAACTGAAGTGTAGAATAAGTGTGTTGAAGGGTATTTGAGGTGCTACACCAGTGATAGGCCAAAGGAATGGAGTTTGTGGATTCCAATGGTTGAATGGTATTATAACATCACTTGTCACTCTTCACTTGGAGTTTCTCCTTTTGAAGCACTTTATGGTTACTTACCTCCTAGATTGCTGTCTTATGTTCCAAGAACCACTGCTAATGAAGTTGTGGACTAGCAAATGAGATCGAGGGAGCAAATGTTGGTGATGTTGGTGATGTTGAGGGACAAGTTGCATAAAGCTCAACAAAGGATGAAGCTGTATGCTGATAAGAATAGAACTGAAAAAAGTTTTGAAGTTGGGGATTGGGTATTCTTGAGGCTTCAGCCTTATAAGCAAAAGTCAATCTCTAAGAGGCATAATTTGAAGTTATCACCAAGGTTTTATGGACCTTTTCAAGTGGTGGAGAAGATTGGAACAGTTGCATATAAGCTACTCTTACCAATTTCTTCAAAGCTCCATATAGTTTTTAATGTTTCACTTTTGGAAAAGAAAAATATTACCATTTTGCCTACACTGCCTCCACTTGATCCACATGGTCAGGTACAGCCTGAGCCTAAAGCAATTTCAAAAAGGAGAATCAAGAAAGTGGGGAATCAAGTTGCAACTGAGGTATTGGTTAAATGGTTAGGGGCACCTGTTGAAGATAGCTCCTGGGAATTGTTGTGGAAATTGAGGAGTGTTTACCCACACCTTGTGGGCAAGGTCTTTTGAGTGGGGGAAAATTGTGAGGACCTTAAGGTCAATGACCTTAAGCGGTGGAGAATGTAATGAGGAGTATGAGGAGGATCTGTGTTGGGAAGAATCTGTTGTGTGGGGTCTATTTTGCAGTAGAATTAAGAAGAGAAGTGAAGTGGCCAACGAATTTACCTGTTTCAAGCAAACGCATCATTGCAATTAGTTAAGTTGTGTGTTTTGTATTTAAGGTTTTAATTGAAGTGTAGTTTGATGTGGTGCGTTTTGCTTTTGTATAGAACATTGAATGGGTGGGATGTATCAAGTAGTATATGACATCATTTCATTCTTGTTTAGTTGTATAAATAGTTAGAACTCATATTACTTAGTTTTTGTTCAGAATTGTTGAGATTGATCTAAACTTTTTCCAAGAATTAATTGAAGGGTTCTTGGTTCATTTTTTTCATCATTTCCTGTGTTCTTGTTTTTTGGATTGATTCCTTCGACTCTTCTTACTATTCTTAAGTGTTTCTTGAAATAATACCATTACAAAGGTCATGCTTGTGGATTGTTGTATAAATCTCTCAACGAGTTTAGATTCCCTGTGTAAGTCCTAAAAACTTTGCCATGGGGTGGTTCCTCAATATAAAAATAAAAAATTAAATTAAAAATATAAAAATAAAAAATTGAGTCCTTTGTTTGTAGTTTAATGCGATAATGAAACTAAAATGTTGCAAATCAGAATGCCCTTTGATAAGCAAATGGCAGCTGAAAACCGTGTATAGAAATTATACAATAGTCTTTGACAATTGGTAGTTTCCCATTCATTTGTATGTTCAGAATTATACGACAGAAAAGTTTATGAATCGCATCATGTAAATAGACCTAGAAAGCATGGACGGGGGGCTTCCAACGCACGTTCAAAACCGGTTGAATAGAAAGTGGAAAAACATGTTTCGTAAGATTGTTGTGTATTAAGGCTTAAATAAATTTTTTCAATTTCCAATTGCATGCGTTTGTTGCATCACAGCACGAGGAGCGTGGTTCCGCACCATGATTTTCTTTTGCCGCCACAATGTTCCATTTACACATTATATAATACTGCTGGGTTCTTGAAAATTTTGGCATGATCTTTGTCTCATGTAGCTTACAGAAATGTAATTGGGCCCAAAATGGCTTATTTTCTAGTGAACTAGATGAGTAGATGTAATGGAAAAATGAAACAACAAATCCACGCTTGAGTCGGCTGTTTCTCCATTTCAAACGTAAGTTCAGCACTTCCCTAGCGATATTTTCTAACAGACCTTCAGTTTGGTTGAGGGAAACTTCCATTCATCCCCCCACATCCACCCCCACAAAAATAATAAGGAAAGAAAAACATGAACGGGAGGAATAGAATAAAGAAAAATCCGCAGCCCCTACAAGAGGAAGTGGCCAAAGAAGGGACATAGTATGTCTACCATTTCAAATTTATGGCCAGGTCTAGCAGAGCTTCTACTTGACGTATGGTTTGTTTTTTCTCCTGCTGCTTCAACCGACTTGCAACAGATTCAGGATCAAACCCTTGTGCATCCTGTGCTTCACTTAGTTCATGCCGGACCTCTTGTAGCAACGCATCAACCTCTCTAACAAAGTCTACCCTCAAAAGTGTATCATCATCCTCAAGTGGAGGTCGAAGTGGCCCTTGATGCTGTTTAGAGAACAAAAAACAGCTGTCACAAAGTTATATGACAAGACTAATTTTATCATTATCATATAGCATTTGCATCAAATCTTGTTTATACATGTGTAACTTACCTAAAGTTAAATGAAAAGTCCCAGAATGCCTAATATTATCCAAAAAGGTAAATAATCTCCCACTGGGAGAGTGTTCTATTAACTTGGATGGAACCAGAAGTAACTGTGCTTTTGTTTTCCCTCTTAACAGAACAAGAAATTCGTTTTTTCCTCCAATTAGTCTAGTTATTTTCTACATGTTATTAACAATCAAAACCAAACCCTAGAGGTTGGCTCGGGTGGTAAAGGTCTTGGTCTTGAGGGTTGGTTCCCTCTAGGTCTAAGGTTCAAACCATCCTAGGTATAAATAATTTCTAGGGTCCACCGGACTAGGGAATTTCCCCTTGAATTACCGAATTACCTGAGGTGCACTTACGGGAAACTCCTTACTACGGGCCTGTGCACCCTTGGGATAAGTAGGGACTTTGTTCTTGGACACCCCATGCCAATAAAAAAATACAATCAAAACCAACTCTTAATGATATCTCATTCTGTGCTTTAATGAAGTAGTTGATGCATTTGCCCCTACGTGGAGAGATGGCTATCGTTCTGACTCAATAGGGCTTGTGCCACTTCTGATTCCAACTGTGCATACACTAAAGAGTGTGGCAGATTTTAGAGAATCGCCAGTAGTAATTGTATACACGTAAAAAAAAAGATTTCTTTATTATCATTGATAAGAAAAGAGCAGCATATGGTTGAGATTAAAACCACATATCAGACATCCAGGGCCAAAAGAAAAAAGAAAAAGAAAAGAGGGCAGGTAGAAGATGTTATAACTTATAACAGATCCTTGAGTTCAGCAAGAAACATACTTCGTAGCTGTGTCTATCATGTAGTTCAATAAAAACTATAAGCCATACGGTTTGAATATTTGCAGGTTACCTTATCAATGTCAAATCCTGCTGGAACAAGAATGCTAAATGGATCCTCTCTTGGAAAGGTATCAACCATGAGCTTTTTGCATTCCTTCAGCCAGCCTTCATCACCAAACTCATCATGCATATTCAAAAGATCATTGAGCAGTCTCATGGCAGGGGTGGCCTCCCTTTTCAGAATCTCAGTCTAAAATTCGAAGTAAATTTAGATCTTTATAATTTTCTCCCAAGAGGAAAAATAGAAAATGAAAAGAGAGGCCCTAAAGGATTATTATGGTGCAAGATGGACTAGGGTGGACATAATCATGTCTGGAACTCAACATAAAATCAGAATGATCTCAGATAATATTTGAAAAAGTATATCAATCAGTTTCAGCTCCAAGATATTTTGACCTTCAAGCCAGTTCTACAAATTAACTGCTAGTTTAAGAAAAATCTTGCAAAATATCTAAACAAGAAAGGCAGAACTTTGATTAGGACTAAATGACACAAACCAGATTAAGAAATGCAGTAAAATTCATTAAAATAACGAACAGAGCATATAAAATCAGATTGGAAGACATCTATGGTACTTCACTTCGAAATATGACAGCCATTGAACACATTTCTTACAAAAGGAAATTATAGGCATAGAGACGGACTCCTTCACTATTGGAGCCACTGAAAGATAAGCCAAACATGTTTTTTAGATTCAGATGATACAAATTACTTAAGAGGCATTTTATTAGGAGATAATACATATTATCAAGGTTTAAAAATTCAGCATTAGAAATGTTAGAAGAAGAAAATTAAGAATACAACTAAAATTGCTTTTACAATTGTCTTAATTTTTTTTTTTTATAAGTACAATTGTCTTAAAAAATTTAAGATGACTTGTGCTGAAGTTCAAGAGAAGTTTAGTAAAGCACATACCTCAACCCTTCTGTATAACAGATCAAGACTTCTTATAGCATCCTTTTCCTCCTGTAAAAGTGTGAGAAATATCTGAATCAATACTAGAGAGAGAGCGAGAAGACATCATATCAAAAATTCTATTGACCTCATACTCTAGTTGTAAGATTTGCAAAAAACAAAGAAAAGGCAAAAGGCAAAAGCAAATAAAAGGACAAGGGAGAACCATATACTGAAAGAATGGAGTTTCCAAATTTCGCTTTTGTAAGTCCTGACTAAATATATTTGTTATAAATATAATTTATTATGGAGGATGATCCGCTCTTGCTTAAGGATGATCCTCTCTTGCTTATTGTGGAGTACTTGGCCAGAAAAAAATGAGTATGGTTTTAAGAGTGTTAAAATCAATGTCGGAGCTGCAGACATCTTCTCTGAACACCCTCTTTCACTGGATAGTGCTCCAAAACAATGTAGCTTATTCTGTTTCTTCTTTTCAGGATTTGCTAGCAGTTTGCCCTTTTCCTAGTTAGGTGGGTCTCTTGTATACTTCCTTTGTACTGAATTAACACCCATTTTATGCTTGAATAAACTTTCCTACTTATAAAAAAAGAAAAAAGAATGTTGTAGCATTGCTTTAGAGAAAAAAGATGAAAAGAAATGTTAAAGACAACAAAAGACCAACAGACATCTCGGCGAGCAAGATCAAGGCGATTCCATATGACCATCAGTACAAGTTCAGTGAGTTCTCCTCTCTCCGCAGCTTCCTCAATTTTCTGCACAAAATAAAGTGATCCACAGTGACAACCATCCAACATAACATATTACTTAATGAACATGCTACCAAAGAGACGCATGTGGGCAGACAGCAATGAGATGAAGTGTCCTTATAGTGAAGATAAAATTTTCATTGTAATGAGAAGAAAACCCAACAAAGATAGAGGGGATTCCCTCTCGGAAAAATTTCTACATGCTTATATGTGTGCAAAAAACAATGCAAGAAAGAAAACATTCTCCTAGTTTTAGGGGCAGAATCTCTTGACAAATTAAAGCCATTCATGAAGTAATGGCTATTGCTAATGTAGTTTCTGATTACCTCTTCCACTTCTTCAGCAGCTATGATGAAGCTTGAAACTAATCTCCGTGCTTTTTTGAGATCTTCTTCCGGATATCCCTGCAAACGCATGGCAATTTCACGATACTCTTGAACCTTTCTCTCCTCTTCTTCATCTTCCTCTTGACGTCTTCTATGCAACTCCTTTGTCTTCTCCCGCTGCCGGGCTTGCCATTCCTAACCTAGAGAAGGTTACTGCCAACTCCAAATAGTGTATATTACACATATCACGACTTCAACATTACAATGATTACAGATTAGGTTTAACATTCAGGCTACATAATATTGTTGTAGGCAGAACTCAGACTATGCCCCCAATATTCATAAATCAATATCTTAGTAGTCCACAAAGCTAGGTCAGCCAATACATCAAAATAACGAATTAAATATTAACATCAATACCCTTTTTTATAGGTAGATAAGGTTTTATTGAATCAAGTAAATAGGTGTAGATCATGTAAACAAGAAGTAAAAACATAGGAAAAATTTAACATGGGAAAAAATAATATATGATATAACTTTTAAGTAGTCACACTGGAAGATTTTTCTTATTTCATAAGAGGTGACCATGAAAAGAACCTCATCATTAACTTCCATGTCAATTGCAATTTCAGAAACATAAACTCAGATTGGTCAATCTGTTAGCTGTAAAGGCATTATATTAAACAATATTACGAATTAATGATTTAGTGGCAGATATAGCTACTCTACAAGATATCGATATTAGAAATCCAAGGGATTCAGCTGAATCCTCAGGAAAAAAATATAATAATAATAATAATAAAAGATTACCGAATAATCATCAAGAACATGGGAAGACAAGAAAAGAAAGACCCAATTAAGCAAAAGGTGCAAAGCAAGCCATAGCTTATATCAAAAGGCTACATACATCATCATAATACTCCTTCGGAAGCCCATCTATGAGCGGTTCATCTTTGCTCATGCTCCTCCTCAGAACTGGTTGCCGAAACCCAACAGAAAAGGAGAGAGGAAAGAAAAAACTTCTAAGAGATTAGAAAATAATAGACTTTAAAAGGGCAAAAGGTGTTTGTGGTGCTGGGAACTAACCTGGGAGGGATGAGTACTTGGGTTTAGAAGAAGAAGGGAATGGAAGTACTGGAAGCCTAGCGAGCACTGCGGGGTGAGTTGCTAATGGCGGGGGGAGTAAGCACGTTAGCTTCAACACCTTCGCCTCCATTTTCACTCTATAGATAAATACTCGGAGACAGAGGCAGGGATATATTATATATTATATATTATATACTTGGAAGAGTAGTTCAGCAATTACTTTTTTTTTTTTTTTAATCAAGCTTATATAAAAAAATTTAAACAACAGAAAGGTCTTTGCCACTATAGTACAATGCTAGAAGGTAAAATAGTTATTGGAATGCGACCAATAACACCATTGATTGTTGCCCATTGCGCCACAAAATGCGCAAGTCGATTTTGAGATTGATTAATTTTCTTAAAAAACCAACCCTGATGTCAATGCAGAGAAGGAGTGACGTCGTCCAAGATGGGAGATATTTGCTAGAGGCGCCTTGAATGGATGATATCACAATACTAGAATCACCTTCGAAAGATACATTTGTATATTGAAGATATTTTGCTATATTGAGTGCAAGTTTCACTGCATATGCTTCAGCTACCACTGGTATTGTCATGCCAATTTTTTCTGCCCATATATCTAAAATGGTTCCTTGTGAGTCACGAGTTATCGCTGAGGCCCAAGAGAAAGAAGTTCTGACTGCAGCATCAAAGGAGATACTTATGCTGTTGGGTTTAGGGAGTTCCCAGAGTTGAATATTTTGTTGGAAACTTTTCATTTCCCAGGCCTTTAAGTTCTCTTGATAGGAGAAATTCAATTGTTCTTTCGCTTTCTGCATTTGTAGAACTGTTTGGTTATGAACTATATCATTTCTCAACCGCCAAGTAAAGTCCATGATCAGAGTAGCGAAGATTTGAAAGGGATGAACATCTTGGCGAGTTAGACCCAACTTCTGAGTTGGATTAAGTATGATAATAATCCATTCCTGAATTGAGGTAATTGCCAGAGAGGATAGATTTAAGGTTCATTTACTTTGTCTCCACAATATTCTTGAAATGGGGCATTCAATATAGAGGTGGAGTAAAGTTTCCTCTTGCTCGTTGCATAAAGGGCAGGTGGTGTTTGACATGGATGATGAAAATCTCTTCAAAATTCCTTTTGTGGGTAGAATATTCCAGAAGATTTTCCACATAAGGAGTTTGTGTCGATCATGAATTTTCAATTTCCAAATCTTCTCTAAAGCAGTAGAGTCAGAGCTTAGATTGTTTACTTGGTTGTCATTGTCGCTTTTTGCTGCCAGATGATAAGCTGTTTTGACTGAAAACTTCCCATTGTGGTTTTTAACCCATATCCGGCAATCTTCTCTCAACGCTGGGAATTGGTATCTTCAGAATTTCTTTAATGCTTTCATGATTAGAGAAAAGATTCATTTTTTGCACGTTCCAGGATCTAGAAGCTTGGATGATGAAATCTGACACTTTTAGAGATGATGATAGCTCCATAAGAGGACTTTTTGGATGTGGTCTAAATTTTTCAATGGAAGGTATCCATGGATCTAACCAAGCTTTTACCGATGTTCCATTAGAAATTTGGTAGCACATGCCTTGTTCAAGCAATTTACGAGTTTGTAGCAAATTCTTCCAGAAAACGGAGTCTGTTGCCTTTGGAGCTACCTGCCAGAATGTATCTTTCTTCAGATTTTTTTTTGAGATGAGCGAGTGCCAAATGCCAGCATTTTCTTGGCTTATTTCCTAACTCGTCTTGGCTAGTAGAGCCATATTCATATTTTCCATCAGTCTCAAACCCAAACCGCCTTCATTTTTTGGTTGACAGATTGACTTCCACGATTTTAGGTAGAGTTTATGCTTCTGGTCCTTCTTTGTGCCCCACCAGAAATTTTTGAAACCAATGTTCAGTGACTTACACACATATTTTGGCAGAAGATGAGTCGACATTTGATACGTGGGGATGGTACTAGCCACTGTTCGAATAAGCATCGTTCTTCCTGCTTGCGAAAGTAATTTTGATATCCAACCCTCTAACTTTGAATTTATTTTTTCCAACATTTTCTTGTAGCTCTCTTTCTTGGATCTTCCATGGAAGGTTTGAATGCCCAGATATTTCATTTTGGAGTTTGTTTCTTTGTATTCCAGTTTTTGAATGATAGCCTTTCTTACTTGTTGATTCGTATTGCTTGTGATGTAGATGGAGGACTTTTCTTTGTTGATTCTTTGACCTGACCATTTTTTATACTTGTCTAGATTTTCAATGATATTCCTTGCAACATTTTCTTCAGCTATACCAAAAATGATAAGATCATCGGCAAAGAGAAGATGCGAAATCGGTGGGTAGTTCTTGCTCAATTTGACGCCTTTCATGATTCCCATTGTCTCTGATTTAGCTATCAATCTTGATAATACCTTTGTGCATAGAGTAAAAAGGAAAGGTGATATTGGATCGCCTTGTCTGAGTCCTCTTTCTGCTTTGAAAAACCCCCGTGGAGACCCATTTATGAGAACCGAAAAGGTTGGTGTTGTTATGCACTCTCTGATGAGATTGATCCACTGGTTACTATAGCCTATTGCTTTCATAACTGCGAACAAGAAGTCCCATTCTATGAAGTCGAAAGCTTTCTCCATGTCTAGTTTGATTGCCATTTGACCCTTTCTCCCTTTTAGTTTCTTGAGATGATCGAATAGCTCATGAGCTATAATTGAGTTCTCCTTTATATTTCGGCCTGGAACGAAAGCCGTTTGAAGGGGAGAAATGATACTGAGGAGAGTTTTTTTCAAACGATTGGCCAGAATCTTGGTAATGAGTTTGTAGATTACGTTGGTCAAACTGATCGGGCAGTAGTTTTTTGGTGAGCTCGGGTTTGGCACTTTTGGGATCAAGGCAATATTTGTGTGGTTTATCTGTCTCAATAGCTTTCCACTTGTAAAGAAATTTTGTACTGCTGCAATGACTTCTTTTTTGACAATGTACCTGTAATGCTTGTAAAAGAGAGCTGTCATTCCATCTGGGCCTGGGGCTTTGTGGTTTGGAATTTGTTTGAGCGCCTCATAAATTTCTGCTTCCTCTGGCACTTTGGTTAAACAAACATTTTCTTGATCTGATATTTGTCGTTGAAATAAATTTTCTAGCTCATTTGCAATAGTAGGCTTCGTTGAAGTGTAGATGGACCTGAAATGATATATAAAGGTTAATTCAATTACATCTTGATCCATAGTCCAGTTACCTGGGCCAATCTTGATTGATTCAATTCCATTGCTTCTTCTTTGGATTGTTGTTGAAAGATGATAGAACTTTGTGTTAAGGTCCGATGTAGTCAGCCAGTTGATGCGTGATTTTTGGCGCCATAAGGATTCTTCGTATCGCAATTGATTCTGCAGTTGGATGTTCAATTGATTTTCTTTCTGAAGGCTTCTTGGATTCAGTTGAGCACTTTGGAGATGAGTGATTTCTGCTTCTAGTTGCTTGATATTTTCTTGGATTCTACCAAAATGTTCCTTATTCCATAGCTTGAGCGCTTCTTTCGTGTTTTTGATTTTACGACACAGAATGAAAGAAGGATTTCCCTGAATCTCCTTATCCCATGCTTCTTGGATAATTGCTACACTGATTGGTTCTTTGGTCCAGAATTCTTCAAATTTGAAAGAAGATGCTCTTTTTTGGGGCCCTTACTGTATTCAATAATAGGGGATGATGGTCTGAAACCCCTGAGACAAGATGTTGGATGGTAGCGTCAGGAAATAGCATTCTCCATTTGGCATTTGCTATTCCTCTATCAATTCTTTCTCTAATGAGTGCTTTGCCTTGCCGATTATTCGTCCAAGTAAAATTTGATCCCGAGAACCCCATATCAATAAGACCATGTTTATTCATCAAATTTTTCAGCCCTCCTATTGAGCTAGATGTTACAGGACGGCCTCCAAATTTTTCTAATTGGTTAATTAAATCATTGAAATCCCCTATGCATAACCAAGCACCTAAATGAGAATTATGAATTGTGTCCAAAGAGTTCCAGAAATTTGCTTTTTGATGCCATTGAGCAGGAGCATAAACAAAAGTAGCTAACCAAGGATAGTGAAGAGGCTCAGAATAAACCAAAATAGAGATTGCATTAGAATTTACATACACCGATTCAATATCTATGCCTGGTCTCCACATCAACAAAATACCGCCATTCTTACCCAAGGCGGGATAGTTCACAAAATTTTGGAAACCTAAAGAAGATACAATATTATGGGTGCGTATATTAGGCACCATGGTTTCCAACAAAAAAATAATATCCGGGTTATAATTCCTAATATTGGCTCTAATACTGCTGATTGCCTTGGGACGAGCCAGTCCCCGGCAATTCCAGATCAAAGTCTTCATGAGTCTAGAGAGGGCTCAGAAGCCCCTGCCTTTTCTTCAGATATGCTTTTCACTGCCAGAGCCAATTTCGATGAAGCCCTAGTATACGGCTTGTTCTTGATGCAGTCTTTTTTCTTTCTGATTTTCCCACCAGTTTTCTTATGCATTGACAATAGCATTTGAGCTAACTCACTTTCCTCCTTACTGATAATTGTTTCCTCAGTCTGTTCCATTTTTTGAGCTTTGAGGATTTTCTGGGCTTTTCCTTGAATAAGCTGTTCTTCTTCACTGATTGACGGTTTGGTTCTTTTCAGAGTGCTAGAGTTGAGAGCTTGGTTTTCCACATGAGTATCCGGAGGTTCTTCATTCTGGGTTATGATTGTGGGCCATTTGGTAGAGTTTAGAAAATTAAAGGGGTTAACTTGGGTAAAATTAAAAACCTTGAAAGTTGGATCCGGTTTAATTGCTTCACGCACATTTGGCATTTGCAAGTTTCGGTCCGTCTTTAATTTCATCTCAGACTGAAGAAAAGTTGGATCTATTACTTGGGCTGAAAAAGGACTTTTTGCATGGGCTGTTGTTTGCGTGAAGAAGGGCCTGGCCCGTTGTGAGTTTTGGCCATTTAATGTCATGACTGAGGCATGTAACTTCTTCCACGTTTCTGCCCAATCTTCCGGATTCAAAGCAGAGGGATAGGTGAAACTTTGCATCGCCGATTCCATCAAGTTGCTGTAGAGGAGTTGCTGTTCTGTCAGTGATTGGGCTTGATTCAATGGTTTAACTGTTGAGCAGCTGGAAGGAGTAATTCCATGGTTAAAGATGAATCGGCTGGTTGGTGGAGAGACTTTATGATCTACAGTGCACTGAGTTGAAACAGAGAACTGCGAGTTGGGAGTGCCACCGAAGCTGCCGAAGCCGCCGTGAGTGAAGTCACTTGCATCTTTCATACCCTTCTAATGGTGGAAGCCGCCGTGAAGACCATCAAAACTTTCAAGGCCATCGTAATGGTCCTTACTCCTCGAATTGCTTGCCCAGGTAAAACCTTCCTTTTGGATCTGAACATTTCCATGCTTTTCTTTGTTTGGCTTAGGTATAAATGCTTCAATATTTGTAGACTGAATTCCGGTTGGATCTCTGCTTGTTAAAAGGTCCTTTGGGGATGAAACCCTAGTAGGAATCCGAAAAGCTTTTGTGAACTGTTCTGCCTGTAGTAAACTTTCGGATGTAATCTTGGGCTGGTTCGGATCATTGATCATAATCCATTTTCCTTTATCTAGTTGATCCATCGACCTTTAAAGATAACTGAGGAGGGGAGTTCTTTGAAGCTTTTTATCTCTACAATGGCATTTGATCTTGGGCTTTCAAGGAAGATTCTATCTTCCGACATTGTTTCAGATTGGATGGGAGTTGAGGGATTTCCTAGTCCTTGATTTGGTGGGATAACAATTCCTTGATTGAGATATTCGGCTCTGAGCCAAGGACCATAGTAAAGTGGATTTGGTAAAACTTTTAAATATTGACAAAAAACCTGAGAATGGCCCAATCTACCACATGCATAGCAGAAATCATTGAGCCTTTCATATTTGAATGACACCCAAGTATCAATATTATACTCCATTTGGAACCAGAAACCTAGTTTAAGGGGTTTATTAATGTCGATTTCAACCTTAATTCTCACAAATTTTTTGCATTTAATACCAAAAGTTGGATCAACATCAATATCCAAAAGGGTTCCCAATGCTTCACCAATTTTTTGTGCATTCGTGACAGTGGTGTAGTCAAGAGTGAATCCATGAACTTGAATATGAAAAGCTGTTGAGTTTAGACTTATCTCCTGCCAGGTTGAGCCCATTGGCCATTCTTTGAGAATCATGAGATGGCCCTTAAAGTTTTAAGGAGCTTGGTTCAATATTCTTTGCTTGTCTCTTACTGTTTGGAAGGTGAAGAGAAATTTGTTGGCCTCTAGATCTTCAATGTTGAATTTCTTGATAAAGCTCCAAGCGACTTTGAAAGTTGCATGAATTGAAGTTTTGCTCAGTGGTCTTGTTGCTACAATTCTTCCTACTAAAACCAGCTCTGATGTTTCTTTTGCAGCATTTCCATCTGGGGTAAGGTTTAGATCCCCCAAGAAAGTGATTCAGTTTGTTGTATGAGAGAGTCCATATCCATTGACAGCCGAATACCAGGAAGCAATAGATTCAGGAAAACTATTAAGAAGATGGAAGATTGCCACGCAATCTCCAAAGGGAAGACTCTCACCTGTTACTAAGAGCAGAGAGAGCAGCGAGTTACCAGCAATTACTACTTGGGCTAGAAAGAAAGAGAGCTTTTTGACACTCAGTTTGGGCTCCTTTAAAGACAGGTTTTTCTACACTTGTGATATTGTATAAGCCGATAGTGTTCCTGTATCCCTGCTTTGTTTTGGACCGTCGGCCTCTAGGAATAAATGACTGCCGAAGTCGGCTTTTTAGGGATTTGGATCGGCTAACAGAATTCTGAGTAATGTTATATGTATGGAGTGGATAAGTGTTATATAATAAATTTAAAAAAGAGTAAAATTTATTATTTAAAAAAATTAATTTTTCATGTAACTATCATGTTTATTCATTTTTTAAAAAATGATTAAACGATGCTTACACACTCACGGCTGTAACTATCATTTCTCGTTCTTTAATATTACCGATATGACAGACATGTCATCCATGTAGTCAAGACTGAAGATTTGTTTAGTTTTTAAATTTTTAATTTTTTTGGTGGCTGGCATATGTATACCATATTAGTGATATTATAACGTTGAAGTGGCATTTTCTTTGGGAGAGTTTCGGGGAGGGGGATGTAGCCCAAGAAATTGTTAAAAGACGTGGTTGAAATGCCGTAGAAGTAGGCAGTGTAATATTCTTCATTTTTCCAGTTGAAAGTATCAAAGATGTTAAAGAAAGTTACATAAAACTTGAAGGCCCTTTTTCCCTCCTTTAGATTTTAGGCGAAAAAAAGATAAAAGGGAAATACCAACAATAATATATACACAGCACACACATATACAAAAGTGCTCTTGGATATAAATTTTTGACTTCCTAAGCACAATTCCCTCTGAATATGTAAAACTTCTATTCCACCTAAAACACCAGTTTATAAATACAGTATTTTGAAAAGGAAAAATCTAGTTGCAAGCATAATTGTGCACTAATCTGTGCACCAATTTGATGTGATTGGTCAAAAAATAGATTTTATTGAAAACAGTGTTAATTTAAATTTTAAGTATGAAGAAATCAGTATTAGTACGCAGATTAGTACGTGACTTTGCTTGTATGTAGCAAAACTCTTTTGAAAACTATATTGCCTCTCCAAACCCAGCTACAAAATTTATAACCTTCCATTCTCAGAGAAGATTATAAGGCCATATGGATGAAGAAAGGAATCACTTGCTAAAGCTGTCATTACTTCACTTTGAGTCCAGACACCAACACTTATAGTTTGGTTGTGAAATCTCATAAAGCTCATCTGGGGTCATCTTCTCAAGTTCCTCTGCTTTAAAGGAACCATAGTTGCTGGTAGTGTTTTGGGAATGGTAAGCAGCAGTTGAGATCTCAATACCATCTTTCTGATGATTTAGGCTACGCATTCTCTTGTAGAGCCGCATCACAGACACACAATCTTCATATGGATCATGAACACCAGCCTGGATATCGTACCTGTGAAACCAAAACCTTGTGACCCTAAATATTAACCAAAGCACTTGCAGAGTCAACACCACTTCTCCAAGTAAATTAGAGCAGGACTTCTATGCCAAGTCCCACAGCTTTAGGAATAGATGAACAGAAAAAGAGCAAACTATTTTATATATTTACCGACTTCTCCAAAACAAAACCGCAATCACTCACAAGTTCACAACCCAACAAAGTATGCTCGATGAAGATTCTAAGAACTACGACCTAAACAAGTTTAAATTTGATCTTTACTACAAAAACGTGTGTATTTAACGAGTCTTTCTTTATCCTTTCTCGAGATCCCTCTTGGTTGTTCTGATAATATGTTTCCATTCACTGGGCTTTGTATTGGAAAATAAAGTTTGTGATAGACAAACTGAACAATTTCCAAAAGCAACAAAACTAAGAGAGATCTAATGTTCCATGGAGGAAAACATGCCAAATTTGTCGTTTTTACCATAAATAATGACTTTCACAAATTTTAGGGAGTCAAATTTAAATCTTTATGGTTCAAGAGAAGAAGAATTTATTATGAGCACAATACCAAGCCATAGGACCAAGTTTTTTTTGTATAAAAACCATCCGCAATCTAAAGTAATTTTAACAGAAATCCAAAGAAAACTCAAGAGCACAAACAAATAAAAAAAAATAAAATAAAACAGATGACAAGAACTTGCCCCAGATATGTACGGGTGAGGTACTTGAGAGAGTGGCTAACTAGATTTGTTTTCATCAATGGGAGGTATTTTGCCGAATCCCTGCATTAGAATGCAAGCAAAGAGGAAAGGTAACTGTTGAGCACAAAATTGAGGTAGATTTCTACACTGAAAGCTTCACTCAAATAAAAATTAGGTTCACATCTAAGTATAAAAGCATAAGTTCGTTCCACGTTACCAATCCACAATGTGGAAGTTATGATTCAGAAATTTTTATCTTCCGGCAGAACTGTTAAGCCTAAATAAAGTATATATTATTAAACTACCAGTTTCTCCAAATATTTACAATGGTCAAGTCAATGCCAACACTTCTTAGGTTTGGCTGACCTGACAAGTGAAACATACATTTCACAAATACTTTTCAACAGACAAAACTACAGATAATTTCTACAAAGGAGAAGAAAAAAATAATACTTGCATATCATTCTTTGATCCTACACGCATTTAAGATGCATCTGGAAACATTTGAAAACAAACAAAATATAAGTTCATGATGTTTTCTGCTGCAATTGGAGGTGCAAATCCAGTCTTTATCAGACTTCGGGTCCATATAACTAATTCCAATATTGTTACTGTCCAAATCCCTATGGTGAGAGAGAGAGAGAGAGAGAGAGAGAGAGAGAGAGAGAGAGAGAGAGAGGGAGCTATTAAATGCCATGAGAATCAAGATTGCTCAATTTGAATAGACCATAAAGATGATGAAACGATTTTACAAAAAACAAGAAAATAATAAATAATTAAATAGTCCCACACAAGGTACTTCGTAAGATGTAGCAGATAGGTTATGGACTACATATATCAGTTGCATATGATCATCTTGGATCAAACTATGACATTATTGGAGTTTCATTCAAAACTAGCAGAATACAGTGGTGACATGGGGGATGAATACAAAAAAAATTAAAGTATTTGATTTAATATGGTGAAAAGGCACAATAAATTTTGGCAAGAACATAATGCCCAAATTTTTGAAGACCATGAGAGGATAGTGTTAGAATTAGAGGCCATAATTTTCAACGGTCTCTCTTCTTGGATGCCTTGTCACAATAGCTCACAATTCTTCAGCTTATTTGAACATAAGGAATATTGTTGTTTTTCTTCTTATTACTAGTTGAGTGTATCGTTTTGGATAGTTCCTATGTCCTTGAGTTGCGCCCCTTTGTGCTTGGTAAAATTTACATTACTCATAAAAAAAATCTAATTAAAATAAGTAAAAGCAATATTTTTTTTTTTTTTTTTAACATCAATGGTGTAATATGAGTAGTGTTTCAAATGTCATTTTGTTCATTTTATTAAAAATATATATATATATATTTCTTGATTATTGCAACACATGACAATGCCTCAATCTGTCCTGGTTTTAGGCTTCCATTTCATTATAAGCATCATGGATATTTTTCAAGATTAAATTTTAACATGCCCTTGTATTAAGTACTTGTGGAATCTAGAAAGAATTTCTAATACCTCAGCAGATGATCGGGATAAGTCATTCCCAAGCAATCCAAATCATGCTCTAATGCATGCCCAACAAGAAGCCTAGCCTTTCCACCGTTCAACCTTGCCCTTCCAGTGGGCTCTGCATTGTACAAAATTTGCAAAATATTTTCTCGAACTACATTAAGTGGCAAGGCGTCTCTTAGATGCTCTTCAGTTAACCCAGTTATTTCAAATCTGACAAACATTCATGGCATGATAGGTGAATGATTAGCAATCTGACAAACATTCATGGCATGATAGGTGAATGATTAGCAGGTACATTCGAGATAATTCTTATAAAACTAAGACAGCATAAAGCACACAAGCACCTGTAATTAGTGATTGGGATTTGGGGATGCACATAAGTGTGCAAAATTACATTCTCATCTTCATCAATCAGGCAAACCCTAGCACAAAGGTCAAGTGATCCATCACTTCCACCACTAACCATTTCACAATCTATAGCAATTGCTTCAGGAACTCTGCAATTTTGGTTTACAAAATTTGAGTCTGAATAAGGCATTTTCACTGTTTCCTGTAACAGTTCAACCCAAATTTTATAAGAAAAACTTCGCATGTCTAGATACAGTTCTGCCGAGTTTCTTTGATTGATAACGTCAGTTTTTGCATGGGGTGCTTGAAGTTCTCACTAATCACCATACTTTTCTTTTATAGGTAAATAAAATTTCATTGAATGAAGAAAATAGGTGAGTCCCAAGCATACAGGATGCATACAAAGAGAAATCACCAATCAACATACTATTGGAGTAGGTGGAGAGACATAACAGCTTCTCTTATGCTCGCTGAGAGAACTGGAGCTATCAAAAACTCTCAAGCAAAGATCACAGCCCTGTGCAGAGAAAATCTTTGAACAATTTGCTTTTGGCAATGGACCTATAAAATAAAGAATATTTAGAAAAAACACTTGATATAAACAATTTAAAAGATGAATCAAAACAAATATGCAGTACTCTAATCAGAATGCATATGGAATAATATCTCACCAATAATATGTTCCCTAAGCGATTCAAAAGATTTGCAGTGCTTCTGACAAACCCCACATCTAGGTTCATGAACTGAGTGGTTTGAGACCTTCATGTGCTCGACAAGATGGCCCTTTTTCTTATATTGTTTGTAGCATGCAGGGCATTTGTGCCTGTCAATAAATACATTAAAAAAATGCTTCAAGAATTTGGAGCCACGACGATATATTACATTGGTGACAAAACAGAAACCTCAGAGTCATAACGTTAACTTGTATCTTTGAATTAGACAGTATGTCAATTGCGCTATTGTTATCCTTGTTCAATACCAAGTACACTATTAAAATAAGGCATGTCAGGGTTCAATAATATGAGAAGACGGAAGGCTTTGAGTAGTATGATAATTTCTAATGCTGTATTCCATGTAAGGAACTCTAGGGAAAAAGACTGGTTCTAGAAACCGGACTAAGACCAGAGAAGCCAGAGATTCATGGTTCAGTTACAGACCTCCGGGGTACTGGGTTACAAATCAACGAGTATAATTTATTCACCACAAACCGATTGCATGAATGGACAGAGCAAGTTGAGCTTTTGAATATTGAAAATATTGTTCAAATCCTAACATTGCTCGAACAAAGGCAATAAAACCGTTTGCAACAAACTAACCAACAAATTGATAGATCCCCACCAAAAAACAAAGAAGATCAAAACTCAAGTTTCCCATTTCTTCTCCGAGTTTTCCCAGCAACCTACCACACCCATTTTGAAATACATGCTAAAACTTCCGCTAAAACCTCACTAGTAGCGAAAAAAGAAGTGAGAGAGATAGAGGAAGAGAGAAAAGGAACCTTGTAGTTAGGGTTTTGGAAAAGTCTGCTGCTGCTTCGGAGTCCATGCAGATGGAAGAATCCAAAGATGGCGGGAAATTGCTGTGTGAGAATCAGGCGGAAGAATACAATTATGCGAATAAGAGCACGAAACGTAGGTGTGAAGGTTGATTCTCTGAGAATCGGAAATACCAGAGGCCTCGTTGTTGTGGCGACTAATTACCGGTTGTTAACTCGACCGTGTCGAATCAAACTCTCGGAGCACGGTAAAGCTTTGAAAATTTAAAAAAAAAAACAAAAAAAAACAAAAAAACAAATGGAAAACCAGTATATAAAGTTTTTACATTTTCATAATTTGAGAACCAGTTTTTAATTTTTATAAAAGAGAAATTATAGCGTCACTGAGAAATTGTACAACTATTTTGTACCAATTTTACTTAATATATTTTTAAAAATATTTAAATGGATTTAAAAAATGTTTGAAAAAAAAAGAAACAAAAATATAAAAAAAAAATTAGAATGTTCAGTATAAAAAAGGTGTAAGATTTTCGGTGGCTCTAGAACTACTCTTTTATAAAACTAATATCTAAATTTTAAGAAATTCGTAATTAATTACTTCCGTCAATTTATCGTTTAAAAATTAATAGCACACTACGTGTCAATTTTTGATTGGCTAATATGTGACATCAATATTTAGTATTTGCATGAGTCAGGAAGACTAACATGCCACATCAACTATCAATCCCGCCATTAATTTAAAATTTTTAAATTTTAAATTTTAAAAACTCAATTTTATCAGTTGAATTTTAAATTATGTTATGTAAGCAGTGTGTGGATTAGAAATTTTAAAATAGTATTACAACAAATTAATAGAGTATTTATTTTGAATTTCATTAAAATTCAAGAATCAATTTTATAAAAAGTAATGTCTCGAATTACAAAAATGCAAAAACATACTAATTTTATCAAGTCGACTATTATAAATTCCTCCTCTTTAAAATTAAAGTCGATGCAACAACAATGAAGGACTTTTTGTCCTGGTAATGTCTCAATAAATACCGTTACCAAGGTCCAAACGAGTCCATTGGGCCAATTGATTTATTTCTTGAGTCGATTACTGTTAATATGAGGCCCAGAAGTAATTTTATATCATCATCTCATACTTTTTTTTATATAAAAATATAAATTAATTATATTGAAATATTTAAAAATAAAAAAAAATATATATGAAAATCCATTTCTTCAAGAAATTGAATTTAAGTATAATTATGCAAACTAGATTGTAAGCTTATAACAGCCGTTATAAGCTTTTAGCAATGATAATGGTAATGGTACAAGGATTCCCATTAAGATTTGTGTTCCTTTTTTACTCTACAAATTCAATTTACGAGTCCATATGGATAATACATTTATTAACGTGTATATATATGGCATAATTTAACTTTAAAGATAAATTTTAAAATTTAAATATTATAAGTCAAATTTTACCATTTAAGTTATGTAGATACTGTGCTGCTTAGGGTTGAGCACCAACCAAGTCGGAGTCGGAAGGCCCAACCTTTGACTCCGACTCCGACTTGGTTATCCTCTGCTCCAAGCGGAGTCCGATTTTAAACTTTTTTTTTTATCTTTTTTTAATTTCATATTTGGCCTACTTTTGAAAAAAAAAATTGTTTGGGCTTTCAAATTTCAATTCTTTCAAAAATTACAATCTAAACTAAATAATTCACTTTTGATCATAACAAAAAATACAACTAACTAAAAACAAGTAACATGCTAACATGCTTTAAAAAAATAAAAAATGAAAAATGAAAAGAAAGTCTTATTGTTACAAGTACTCTCATTATCCATTATCCACATCCAACTAATCACTACAATAAACATCCACATCAACCATCCATCATCCACACTCGTTGTAATAATATTTACTTACCACTACTACAACAAATATTTTATAAGTTTCCATTCTGACAACAAAAGAAATCCAACATTTTCTAAGTGCCAACCAAATTAAATATTCCCAACAATAACAAATTACAAATTTCTAAATGCACCAAAATAAATTAAATTACAAACTTCCAAATGCCCAACAAATGAACCAAAATAAATTAAATGTTACAAACTTTCAAATGTTTCAACTTCCAAGTTGTGCCAAAAAAAATTATAATAACTTGATTTTAACTAACTATATAACTTTATAAGATATAGATATATAAAATTTATATCATCAATACTTTAGTTATTATACATTAGTATTACATGTTATTATAAATTTATATATTAGTGTTTATTCATTAGTGTTACATGTTATTATACATTAGTATTATAATGTTACATGTTATTATGCATTTTAGTGTTTATACATTAGTATTGAAATAGTATGATGGTTACATACACTAAACTATTATTAATCAATTTAGTCTATATATATTATAGTATAAATATATTATTTTATAATAATTTACTCATGCTAGTATATTATTGAGTTTACCTAACTATAATATATATTTATATAAAATTTATATCATCAATACTTTAGTTATTATACATTACTATTACAATGTTACATGTTATTATACATTTTAGTGTTTATACATTAGTATTACATGTTACATGTATTTAGACATTAATAATTTATTGTTACATCGTAGTAATATTGAAATAGCATGATATTTACATACACTAAACTATTATTAGTCTATTTAGTCCATATATTATTATATATTATAGTATAAATATATTATTTTATAATAATTAACTCATGCTAGTATATTATTAAGTTTAACTAACTATATAAGGTATAGTTATATAAAATTTATATCATCAATACTTTAGTTATTATATTTACATTAGTATTACATGTTATTATATTTATATTTATATGATTAATATATAGAAAAACACATATATTTTTATAAAATATGTACAATATCATAGCAGAGTCGGATGGCCAAGTCGGAGTCAGATCACCTCCACCTCCATGCCTCCGACTCTGCTTCGACTTCCCAAGAAATAAAAGTATGACTCCAACTCTGATTTGTCGAAGTTAGATTTTCAGATTTCTACTCAGCCATAAAACTACTACTCTACACACCAACTTCATAATAGATTTTTGTTTTAAAAACAAATTTTATTATTAAGCCAGTATATAGACTGTAGAGCACACTTATTAAAGTGCTTACATAGTACAATTTAATTTAAAAGATAAATTTTGAATTTTGAATCAAATTGACTTTTATTATTTAAATGATGTGTAGATGAAATATTTTACACATCGACTTAAATATAAATATTTTTTTTCAATTGGCAAAAATGAAAGAACACTTTACTCGTACACCAAATAATATTTTTAATTGCCAAAGAGTACATCCCACTTTACAATCTTTTTGACCGAATTAAAGAAAAGAAAATATATATTTTTCAAATAGGGTATGTCTTTAGGCCCCGTTTGGTTACACGGATGAGATGAGATGTTTTAAATAGTAATGAATAAAATATTATTATAATATAATTTTGTAATATTACTTTTGTATTGAGATTTGAAAAAGTGAAATTGTTTATTATATTTTGTATATGGATTTAAAAAAGTTGTAATGATGAGTTAAGATGAGTTTTTTAGTTTTGTGTAAACAAACAGATTAAAAACTTCGACAAAAATTTTTTTATCCTCAAATTTACTCGAGGATGAAGATTTTGGCTAATGTCCACTAAGATCGGGCATATTTCCACTATGGTGAAAGAGATTCATTTGTTATAGTATCTATAACAGTTTGGGCGTCTCCTTCCAAGATTAAGGGACTTTTTTATAAGTGATTTGTCATTTGTGTTGCAAAAAGAGTTTCTGAAACCTCTACAAATGTCAAGTTGATGCTTTGGATCTTAGAGGTCCAGACCTCCACAATTCTTCCTTCTGAGTCTCGTTATATAGCGGAAGTGGTTGAGAATGAATCCTTAATTGCTACATCTAATGAATAACTCTAGTGATTTGATGGTGGGGGGATCCAGCTTATCTTAAGGAGATTCTTTTCCTTTTGTTCCCATGCTTGTTTATAAGCTTGGTATGTAGTATCTAGCTAGAGAGAATCCTTTTGCGAGCAATGGATGAGTGATTGTGAATAATATCATTTCTTTTCCTCCAGATGAAATCCATAGAGATCACTGCAAAGAGCTGGAAAGGATGTATTTCTAATTCTATCAAACCAAGTTTGAGAACAGGGTTTATTTTCAATTTTATCTAGCCTATCATGAATGTGATTGGAAGTGATGCAAGATTCAATGGCCAGCTACTATATTTCCACAGTATTCGAACCACAAGGCATTTCACAAAAAGATGAAGCAAAGTTTCTTCTGCCTGGTTGCACATTGGATAAAATTCTTGTTGCAAATTTGGAATAATGCTGCTTAGCTTAGCCCTGGTTGGGAGAATGTCCCATATGGTTGTCCAAAGTAAGAGCTTGTGACGGTCATGTATTTTCAAACTCCAAAGATTTTTTAAGCTGGATGCTAGGAAATCTTGAAGGATGATGAAGCCTATATATTTTGCCGCAAGATGATAGGTTGTTTTACCTGAGAACTTCCCATTGTGATTTAGGAGCCATATTAAGGTGTTGCTTCTTTGATTGCATTGAGAGAGAGAAATTTTTTCTATGATTTGTTGTTCAAACAGTGTAATCATTTTCTCAATATTCTAAACATACGGATTATTAGTTATGATATCAGAAACTTTAAACAGGGAATATACCTTGTTCATATTCTGGATATGTTTTGGCTTGAAATCTTTCATGTCTGGTATCCAAGGTTTTGTCCACACATTTACTGATAGACCATCAAATATTTGGAAGTATCTTTTGCTAATATATCTCATCTTGAGAAGTCCCTTCCATAGCCATGAGTCAAATACTTTTAAAGCCGCACTTTTGAACATGGTTGAGTTGAGGTATTTTTTTTTTTATAGGACCTTGTGCCATAATCCATTGTTTCTCTAACTCAACTCCTAACATGTTTTTACTAATAATGCTAGATTCATCGTTTCTATTAGTTTGAGGCCCAATCCACCTAGGTATTTTGGCTGGCATATTGATTTCCATGATTTCGTAGACAGGTTATAAATTTTCCCTTTTGGGAATCCCCACAAGAAATTTTTGAAGCTCATGTTTATAGTCTTGCACATTGACTTTGGCAATAGGAATGACTGCATTTGATAAATTGGATTCAAGCTAGCGACTGATCTAATTAACATTGTACGTCCGGCTTGAGATAGTACTTTAGATTTCCAGCCTTCTAGCTTGCTATTGATTTTTTCCATGAGATCTTTGAAACTTTCCTTTTTTTCCCTCTTGAGAAGGAGGTTGGAGGCCCTAAGTACTTCATTCTTGCCAAAGATGGTCTATATGGAAGAATCTGAGTGATTATTGATGTTGTTACCGAGCTAGTGTTTCTAGTAATGAAGATGGAAGATTTATTAAGGTTGATTCATTGTCCTAACCATGCCATGTATTTACCAATACTATCAAAGAAAGCTTGGGCACTTCGCTCGTTTGCTTTCTCGAAAACAATGAGGTCATATGCAAATAATAAGTGAGAGAATTGTGAAAAACTTCTACATATTCATATTCCCTCGAATTTTCCTTATGCCTCTGATTTAGCTATCAATCGAGATAATACCTATGTGCATAGTGTAAATAAGAATGGTGAGATTGGATCACCTTGTCAGAGTCCTCTCTAAGCATGGAAAAAATCTCTAGGGGTTACATTTATAATGATAGAGAAGGACGTTGTCGTTATGCATTCCTTGATGAGATTAATCCAAATAGAGTGCATTGTATCCAAGTACTTTCATCACTTTAAACAAAAAATGTCACTCGACATAATTGAAAACTTTTTCCATATCAAATTTGATTGTCATTAATCCTTGTCTCCTTGTCTTTTTCTTTAGGTGATGAAATAGCTCATGAGCTATCGAGCGTTTTCTTTTATGTAGGCACAAAAGCCTCCTGTAATGGGGAAATGATGCGTGGGAGAGTAGATTTTAGGCGGACAGCTAGAATTTTTTAACAATTTTGTAGCTCACATTGGTCAACCTGATGGACCTATAATGATGGGTTGGCTTGGATTTGAGATTTTTAGGATGAGTGCAATATTGGTGTGATTCATTTGCTTCAGTAATTTATCATTCTGAAAAAAATGTTGCACCATTTTGATGACTTCACTTTTGATAATATCCCAATAATGCAGGTAGAAGAGAGCAGTCATTCAGTCCAGTCCAGGAGCTTTTTGGCAAGGGATCTATTTTAGTGACTTGAATATTTATGCTTCATTTGGTATAGCACTAAAGAAGTCTTTTTCTAGGTCTAATATATGCCTTTCAAAAAGGTATTCTAGATCTCCCGAATTTACTAGATTCAAATATGCATCTATGTTCCAAAAATAATCAAGCAATGTGGTTTCAATTAGAGATTGATCCATAGACCAGAGTTACCTAGGCCTAGTTTGATGGAGTCGATTGCATTCTTCCTTCGAATAATTGTTGAGAGATGATAGAATTTGGTATTGAGATCTATTGCTTTCAGCCAAGAGATTTTGGACTTTTGCCTCCATAAAAGTTCTTCATTTTTCAACTACTTTTGAAAATCATATTAGAGTTATTGTTCTCTTCTTTGATTTTATGGAGTTGAAGATAAACTCTGCGCTTCAATGAGCTCTTTTTCAATGTTGTGAATGTGGACCTGAATTTTGCCAAAGTGAACTTTATACCAGTGTTTTAAAGTTACTTTGGTTGCCTTAATCTTTCTGCACAGTATGTAGGCTAGAGTTCTTCTGAATTGCTAGTTCCACTCTTCTTGAATAATTATCCGACTGAGAGGTTCATGTATCTAAAATTCTTCAAATTTAAAGGAATGCGGCCGACACTGATTTGAAGTCGTAGAAATCAGATTTTGTAAAATGGCGTATGGAAAAATCATTCTCTATTCTTGGTTAACAATACCCTGATCCAATCTTTCTCTAATAAGTGATCCACCATGTCTGTTATTATTCCAAGTGAAAGATGGATCCGAATATCCAATGTCAATTAATCCTTGGCTATCCATTAAGTTTTTTAATCCTCCATTTGAAGTTGGCACCACTGGACGTCTCCCAAACTTTTCTGATTGTTTGAGTAGTTCATTTAAATCTCCAATATAAAACCATGGTCCTAGAAATGATCTAGTTTTGGATTCACGTGTTTTCATAAATTTGTTTTGAGTTTCCATTGTGCTGGTGCATAAACAAAAGTGATGAGCCATGGGTGATAATGAAGATTAGAGTAGATTAAAATAGATATTGCATTCATATTAAATTATTAATATTGACTAGTTCAATATCTACACCGAGTCTCCATACAAGCAAAATGCCTCATTTGTTGCGTGAGGCCGAAAAATTCAAAAAATGATGGAAACCTAAGCTAGTTACAATAGTTAAGGTGCGATAAGCCTACACCATGGTTTCCAACAAAAAGATAATGTCCGGATTATTATTCCTAACATTGGCCCTTAAAAATCTAATTGCTTTGGGACGGGCTAGTCCCCTACAATTCCAAACCAGTGTCTTCATATGGATGGGAGAGGTATGTTGGAGCTTGTCTCTTCAACTTTTTTGGATTTTTTGGAGCCAGGTAAATCTGATCTAAGATCTTGGGTGGTCCTTGATGCTTCTATTTTTTTCTTAATTTTCCCTATTGGTTTTGTTTTCAGTTTTAGAAGCATGAAAGCAAAATATGCATCATTTGGTGAGTGTGCAGGTTGATCTTCCTTATCTTCCATCTTTCGACTTTTCAATTTTTTCTTTACTTGTTGCTCTTCAAAAATAAAGGGGGGTGGGCCTTACCTTTTGACATTACTTGTAGAATCGAGTTGGGAATAGGGCTTGTTTAAAACAACTTGTTTGACTACTTGAGTGGGGTTCTCAAGTGAAGGAGTAATGTTTGACTCTGTATTAGTAACGTTAGTACCACGGGGAAGATTTTTATGGATTAAGTGGGCTTGCATTTTAATAAACGGGCCTTAATGAATAAACAAGGCCGGTTGATTCACAAGGCGAATTCGACGGTTGCCTAAGGCCCTACAGTGAAAAGAGACCCAAAAAATACTAAAAATTTAATTATTAAAAAAATTTTAAAAAAAAATTATCTAAACTAAACAAGGTGAAAAAAATAATTTCAACTCTATGGTTAAAAAAATAAAAAAGAAACAGACAGATAAACTCTACAACTTCGCTTGAGAAAGCCAAAAGTCACAATAAATTAAGAAAAAGACGTTGCACTCTCTGTCAAAAAAAATTTAGAACATATAAAAACTCACTTTTCATATCTCAAATGGCTGAAAGTTATAAATTTTATTTCATCTCTCTTGTACTCTAGACTCCATTCTCTAATCTCAAACTATCTTACATTCATCTTGCTCGTATTTAGCATTAGCGGCTCTCCCATCGCTACATTGCACTTGCAGGACGTTGAACAGTTGTCTCTGCTGTGCTATGGACCTATTTTCTACGAAGGTCACGAAGCCGAAGGTAATAATTTGAAAATGTTGCTTTACACAAGTACTACACAATAAACTTTTATGGTTATAAAGAAGACATGTTTGTGTAGATCAGCCAATCTATCTTCAAGTCTCAGTCAACATCCTTTCATTTTATTTTGTCTTCTTCTTCAACATTTCAAGTTTTCAACGAAAGTTTTTAACAATTAAAATTTGAAATTACATGGCCCATGGGCCATCTATTGCTGGACTCTTTTTTAATATTTTTTTTCAATTTCTCTAATCAAATGTTAATTTATTTATTTGATTTTGATTATTAATATTAATATATTTTATTTTATTATGCAGATTAATAGTTTTATATAAGAGTGAAGCTTATTTGTTATATTAAAGTGAAGTCCATTTGCTCAAATAGGTTCAATTGTTTTATGTTTATATTTATTTTATTCTAGAATATTCATAAACATAGTAGAATTTATATAATAGATATTGTTCTTTTTTACTATAAAATATGTCTAATAGAAAATATGCATCTGGATATGAAAAACTTAAGAAAAAAGAGAGAAGAATAGAAAAATTGATTAAATCCCAAAAAAGATTTTTAAATAAATTTGTTACTAGCAATAAACAAAATATAACAGAAAATTTAGGTGAAACATTTATAAATGATTAATAAATACGCCCAAAAGGACCAAAAGATAACATAATAGATGAAGAAATACAACAAAAAAAATATGAGGATAATGAAACAATCCAACCAAGGGAATCTAAGGATAGTGCTCAAGCATGTACTGCTACTGTTCTTGTGGGAGAATTTGTGAAAAGTGTAGAAGAAAATAAAAATACTGAGTATATATCTGATTATATTCCTTTAAATATTTATGATCATGCTCAATGGGAACACGTTAATACAAAATTAAGAGATTTATTAGTAGAAAATGGTCCAATTAGATATAGCGATATAAATTTTCCAAAGGATGAGAACTCTAGACATTTTTCTACTATATATTATATACAAAACTTGTCAAATGAGGAGAAACATAAAAGAAAATGGTCAGTGCAATCAAAAGACTTGAATAGAATATTCTACTTTTATTGCAAGTTGTTTAATTCAAAACCTAATATAAGTCAACTAGTTAATGAAGGAGCCGATGACTGGAAAAATCTTAGTGTTAAGCTTAAAATCCATGAAACAACCAATGAGCATATTATTAACATGACTGCTTGGCTTGATTTAGAAATGAGATTATTAAGAAATAAAACAATTGATAAAAAAAATTCCAAGAACAAATTAACAAAGAAAAAGATTATTGGAAAAAAGTATTACTAAGAATTATTGCAGTAGTAAAAACCCTTAATAAAAATAATTTACCATTCGAGGACAAAATGAAAAGATCTACCAAGAAAATAATAGAAATTTTTTAAATTTGATTGAGATGATTTCTGAATTTGATCTAGTAATGCAAAAAAACATTCGACGTATTCAAGATGGTGAAATCCATAATCATTATCTTGGGCATAATATACAAAATGAATTAATACACTTGCTAGCAACTGAACTTAAAAATCATATTATTAAAAAAATTAAAGAAGTAAAATATTTTTCAATTATACCTAATTGTACCCTAGATGCACGTCATCAAGAACAAATGTCTCTCGTACTAAAATGTGTTAATATTTCAACAAGCCCAATAAAAATAGAAGAACATTTTCTGGAATTTATTAAAGTATATGATACTAATGGAAAATGTATTTTCAGTGAATTATTATATGCAATAAAAAATATTGATCTTGATATTAATAATGTTCAAGGACAAGGTTATGATAATGGGTCTAATATGAAATGCAAAGAGCAAGGGGTGCAAAGAAGATTACTTGATATAAACCATAAAGTATTTTACACTCCATGTGGTTGTCATAATCTTAATCTTGTTATATGTGACATGGCTAATTCTTGTTCTAAAGCTATTTCATTTTTTGGAATAGTCTAACGTATTTATTCTTTGCTTTTTTCATCTACAAAGCGATGGAAAACTTTCCAAGATAATGTCTCGATTCTGACTCTTAAGCCACTCTCATAAACACGTTGGAAAAGTCGAATTAAAAGCATCAAAGCAATAAAATTTCAAATTCCACAAATAAGAGAAGCTTTATTGCAACTAGCAAAAATAACTGAAGATCCTAAAACAAAAAGTGAAGCAAATTGTTTAGTAGCATATGAAATTGAGGACTTCGAATTTATATTAGGTATGACCATATGGTATGATATATTATTTGTGGTCAATACTGTAAGTAAAAGTATGCAATCAAAAGATATGTATATAAATGTTGCCATTGATCAGTTGAAATGTCTTATTTCTTATTTTCAAGATTATAAAAAAAATGGATTTAAATCCGTTATGATTTCATCAAAAGAGATTGCAATTAGTATAGAAATAGAACATGTATTAAGAGAAAAGCGAATAATTTATATATATAAAAAAAAACAGTTTGATAAAAATGTCAATAAAGAAACAACACAATCTGCTGAAAAATCTTTTAGGATTAATTATTTCTTATTTATAGTAGATTAAGCAATTTCTTCAATTCAAAATAGATTTGAACAATTTCAAATATATGAAAATATTTTTGGTTTTTTATTTAATTCCAAAAAAATGAAATCACTTGACAATGGTAGTTTGTAAAAAAACAAAAATGTGTTAGTCTTGAAAGCTTTTTGAAATATGATATTGATGGTTTAGATTTATTTTCTGAACTAAAAGTTTTAAAAGAAATTTTACCAATAGAAGAAAGCACTTCGATTGATATATTAAATTATATAAAAAGACTTGATTCTTTTTCAAATGCATGTTTCGCTTATAGAATCTTATTGACAGTACCTATAACTGTTGCTTCTGCAGAAAGAAGTTTTTCAAAATTAAAATTGATAAAATCTTAGCTAAGATCAACAATGTCTCAGGAAAGATTAAAATGGACTAGCCATATTATCAATTGAAAATGAGATATTAGAAGAACTTGAATATAAAAACTTAATTAGCAATTTTGCATCTCAAAAAGTAAGAAGAATAATTTTTAAATAAAAATATAATTAGATATAACCTAATTTAGTTTGATACAAGAAAAATGCCTCATTTTAACTTCTCGCTTTAGGCCTCAAAATCTATTGAACCGGCCCTATGAATAAAATTGGGATGAGAGGAGTTGGGCTCACAGTGAAGAGCTGATGCCTACCGAGCCCACTGATAAATGTGTTGTTCATGAAAGTCTTTCATTTCTATTGTAACTTTCCTCCACTGAGAAAAATGCGGGATATTTTTGGTCTGATTTAGGCTCCTTGTTGTAGTGAAAATATCTCCTAGTTGCGCTTCTATTAAGGATTTCAGAGTAAAGTTTCCTCTTGAAGGAAAAGATGGTTTTGCCTCAATTACTTATGTAAATGTATTAACCGTGTAGAGATTAAACTTTTGATTGATAAGTTTGGTAAAGGTTGGTACCCACATATTAATGTTATGTGCTTCATTTATCCCTTACAATTGTAACTCCAATCTTTCTCCTTGCATTCCCCGTAGCTCCCCCCTCACTATAGTTTGAACTTTAGTAATCCCATTTACTGTGTTTGATGGGAGAGGGTTCAGTGAGTAGAAATTAAATTCTGAGCTGAGAGGTCCTTGAGTGGTTGATGATGAAGAATTAATGGCAACAATAGATGGTTGAATTTCGATGAATAGTGGATCAGTGGAAGTAGCCGCAGTTGCTGGTTTTGGTGCGTGTTGAGGAAGCAACCCACCATGAACAGATATGTTCATCGGCACAAAGAGTGATGGAAGACGCTATTCCTCAACAAATGGTGCTTGTTGAGGAAAACCACTACTGGAAAGAATTTCTCATTGAGAGGAGACTCTCATCGGCTTCTAGTGGTTCAATGGGGCTGCACCGGTGGCGTTGATGGTGGGCTCTGACAAAAACGCTCCAACTACGTTGGGCTTGATAGAAGCGCTCAACAAAAATGTCTGGTGGGCACCAACAGCGTGGGGCTCCTATAGAAGCACACCGGTGGTGATGGGCACAATGGTAGACCTAGTCTTAAAGATCTCTTGCAAGTTTTAGATGGGTCAATTACAAGGTCAAGAGTTAATAAGATCAATGAAGTAATGTAAGAATTTGTGCAATCCATTTGGAATGAGTTTGCAGATTCATCTAGCAAGACCCCAACATTCAAAATGGGCTTGAAAGAAGGAAAACCAATTGTGATCTATGTGATACAAGCTATTGTTATGTTTATGTGATTGAAGGTTTTGGACATGTTTAATTCATTAAAATGGCTTATATTATTAGCTATAGGAGTTAGTCTAGATGATTTGGGCTAACAATGTTCGGCCTAGGGTTTCTTGGATTATTATCATATGTTTATTTGGGCCAGCCTAAGATTTGTGGGAAGGCCATATTCAACCAGCTAGGGTTTCTTTGGGGGAAGCCTTATTTCAGCAAGGGTTTATTGGGGGAATGGTATAAAAGCATGTTTTAGCCGCATATTAAGGGTTTAGTTTATTGAATGAATATTTTTCAAAGAAAATTCAGTTTTCTCCTCTTATTCTTGAATGAACTTTTGAACTTATCAAATGAAAAAACCTTTGTGGCATTCTCACATGAAATATAAGTTCTTGAAACAAGATTTCAATGGGTCTAGATTTCAATTTAGGTTCTTGAAACAAGATTTCTAGATCTTCTTGACTTGATTATTAGCTTTCTTAGGTGAGTTTTTGATTTAATTGTGGGTTCAAGGAAATTCAATCCCAATGGTTCACATCATTTGGTATCAAAGCCAGGTTTCCAAATCAGGTCTGATTCTATCTTTTAATTCTTGCATCTTTAAGTTTGTTCCAGGTTTTCCCTGCTTAGAGTTGTGTTTATTGATTAGGGTTGCCGTGTTAGGATTTTGTCAAATACTTAGAGTGACGTTTCATTAATTCATTCTATTTCCTTGTCAATTTCGTGTGTTTGAATTCCATATTTGTAATTCCCAGTTCAATAATCTTTACATTAATTTCCAGATCTATAATCTTTGCTTTAATTTCTAAATCTGAAATTTTTAGATCCATAATTTCCAGATCTGTAATCTTTGCTTTGATTCCTTTTATTTCCGTTTCTTGTTGTTGAAATCAATCGATCTTTTTTAAAAAATTACAATTAAGGTTGCTACCTAGTTTTAAAAAAAAAAAAAAAGGAAAAGAAAGAAGGCTATTCAAAGGTTGCTACATAGTTAAAATAAAATAGAAAAAAAAATTCAGATATAGTTATTTGAAATACTTTGCAATCTGACAATTACATGATTTGGTGTTGATCGATCCTTATATTCAAAAGGGGTCGAATACATCATTCTAATTTGTATCTTGTTTCCTAATTGCTCTTTTCCTCGTACAAATTCCTTAAATTTCGTGTCATTTTTACTCCTTTTTTGTTTCTTGGATCTATTGTTGGTTGGAATAATATAAGGTTGTGTCTTGATTTAGTTCAATTAATTCTTAAAGAACTTAGGCGGGAAAGCTAGTGAGGAAAGGCAAGAGAGTGTGAGACTAATATTGGAAAAAAGTCAATTTAAGAGTGAAACACAAGTGGAGTACAAATATTTGAGTATAAACACATAAGGGAGTGTGTGAGGTTTTACCACTGACATTTTTGTTATGCAGCGCATTAAAATGTCGCATAAGAGTGCTCAACATTAAGGAAGGAGGCGGATAACTCATTCTTTGTGTTGCAGGTCATGCAACAACAGTTTGAATGGTTGAATTTGGTGTTGGGGGAGGTGAGAGATAGGATAAATCAACAAGATGCAGTGATTAGAAATCTACAAAGTAGGCGAGATAGGAGGAGACATGATCCTAGTATTGAAAATGAGTATGAGAATGAAGAAGATGATGAGGATGAAGAAGACATAACATCTAAAGTTGGGATGAATGGAATGGGCAAACCAAGAGGAGGTAGAAGTGGAAGAGGATTTAGGGGAAATCCAAGGGGTCGAGATGTAGTAGATAAAAACATTGGGAGTATCAAAATGAAAATACCATCTTTCCAAAGTAGAAATGACCCTGAAACATATTTAGAGTGGAAAAAAAATAGAGTTAATTTTTTACTGTCATAATTACTTAGAGGAGAAGAAGGTGAAGTTGATGGTAATTGAATTCACTGATTGTACAATTATTTGGTGAGATCATTTAATGACCAATAGAAGGAGGAATCATGAAAGACCTGTAGAAACATGGGGCGAGTTGAAAGCTTTCATGAGGCAAGGATTTGTACCTAGCCACTACTATAGAGACTTCTACCAAAAAATTAGAAAACTTTACATAAGGGTGTAAGAATGTAGAGGATTACCATAAGGAGATGAAGGTGGCTATGATTCGGGCTAATGTAAAGGAGGATTGGGAGGCCACAATGGCCAGATTTTTGAGTGGTTTGAATAGGGATATAGCCAATGTAGTTGAGATACAGCATTATATGGGGGTAGAAGACATGGTGCACATGGCTATGAAGGTGGAGAGGCAATTAAAGAGAAATGGGACAGCAATGTATACTTTGGTTTCCAATGACTTTGGTTTCTAGCACTCATTGAAACTAAAGTGGGATAAAGATGATCGAGCAGTAACAAAGGGAAAGGCCGAACCACCTGAGGGAAAAGATGAGAGAACTAACACAAACAAACTCAAGGCAGAATTCCAATCTTCAAGGAATAGAGATATTAAATGTTTTAGATGTTTGGATTCCGAGCACATCGCATCTCAATGTCCAAACAAGCGGGTAATTATTATGTGTGATAATGGGGAGGTGATAACTAAGAGTGAGGGTGAGGGTGATAGTGAGGAGATGCTGAAGTTGGTTGATACTAGTGATGATGATGGAGTGGAATACCCTGTAGAAGGTGAGTCTCTGGTTGCCAGTTGTGCTTTCAATATAAAATTAAGATAGATGATATGAAGCAACAGAAAGAGAACATATTTCATATTGGATGTTATGTAAGCAACAAGGTTTGTAGTATGATTATTGATGGAAGTTGGGCCAATGTAGATAGTACCACCCTAGTTGAGAAGTTGAGCTTACTTTTACTGAAGCACCCTAGACCTTATAAACTATAGTGGTTGAATGAATGTAGGGAGTTCAAGGTCAATAAGCAGGTTTTTGGGACTTTTACCATTGGGAGGTATAGTGATGAGGTGCTTTGTGGTACTAGTCTATGCATACTGGCCATATTTTGTTTGGAAGGTCGTGGCAGTATGATAAGAGGGTAATTCATGACCAGTTTAGAAACATGTACAACTTTGTAAATGATGACAAAACAATCAAACTTGTTCATTTTACCCCAAAACAGGTCCATGAAGACCAGTTGAAGCTAAAATGTGAGATTGAGCAAAAAAGAAATAGTGAGGTCGAAACACGAGAGAAAAATGAGAGAGAAATGAGGGGGAGGATTCGACCTCAAGAAAAAGAGAGAGCGAAGAAAATGAGAGAAAAATAAAAATTGAGTTTTTATACTAAGGCGAATTTTAGTAGTAACGAACTTGACAAATCTTTGCCTAGCGCTGTTGTCTCTTTGTTGTAGGGATATGAGGTTATGTTTTCTAACAAAATGTTTAGTGGATTACCACCTATTAGAGGAATAGAGCATTAAATTGATTTTGTGTTAGATGCGACAATTCCTAACCGACCGACCTATAGGAATAATTTGGAGGAGACAGTATTAGAGACTTGGTAACATTACCTTTGGCTGAAAAAATTTATCATACATACCGAATATGAGTCATTGAAGTACTTGAAGGGACAATGTAAATTGAATAGAAGGCATGCCAAGTTGGTGGAATTCATTGAGACATTTCCTTATTTAATCAAATACAAACAAGGTAAGGAAAATATTGTGGCTGATGCATTATCAAGAATGTATGTCCTTGTCTTTATTTTAAATGTAAAGTTATTGGGATTTGAATATGATAATGAATAGTATGCTAATGATGATAACTTTGCTATTGTGTACGGATCGTGTGAGAATGCATCATTTGGTACGTTCTATAGACTAGATGAGTACTTGTTTAGAAAGAATAGACTTTGTGTGCCTAATATTTTTATGCGTGAGTTGCTTGTGCATGAAGCACATGAAGGTGGTTTGATTGGTCATTTTGGTGTAAAGAAGACTTTAAACGTGTTGCATGAAAATTTTTAGGAGTATTGTTTGCCATTCATTGAGTTTGCATTTAATCGGAGGGTTCATTCTATTACTAATTTTTTATATTTTGAAATTGTTTATGACTTTAAACCACTTACTCCTTTAGATTTGATACATTTACCTGTTAATGAAATGAGTAGCTTACATGGACAAAAGAAGTCTGAGTTAGTAAAGTTAATTCATGAGAGGGTACGGCTTCAAATTACATAGAAGAATGAAAAGTTTGCTTCCCAAGCCAATAAAGGGCGAATGCGTGTCATCTTTGAACCATAAGATTGAGTTTGGGTTCACATGCGTAAAGAAAAATTTCCAGCCAATAGAAGGACTAAATTGTATCCTCAAGGAGAATGACCTTTCTAAATCCTTCAGAAAATTAATAATAATGCTTATTAAGTCGATCTTCCAGGTGAGTATAATGTTTCTACTACTTTCAATGTTTCTGATCTTTCTTCTTTTGATGTACGTAAAGATTCGAGGTCGAATCTTTTTAAGGAGAAGGAGAATGATGGGCACCATGGTAGACCATTTCTTAAAGATTCATTACAATTTTCAGGTGAGCCAATCACAAGGTTAAGAGCTAAGAAGATCGAGGAAGCAATGTAAGGATTTGTGCAATACACTTAAGACGAGTTTGTAGATTCATCTAACAAGACAGATGAGTTTGAAAGGAAAACCTATTGTGATCCATGTGATACAAGCTATTTGTTGAACCCAAAGTTTCAAGTTTCGTGTAATTATATATCTACACATGGATTTTGATGATAACAAATGAATTCAAAGAATAAAGGAGTCTCAACCTCAAGTTGTCTACACAATGGAGTCAAGCACATCAAGGAACCAAATATGAGAAAGAAGGGAACAAGTTCACATTAAAGCTCATAGAGTAATATTGTAAATCTCTTAAAAATTCGAAATTATGATTAAGGCTCAAAATTAATATTTTATCATAAAGCATTAAAATACATTTTCCACATGTGCATGAATATTTTGAAAATTAAATTTGAAAATTTTGAAAGACAATTGATTGTCATCTTTCACATGTGCATGACATGATTAAATGTTTGAATTTAAAAAATATTAAAAATGATTGATTATCATCTTTCACATGTGCATGACATGATTAAAGATTTGAATTTTGAAAATATTAAAAATAATTGATTGTCATCTTTCACATGTGCATGCTTTATTTGAATATTTTCAAAAGTGATTGATACTCTTTTTGAATTATGCAAAAGGTAGATGATTTTGTTTGAAAATTTTGAAAAGTAAAGTGTACTCCTTTTGTCATATGCGAAAGGTAAAAAAATCAGATTTGAAGTTTTTGAAAAGTGAATAATGTTATCTTTGACAAATGAAAAAGAAGAAACTTTTATTTGAGTTTTTGAAAAGTGAATAATGTTGTATTTGACAATTAAAAAAGAAGAAAGTTTTATTTGAATTTTTTGAAAAAGTGAATAATGTTGTCTTTAACATGTAAATCTTTTTAAATTTGAATGTGAAATCTCATATGCCTATAAATAGATCATTTGAGAGTTTCAAATTTACAATACCAAGAGCATACAACATTTATTCAAAGCTTTCATTCTCTCTTCTCTAAGCATTGAGCCTTAATCTTTGTTCATTATGAGAAAGATATAGTTTGCACTGTATTGTTCTTATTTCACTCATTGAGGAGTGTTCTCTGATAACCTACCCACTACAGCTATTGTATCAGTAAAAGAGTGTGTATAATCATTGTGCGTGTAGAAAGTGTTCTACACAGGGAATAGTTGAATCACCACGTGTAATGTGATTGTAAGTGTAGAGGGTATTCTACACGGATCCTTTGTAGCGGTGTTATTTAAAGGTGTAATAAGTTTCTATCTCCACCTGAATGAGGTTAAATAGTGAATTTTGGGATCCTCAAGGGATAGTTTGAGGCGAGAAAGTAGGCAGTGGAGCCGAACCTCATTAACATACTGAGTTTGCTTCTCTCTTACCTTACTCTTTATATTTATTGATGCTTCATATTTTGTTTACATTTTATATTGTGTATTTGATTTATAATAGTTAATTTTTAAATACAACTCAATTCACACCCTCTCTTATGTTAGTCATTTGGGCAACAATTGATATCAGAGCAAGGGCTCTGTTATAAGATTAATAATCTTTTGAGTTAAGATCTTATGACTAACATTGCAGCTTCATTTGGTGAAGGTCAATCTAGCAGTTGGCCTCCACTCTTTTGTGGAGACAATTACTCATTTTGAAAAATTAGAATGAGAATATTCCTTCAGGCTCAAAGTCGAGAAATCTGGAAATGCATTGTAAATGGACACTATATTCCAACAAAAGTGGTTGATGGAGTAAAGGTTAAAAATGAAGAAGAAGAGTGTAATCGTGAAAACAATAAACTTTATACATTGAATTTAATTAATATGAATTTATTATATAAGGCTCTCAATGGAAATGAGTTTAATAGAATAATAACTAGTGCTACGGCAAAGGAAATTTAGGATAAGTTAGAAGTTACTTATGAAGGAACTTCGCAAGTCAAGGAATCAAAAATTTATATTCTTACTCATGAATATGAAATGTTTAAAATGAATGATGATGAATCTATTTCTAATATGTACACTTGTTTTACTAACATAATAAAAAGCTTGATAGCTTTTGGCAAAATTTATTCCAATGTGGAGATAGTAAGAAAAATTATCAACTCTCTACCAAAACGCTGGAAATCAAAAGTGACAGCGATTCTTGAAGCTAGAAATATCAAAAAACTCGAAGTGAATGAACTCATCAGGTTCCTTACCACCTATGAATACACATTGAAAAGAGCATAAGAAGAATGAAAGCTAAAAAAGAGCTTGGCACTTAAAGTTGTTCATTATGAAAGTGAAAGTAATGAAGATAAGGAAAATAACGACAAAGATGAAGAAGTTGCGATGATAACAAGAAGAATTAAGATATTCTTAAAGAAAAATAAAGTTTCTCCGAGAAAATCGTTCAAAAAGTTTTCCAGGAAAAATTCAAGTAAAAATGACTCTTTAATTTGTTGTAAATGCAATAACCCTGGACATCTCAAACCAGATTGTCCTCTACTAAATAAAGATCGAAACTAGGGCAAGAAAGCAATGAAAGTTACATTGGATGATGATTCAATTAGCTCAGATAGTGAAGCAAGCAATGAAGAATTAGCAAATTTTTGTCTTATGGCTAAAGATGACCTTAAGGTAACAAATCTTAATAATATTAAAAATCCTATATATGAAGAATTCAAAAATGTTTTAAAAGAGGTATATGAGGAACTTGAAAAATTGGGTATCAAGTATACTACTTTGAAAAAGAAAAATTCTTCTTTAACAAACGAAACTGATGTTTTAAGAAAAGAAAACATCATTTTGAAAGATGAAAATCTTGAGTTGAAGAAGAAAATAACTGATTTAAAAAATATTGTTAAAAACTTTACGAATGGAAAAAGAAATTTTGAAAAATTTCTTGGTAGTCAAATATATGTTTTCGACAAGGCAGGTTTGGGATGTATGCCAAAACAAAAATATAAATCTTATAAAAATTTCTTTGATAATCCTTCTACATCAAAATCCAGTATTCAAAATTCTTTTCATAAAAATAATTTTGTCAAAGAAATATACTATTACAATCACTCAAGTTTTTCATATATGACACATGCTATTTGCAATTTTTGTAATAAAAATTGTTATAATTATCATGCTTGTCCTATTAGGGAAAAAAATATACAATGACTATTAGGGTCATATGAATACCTAAAAATTTTGTTTCTTTTAATACTAATAAATGAAGGACCCAAAGAACTTGAGTATCAAGAAAAATCATTTTAATTGTTTTTATAGGTATGCATGAAATCATCCACAAGCAAAAACAAATGGTTTTTAGATAGTGGATGTTCAAGACACATGACAAGAGACAAAACTAAATTCTTTGATCTTAAATCTAAAGAAGAAGGACATGTGACATTTGGAGACAACTCGAAATGGAAGATCGTGAAAATATGGATAATTTAGGCAAGTTTGATGTAAAATCTGATAAAGATATCTTTCTCATAAATCTATTAATAAAGAAACAAGATGTATAAATAACATGGAAAGTCTCTATCTCAACAAAGAGAACACAATAGAGGAAGTCCAACATAGAGACATCAAGAAAAATCATCAAAAATTTAGTACAAGATGCAACCAAACAGTATAAATTTGTGAAAGATCATCCATTGGAACAAATTCTATAAGAACCTTCACGAGGTGTAAGTACTTGATCATCTCTTTTCTATCTCAGATTGAACCTAAAAATATTGATGAATCACTTCTTGATGAATCTTGAATTCTAACTATGCAAGAAGAGCTAAATCAATTTAAAAGAAATAATATTTGAACACTTGTTTCTAGACCCAAAAATCATACTATTATTGGAATAAAATGGATTTTTAGAAACAAGAAATATGAGTCCGGAGTCATTACTAGAAATAAGGCTCAACTTGTAGCCAAGGTTTCAATCAATTCACCCCCTCTCTTTTTAGACTAGAACATTAATATTGTTTGAATTGCTAAACTTATTATATATGTTTGGAATTATATTTATACTTTTACTTGAAAAACTAACGCACATTCTCAGGGGGAGCTTAAATATTAATACATGCTTCAGGTTTTATAAAATATTTGTCATCATCAAGAAGTGAGAGATTGTTGAATTCAAGGTTTTAAGTTTCGCATAATTATATATCTACACATGGATTTTCAGGATAACAAATGAATTCAAAAAATAAAAAAGTCTCAACCTCAAGTTGTCTACACAATTGAGTCAAGCACATCAAAGAACTAAACATGAGCAAAAATGGAACAAATTCACATTAAAACTCATAGAATAATATTATAAATCTCTTAAAAATTTGAAATTAGCATTAAAGTTCAAAATTAATATTTTATTATAGAGCATTAAAATACATTTTTCACATGTGCATAAATATTTTAAAAATTAAATTTGAAAATTTTGAAAGATGATTTATTGTAGGGGTGGGCAGCGGGACCCCGCTACCCCGCCCCCGCCATGGCGAGGCGGGGGCTCCCGCTCCGCATCTAGTCCCCCTAGCGGGGGCGGGGGGCAGGGAAGGCCCAACCCCGCCCCGCCCCTATATATATTATATATATATAAAAACATAAATATATCTTTATATTTTACAAATTCTGTATATATAAATATATATATATATATATATATATATATATATATATATATTACAATTTGTTAGACTTGTTTACTAAGTATGCATTAACTAATTTAAAAACTATATAGTTTTTAACTACTACACTACAATTTACATAAAATACGCACTAGCAAATTTAAAAACTACATAATTTTTAAATTATAATCATATTTACAAAATATATTACAATTTGTTAGACTTGTTTACAAAGTATGCATTAACTAATTTAAAAATTATATAGTTTGAAACTACCACACTACAACTTACATAAAATATGCATTAGCAAATTTAAAAACTACATAATTTATAAATTATAGTCATATTTACAAAATTTAAATTTATAATTTGGATCTAAAAATATATTTTTTTTATCACTTTTAGATCTAAAAATAATTTTTAAATATAATTAAATGTAATTCATAATTAAAGTAAAAATGAAGCGGGGCGGGGCGGGGTGGGGCAGGTATCCGCTCCACACCCTGCCCCCGTGATGCGGGGGCGGGGGACTGATGGGAAAACCCCACCCCCGCACCATGCGGGGAGGGGGCTACCCTGCACCGTATGGTGCGGGTAGCACCCTTAAATGATTGTCATCTTTCACATGTGTATGACATCATTAAAGGTTTGAATTTTGAAAATATTAAAAATGATTGATTGTCGTCTTTCACATGTGCATGCTTTATTTGAATATATTCAAAAGTGATTGATGCTCTTTTTAACTTATGCAAAAGGTAGATGATTTTGTTTAAAAATTTTGAAAAGTAAAGTATACTCTTTTTGTCATATGCGAAAAGTAAAAAGATTAGGTTTGAATTTTTTGAAAAGTGAATGATGTTGTCTTTGACAAATGAAAAAGAAGAAACTTTTATTTGATTGTTGAATCCAAGGTTTCAAGTTTCGCATAATTATAAATCTACACATAGATTTTGATGATAACAAATGAATTCAAAGAATAAAGGAGTCTCAAGCTCAAATTGTTCACACAATGGAGTCAAGCACATCAAGGAACCAAACATGTTCAAGAAGGGAACAAGTTCACATTAAAATCACAGAATAATGTTGTAAATCTCTTAAAATTTGAATTTAGGATTAAGGCTCAAAATTAATATTTTATCATAAAGCATTAAAATACATTTTCCACATGTGCATGAATATTTTAAAAATTAAATTTGAAAATTTTGAAAAATGATTGATTGTCATCTTTCACATGTGCATGACATGATTAAAGGTTTGAATTTTGAAAATATTAAGATGATTGATTGTCATCTTTCACATGTGCATGTTTTATTTGAATATTTTCAAAAGTGATTAATGCTTTTCTTGACTTATGCAAAAAGTAGATGCCTTTGTTTGAAAATTTTGAAAAGTAAAGTGTACTCCTTTTGTCATATGCAAAAAGTAAAAAGATTACGTTTGAAATTTTTGAAAAGTAAAATGTGCTCATTTTGTCATATGCAAAAGGTAAAAAGATTAGATTTGAATTTTTTGAAAAGTAAATGATGATGTCTTTGACATATGAATCTTTTTAAATTTGAATATGAAGTCTCATATGCCTATAAATAGATCATTTGAGAGATTCACATTCACAACACCAAGAGTATACAACATTCATTCAAAACTTTCATTCTCTCTTCTCTAAACATTGAGGTAATCCTTGTTCATTTTGAAAGATATAGTTTGTAATGTATTGTTCTTATTTCACTCACTGAGGAGTGTTTTTTGATAACCTACCCACTATCAATTTTTGTATCAGTAAAAGAGTGTGTATAACCCTTGTGCATGTAGAAAGTGTTCTACATAGGGAATAGTTGAATCACCACATGTAAGGTGATTGCAAGTGTAGAGGGTGTTCTACACGGATCCTTTGTAGCGGTATTGTTTAAAGGTGTAATAGGTTTCTATCTCCACCTGAAGGAGGTTCATGAATAGTGAATTTGGGGATCCTTAAGGGGTAGCTTGAGGCGAGGACGTAGGCAGTGGGGCTAAACCTCGTTAACATACTGAGTTTGCTTCTCTCTTACCCTTACTCTTTATATTTATTACTGTTTCATATTTTGTTTATATTTTATATTGTATATTTGATTTATAATTGTTATTTTTTTAAATACAACTCAATTCACCCCCCCTCTTGTATTAGTCATCTAGGCAACATAATTTTTTAAAAAGTGAATGATGTTGTCTTTGACAATTAAAAAAGAAGAAACTTTTATATGAATTTTTTGAAAAAATGAATGATGTTGTCTTTAACATGTGAATTTTTTAAAATTTGAATATGAAGTCTTATATGCCTATAAATAGATCATTTAAGGGGTTCAAATTTACAATATCAAGAGTATACAACATTCATTCAAAGTTTTTATTATCTCTTCTCTAAGTATTGAGTCTTAATCCTTGTTCATTTTAAAAGATATATAGTTTGCACTGTATTGTTCTTATTTCACTCATTGATGAGTGTTTTATAATAACTTACCCACTATTAGCTCTTGTATCAGTAAAAAAGTGTGTATAACCCTTATGCGTGTAGAAAGTGTTCTACACAAGGAATAGTTGAATCACCACGTGTAAGGTAATTGTAAGTGTAGAGGGTATTCTACACGGATCCTTTGTAGCGATGTTGTTCAAATGTGTAATTGGTTTCTATCTCCACCTGAATGAGATTGAATAATGAATTTGGGGATCCTCAAATGGTAGTTTGAGGCGAGGACGTAAGCAGTGGAGCCGAACCTCGTTAACATACTGAGTCTGCTTCTCTCTTACTCTTACTCTTACTCTTTATATTTATTGTTGATTCGTATTTTGTTTACATTTTATCTTGTATATTTGATTTGTAATTGTTAATTTTTAAATACAATACAATTCACCCCCCTCTTGTGTTAGTCATTTGGGCAACACTATTGTTATGTTTATGTGATTGAAAGTTTTGGACCTATTTAATTCATTAAAAGGACTTATATTATTAGCTAGAGGAGTTAGTCTAGATTATTTGAACTGAGGGTGTTCGGCCTAGGGTTTCTTGGATTATTATCATATTTTTTTTGGGCCAGCCTAAGATTTGTGGGAAGGCCATATTTGGCCAACTAAGGTTTCTTTGGAGGAAGTCTTATTTCGGCAAAGGTTTACTGGGGAAAGGGTATAAAAGCATGTTGTAGCCGCATATTGAAGATTTAATCTAATGAATGAAAATTTTCAGAGAGAATTCAGTTTTATCCTCTTCTTCTTGAATGAACTTTGAACTTATCAAAGAGAAAACCCTTTGTGGTATTCTCACACCAAATCTAGGTTTTGAAACAAGATTTCAACAGGTTTAGATTTCAATCTAGGTTCTTTAAATAAAATTTCAATGCCTCTAGATCTTCTTGACTTGATTATTGTCTTTCTTGAATGAGTTTTTAATTTGATCGTGGGTTCAAGTGAATTCAATCCCACAGGTTCACATCAGGTGTGATCCAACAGAAACTCTCCAAACGAAAGGGCTCCAGGAAATTCATTGTTTATTTCACCTATGTTCCCTTTCCCTTTTGTTGCATTTGTCGAGATCTTTATTTTTAGTTGTGTTTTGCAGCTTGTGCTTCTCGGCCGATGGTGGAGGATTGATGTTGTATTTGATTGCGCTGACTGGTTATTCTATTCATTCAAAAAAATCATTTGAGTATTGTCTTTTAAACAAGTCTTCCATTATTTTGTCTAGTTGCATTGTTGCCTGAATAGAAGCTTGGCTTTGTTGTGGTGGTGGGTTTGACCCTATGTTGTGAATATCTGCTTAAAGTCATGAACCGAAAGGTAGCTATGAATGGATGATTTTTATAAAGGTGCAAAAAATCTAAGTGACCCAACCTCTCACATGCATAACAAAAGTCTGACAACCTCTTATATTTGAAAGAAACCAATGTATCTATGCTATAATCTCTAGGGAGTCAGAATCCTTGCTTTAGAAGTTTTGTTATGTCTATTTCAACCTTCATTCTTATGAATTTTTTGCAGGCAATCCCAAACTATGGGTCTACATCTACCTCCAGTAGCTTTCTAATATTATTACCAATTTTAGTCACATTTTCAACAATCATATGATCCAACGTGAGTCCATGTATTTGCACATGAAAAACTAAAGAGTTTAAACTTATCTCATGCCAAGTGGATCCAAAAGGCCACGACTTAAGGATGAGCAAATGACCTTTGAAGTTCCCTTGAGCTTGGTTGAGAATCCTTTGTTTGTCTTGTGTGGTTTGAAAAGTGAAAAGGAAGAGGTTTACCTCCAAGTCTTCAATGAGGAATGTTTTTATGAAATTCCAAGCTACTTTGAAGCTTGCATGCAGTAAAAGTTTGTTCAGAGGACATGTTGCTACGATCCTTCCCACTAGCACAAGTTTTGTGGTTACCTTTGCATATTCGAATGCTGGTGCGAGGTTTAGATTTTGCCAGGAGAGAGCTTCCAATTGTTGGATTAAAGAATCCATGTCCATGGTGAAAACTGAAAACTGGTGGTGGTCCTTAGTAATTTCCAACTGTGTAAATTGATGGGGTTAAGGAAGGTGGTAATTAAGGTTGGTGTTTGTTACTCTAGAAAAGACAAGTAGAGAGACTCTAGAGAGAATTGAGTAGTTTGTAAGTGTTCGCTGACTAGAATTTTTGCAGTTGACATGAGATGATGAACATGGATTATAGTTGATCTTTTATCATTTTCTCTCAAACATCTTGTCTCCATTAACATTCCTTTCCCATCCAAATTGGCATTTTAGCCACATTGAAGAGAAATACTAAATAAATAAAGGGACATGCTACAGCCATAGAAGAAATTCACAGAGAATTTTGACAAACTGTGTAAAAAAATATTTTTTAAAATCCTTTAAACATTTTTTTTAAATACAAACTCATTTAAAAAACATTTTTCTTAACTATTAAGTAAAGAAATTAAAAACTAAAATAAAAAAACAATTCAGTACAAAATTTCGGTGGAAGTAGTGTTTTCCTTAAATAAAATATAGGAAACGTTTAGCTTTGTTATCCAAATATAGAGAATAATTATAACTATAAAAGTTCTATTATCAAGTCTATATGCAAACTCAACATACTCAGAGCACACTTAATAAAATACTTATATGACATAATTTGATCTGAAAGTTAAATTCTTATAACAAAACTAAATATCATTTGTTTTATGAAGAGTTATATTTCATATTAAAATCTCTATCCAAAGTTTCTTTAAAAATAAACAAAGAAATTAACAAGCTATCTCTCACTCAATCACTCCCTTTGTTCCTTTAAAGAATATGACCATTTAAAAAAATATGAATTTTAAGTTTAGTGCATGTTTGAAATTGCGGTGACAAATATAATTTATAACTTTAGAACTTATAACTTATAATTTAAGTAATGAGTTCTACTATTAAAAAGTTATTTACTGTTTAGTAATCATATATTTAAAACACTTTCAAACATATTATGTTTATTTGGAAACAAATTTAAAATGCACTTTCTAAAGTAGAAATGACGATTATCTAAGTTTTTAAAAATTATGACAATATCATTAAAAGTTTAAAATTTGTAATTATTTGAAAATTGTATAAGTATTTTCGTCTAGTGACAGTCTTTTTAAAATTTGAATTACATTCTGCATTATACGAAAAAACATGTTTGAGGAAAAGCATCATTTTGATGCTTCTATCCTAAGCTATAGCACAGCCCATCCCAATAACCTAAGTCCCAATATCCCATGGGTGGAATTTCAAATAATGGATAAGATAGTTATCGCATAGCAATAGAAACATCGTGGGCTCTATTTATATTATCCGGGTATGACAATAAAAGCTATCTGATTCATTGGCTAGAAAGAGATCTCCATTATTTTTATTGATTTAGGCATCGGAGGCGTTCTCTCAAACCTCCAAGCCACACTTTTATTTGGTTGCAGGTGATCGTGTGTGAGAACTGAGAAGCTGTGAAACACATTCATAACAATATTTTTTAGCTTATTTGAAATTAAAAATGCTTTAATATGTAACACCCAAACAACATATTTTTCTATTAAATAACTTTTAATGCTATTTAAATATTTTTTAAGATTCTTACTGCAATCCCAAACAGGCCTTAGTCTTTTTCTTTTCCCTCAGCAGCTTACTTTTGTACTTGTATGGTTGATGGTTTAAAAAATTGATAAACACACATAACTTTTTACAACATGTTACACAACTATTATATTTTAAAATAAGGGGTGTTTTTATAAAATTAATATCACCTTATTAAAATACCCTCATTTTAAAAAATATGTTATAAAATATATTGAGTGGATATCATTATTCGGAGGTTTATGACATGGTGGCATGTAAGAAAGATATAGTAGATTGAAGTCCACGATTCCGTTAAGTTGTTGTATTGTTAATTAATAACTTAGATGCTTGATAATCATAACTTTTCTTTAATGCAACATCTTTATTGTTATTAATGTTTTTTAATATTTGAGTCATTAGTTTTAGTTTACTGAAAATGAGGATTTTTACTCTTATATTTAAGACCTGTAATTGTGGCTAAAGGGAGCTTAGCCATTTTATAATTAACTAATGCAAGTATGACACTTTATTAAAATTTATTTTTCTTTCTAAAAAATTATCATTCATTTAATACAACGCTGTAAAAAAATTATAAGATCAGAGTTGTAGTTGGTTGATCATCTTATGTGAGAGTTATTTAATAATGAAACGACAAAAGTTACCATAATTGTGTAAATAATTGTAAAGCCCGTCTTTGTGGTGGAACTTTAATAAATAGTTGTAGAAAATGAAATGAGAATTATTAAACATTTTATTTTTATTTTTCCTTTCCACTATAGAAAAGATTATATATTTAAAATTAAAACATGCTTTGTATATTAAAAGAGAGTTTACATCGGTAATCTTTAAATTAATCACAAAGTTCTTTTACAAAAAAAAAAATAATAATAATAATAATAATTCTTTCATACATTACATAAACTTACCTAGGTTTTTGTCACCCTTCTCTTGGACCATATCCATCCTGGGACTTTGTCTTCATTTTGTTCTTGAAAATAGGAGCGACATACATAAAAATAAAATGAATTGAATACTCGGTAAACATTACTTTATACTATAAAAATATACTAATATAGGTTTTCATTCATGCATTCATCATTCATTTACATACTTTACATAAAACATTTATTTCCTTTGAAAATATTAGGGTTTTTCTTTAAAATGATTTTCATTTCTCATAAAACATTTCTTATACCTTATACATTCATTCATAAAGAAATTAAACCATTAATACATTCAATTATTCTTTTAATTTTTCCTTTGGCTAGTACACACTAATACGCCCCGTGTGTTGGGGTTATCGATCTTTTGAACCTGGATTTCGCTCGTGGCCACAGATTGGAAATCCTTTTTAGTCAGAGGTAGCACTAGGTAAACTACTAGTACTATTTACTTGGCATTGCAATTTGCCCATGTAACGTCCCCGTCCTTGTTGTGGGACCTTTAAAAAATGATTTTTAGAAAGACGACAAGAATTACCATTCGTTATAAAACTTTTTCCTTTCCTTCCCAGGATACGAAAAACTCTATATTTATAAAATAAAACGTGTTTATCAATTTAAAGAGAGTTACAAGGCAAAACATTAAATTTTATAATTAAAAATCTTTCATACAAAACATTGTGCCTAGGCTTCCGTGCTCTTCCCCTAGGGCCGTGTTCATTCTGACGTGTATTGCTCATTTTGTCCCTGTGAGGGCACACATAAAAACTACAATGAGTCGAAAACTAGTAAGCATTACTTCATATACTTAAAATATAATAATATATATTTTCAATCATGCATTCATCATTCCATACATACTATATATAAGACATTCGTCCATTTAAAACATTTCGAGGTGGGGTTTTTCTTGAAAATGATTCTCTTTTGTAAAATGTTTATTTCTTTCATAAAACATTTTTCCACGCCTCGTACCTTCATTTCTTAAAGAGTCTGAGCATACATACATTCTTTCATATTACTTTCCATTGGCCGTTACACACTGTTACGCTCCATGTGTTGGGGTTAACCCTTTTTAGACCTAATTCCGCCTATGGTCGTGGGTTGGGAATCCCTCAGTTAAGGGATAGCACTGGGTGCACTACTAGTACTACTTACCCAGCATTACAATCTGCCTAGCCCTTTGGTACCCATTCATTCAGTAATGGTCGTTACGTCTTTTCATACATTAAAACTTTCAGTCCTTTCAATCATTCATTCAGTTCTTTTAGTCCTTTTTGTTTATTCTTTTCAGTTCATAGATATCATTTAAGAGCATATGCTTAAACATCCATTCATGGCATCATTTAAAAACCTCAATTCATAGGGACATTTTAAAACACTTTCTTCGCATCTTTTAAAGCATCACTTAAAGCATAAGGCATGAGCCTTACATTTCATTTCATGAAAATACATACAATACTTACCACGTACACCATCCATTCACATGCATACACTTAATACTTTGGGATGCATAAACAAGGGCTGCCAAAGAGGGTCATTACATGCGTATGTCTTTAAATGTTATACTTAGCATACTTTCGTAAAATGCCGTTTCTTTTCCTTCATTGCATAAAAGAATGTTTTTCATAAAGACTTTTCATTTTCATTTCTTATTATTTAGAAAATTCTAGAAGAGTATAAACATAATACTTACTTAGACTCCATGCCATACTCATTTCATGTAGTTCATTCATGTGCGTGTCAGATGGCAACCTGCATGCATACACATAACCTTAGCATCATTCTCAATCCAATACATTAGTAACTAAACTAGAAATAGAACTACACCTCAGTTGGAAACACTCTCCTGCTATCCCATGCTCTTACGTATCCTTTACTATACTAAAACCTTTGGGATCTACTTACAGTCACTACCTCTTCCAAACTCTATGTTCTACCTTGAGTGCTCATCTACTAAAGTGAACCTCCATGATTTACCGTAAGTTTAAGACATTAAGACCTTCATCTTACTCTCCTATTAACCACATTCTGATGCATGACTCAAACCGACTAATTCACGCATCCCAATCTTAAACAATATACTTGTTACTACTTTCAAGCATCCTTGCCCACACTTCATCCTCATTCTCATCTATACATATCACACGGCTTTAAGCCAACTTTGAGACTTAAACATCGTGCAACCATATTTAGGATAGATTACCCATTATATATGGTAAATCCTTCCGGCACACATGTCTCACCAGATGCACATGTACCTTACCCCCTTATCACCTAAGATCAACATATAATCCGTTGAACGCCTGTTTGTATAAACAAGTTCCATATTCCGATAACAACTTCTACTCAAACCCGGCCTGCAGGACTTTCCTACTTCCCGACCCTTTATAAGTTCATCACAATACTTAACACGACAAGACTCCATTTATACTACACATCTGTCTCGTTGCATAGCTCGAGGCTAATCCCAAGCAACATCGCGACACATGTTACTATGACAGGGTCTCCTCACAACTACTCCGAGACACCGTTCTACAGTTCCCGACACTACCCACACATTTTACGCTCCTCAGCTACGCCATCCAACCTTTTATGACATGCCATTTGGTGCATCACGACACCACATGGAGTACACTCCACATTAACTCCCTTCCAACCACACTACACCACGCATCACTACTACAACATACACTTTATACCCGCACTTCACAGCACACTACACAATTACGCCCAACACTTCATTATACAACAAACTCCACAATCAACCAACTAACATCTAACATAAATAATGAGGGAGAGAGGATTATACCTTCGTCGAGATTAACCCGTGCGTTGCTTGCTACCTGTCACGATCACAGGTTTCAGAAGGGTCGTACGTGGTGGCTAAACCGCGTACAATGTCTATCCACCTTGTATGGTGGCTTTCCACCACGCAAAGTGGCAGTTTGGGCTTAGGGCTGGGCTATTAGGCGTTGGGTTGAGGTCCTGGGATGGTGGCCTCATGGTGGCGCTGAGGTGGCACACGGTGACTCGAGGAGGAGCTTGGGTTGTGGGTCTCATACAAGAGAATTTGAAGGGGGAGCTTAGCTAGTTGTGGTGAGGCATAGAGGGGCTTGAAAGAGGTGCAGTGGAGTTGTGATGGTGAGGTGGAGTGGCACGACGGCTGGAGGGCGGCCAATCTAAGCCAAATGGGTGGAGAAACCCATGAGAGAGTGAGAGGGCGTGAGAGAGATGGAGGCTTGGCTAGGCACAGAGGAGCTTGGAGAGGGGTCATGGTGGTCAGGGGAGGTGCTCGGTGGGGTTAGAACCTTTGTACAGCGGTGTTAAGGCCGTCGGTGGTAGTGAAGCCGTGGGAGACCCATTTCAAGAAAGGTAAGAGGGAAAGAAATAGAGGTTGCCGTGGCTTGGGTTTCATGGAGGAGGTTCACCGATTAAAGGGGATGTTGTCGGTGGTGGTGCAGTGGCCTGGGCAGTGGCAATAGCAACACATGGGTGATAAACCTGTGTGTGAAGAGAGGAAAAAGGAGAGAGAGGGAGAGCTGTCATGGGGCTTCCCGTTGCTAAGGTCGTCGCCGGAGGTTATTGGAAGGTGGTTGGCGTGAGGTGGCAGCCAGTGGTGGCTAGTGATGGTTTGGGTATTTAATTCAAGCCCTTTATCTTGAGATTTCTAAAACGATCTAATAGTGGGGTATTAAAACACTGATTTAAAAATGCGTAAGTATTGATTTAATTGAAAACATAGAGAGGAGTTAAGATAAAATATTATTTTAACTAAACTTTAGCTTATAAAATATAATCTTCATCATTAATTAAATGATGAAGTTTTACTAATCATCTTTAAGAGGATAAAACCATTTAAATAAATTTAGCGTTTTCAACATAATTTAAATCTCATAATATTTTTAAATGACTAAAAAAATGATTTTCTACAATTATAATATCTTTGGAGCTTTTCAAAAATATTATAATTGTCTTATTTAAAATCAGGCTTAGTTCAATAACACTGAAAATATCTCATATAAATATTTTCAAAACAATTAAATTTTAAAAACACGTCATCGAGGTTCGGCACTTAAAATGAGACTTGTGACCATAAGAAAGAAAAAGTAACGGGATATTACAGCCCAATCCATTGGTACCATTATTCATTTACTCATAGTCTTTATGTAAATTCTTTTTTTGATACATAGGGGGGATTCGATCCTTGGTTCTTTTAGCGAGAAATCAAGATGTTGCCAATTGGTCCAAATGACCTCAGCTGTTACGTAGCTTTATATACTAAAATATTCATTTCATTTCCTTTCATTCATTCATTTAATTCATTTCCTTTTCATTCTTTTTAGTCATCAGTCCATTTCATTTTATAATCAACAAGGTTTTATTATCTTCTTTTTAAAATTGTCATTAGTAAACAAGATTATATTATGTCCAAAATTTTTGGAAAATATTTTTTGTATACAAGGCTCTATTATATTGGATAATTAAGTATTATATTGGATAATTAAGTTGATATAAAAAATAGTTTGAAAACAATAATTTTAAGTAAAAATTAAAATATTAATTAATAAATGGAGTATATGCGGAAAATATAAAAAAAATTATTAAAATATATTATTATTAAAACATATAATATTATTTTATAATAAATATAATTTTAATATTTAATGTATCGTATCGAAATATATTAATTTATAAATTTATTTTTATAAAATTTTTCTATAATTAAAATATTTTATTTTATTTTATTGGAGGGTAGGCTTGGAATTGTGCTAACACCTGGCTACAAACAATATTATCAAAATTTATAAAGTAGAACGTGTTGGGAGAGCCTTCTCAGTCTGACATGTTACTGAAAATGTGTGGACGGAGATAAAGATTCACGTGCTTGTGGGGGTCCATGGCCATGATGATGCCTCTCGATCGAATTCATTGCGTGGATGTTATTGTTACGTGGGGGCAAAGTCCCTACTTCTATGGCCTTCAAAATGCTCGTAATGCATGATAGAGCACATGAAAATGAAGACGGAACAGAGCATAAGGAGGGTTTTCTCTTTTTAAATTGTCCACATGAATTGCAAGCGAAAGTGAGAGTTTCGTACGTTGAGTTTACTTTTGCCAGAACCAATTTAAGTCTTTTTTTCTTTTTATGGAACACGCTCCTATGCCAAAATTTAAAATAAATAAATAAAAAGTTAGGGTATTGGATTTTTATGGAAATTAATTTATAGAAAATTCTATATATTATATTATTATTTCACTTTTATTTTATTAAATAAGATGTAACATATTTATCGTCATTAAATAATCATTCATTGTATATTTTTTTATCATCAAATTATAATGAATGTGCCACATTTTATTTAGTAAGATAAAGATAGAATAAAAGTGTGGTATATAGGGCTAATCTTAATTCATAAAAAGTAAGGAGTATTAATAAAAAGAAAACAGATCATTTTATAAAAAGTGGCTCTATAGCCACATATGAGGGATGTGGTGCACTCGACCATATGCAAAAATTTTTATGTATATTTTTAATGTTTTTAACTATTAATTTTTTAAAAAAATTTACAATATCATTAAAAAACATTTCATTAATTACTAAGTAAAAAATAAAAAATAAAAATCACCCCATGTGTGACTAGCATTTTCGTTACATAAAATGGAAGGAATGTGTAGCTTCTCTCTTTCTCTACCTTTTCCAAGATTTTATATCATATAACCAACTGGATAAAAAGTATTCTAGATTCAGAGAAGCACTCTTTTCAACCTTTTTGCAGTCATCATCATGAATTTCATATGGAGATAAAGAAATGATATAGTCCATAACAACTTGAATCTCTCTCTCAAGATGGCAAAAGAACAGCTGAATCAAGCCTATCAAGCCTACAAAAGCGCATGGGAAGAAAAACAAAAAAAAATACATGGACATTTGGAAAACACCACCTCAAAATCACAAAAGCTTCTCCTTTGACGCAGCAAACAGGGACTCCTTTTTGGCAATTTTAGCGATATGTAGAGACCACAACTAGAAAATTCTAAAGATTAGAACATCAAAACTCCAAACCACAAATCCAATTATGGCCAAAGTTTCAGCAGCCCTCTTAGCTTCCTAAATGGCATCTCAACTCCAACAAAATTTAGCAATTCTAAAAGGTGATGCCCAAATTATCATAACAGCCATCGAAAGTAAAGAATCTTCCACGTACTGGCAAATCGCTCCAATCATTGAAAATATCTAGCAGAACTTCCAACAAAACAAGGAGTGGCAAATAGCAAAAATACATCGAACCCAAAATCAATGTGCGTATTTAGTGGCACAATGGGCAGTAACTAATCTAGCCTTTGAATGCATACCCTTAGATAACTTACCTAGATGCATTTTGTTTACTGACTGTGGAAAGGATCCACCTTGAACTTTCTTTGTAACTCAAACTTCCCTTTTTATAATACTAATTAGCATGTTTGATTAGGAAAAAAAAAAGAAAAGAATATTCTGAGTTTGTGCCACCATCTGATCTTATGAATTAATGGATTTTGTTTTAAGTTTACAAACAAGACCCAAGATCCGAGATAGGTTTCTTTTTTCCAAAGTAATGAACATAAGGAAGGTGGGAATTCAGTAATGAGAGAGTTGGGTTGGAGGGAATAGAGTCTCAGTTTTCTTTGGGTACCAATAATTGATCTTACAAATACTCATCAGTTTAATTCAGTTAAGTTGCCAATGATGGTTGAATCTAGGTAGTGGACTCCATCTTTCCCCTCTTTTTAGTGGATTCCAATTCCTCATTCAACCATAGATCCCTTACCAAAGATGGTGGGTTTCTCTTTCACATGCAAACCTAACTAAAAAGTTCTCTCCTGACCAGTACTCTCCTTGCAAAGTGAAAAAGAAAATGCTCTAGCGAGGAAAACAAAAAAATGTCGGCTATTAATTATTTGACCTAAGCATTGACGTTCTATATTTTTTTCTGGGCAAATTCAATAAATTACTAAACAAAAAGAGAAATATTTCGATTTGTCATATTTACCAAAGTAAGAAACTAAAAACAAAAGAAAAGATAAGATAAATCATATAGAGCAGATGAGTTAAATAAAATATTATTTTTTGATATTATTATTATTTTATGATTTGAAAATGTTAAATTTTTTATTATACTTATGTTAAAAAATTTAAAAATTATAATAATTAAATGAAATAAATTAACAGAAATTGAGGAAATAAATACAACCTTAATGTTGCTTGTTGGGTTTCTGGAAACAACATGTAATAATTGTGTCAATAATTTAGAGGCATATGTAGGCTGTGCAGCCTACATGCATATATGCATATATCACCATCAAAAACTTTTTATTTTTTTTTTGGGGGGGGGGGGGGGCGGGGGGTTTTGGATTTTTGTGAATAAAAGTAAAACAATTAAATGGGTTCTTACCAAGGTTTTGAATTTTGTTCCGTTTCAATCTGAATGGTTGAAATTTTCTATTTTGGTATAGTATCCAATACACTATACCATCCTGTTTCGTTTTGCTTCAAATTTCGATCATTCCGGTCCCATTTCGGCCATTCTGATCAAATTCCAGTCATTTATTATTTTGGTTCTCATTCCGTTTCAGGCTGTTTTTGTAATTTTCTTATACTTAGATAGCATTTTTATAGATTTTAAATCTAAATAGTATTTAATTAATTCTAAAATATAAATATATTTATATAGTTTTAATTTTTTTATAATTTTAAATATGTCCCCTCATTCTCTATTTTTTTTAAATATCATCATTTTTAGTAATTTATCTATTCTTTTATTTTTTTTTTCTTTATTTTTGTTTCTTAACTCAAGTTTGTGATTTTTTTTCAACATATATTCATTTTATAAATATTCAATTCTTCTATATATATACAACTATAAATGATACACACTTACATATATATATGTATTTATTTTATTAGTTGTTAGTTTATATATACATATAAATATTTATATATAATATATAATTAATCCCAAAACGGTACACCAAAATATACCGATACCAAAATATTTCGTTCCAGTACTTTAACTGAAATAGCCACCAAAACGGTATTCAAAACTTTGGTCCTTACTTATTAGCTGGGTGTGTGGGCCCTTTTAAGTTGACTGGCAGTAGATTAATTGGGTATTAACGATGTAGTACTTTTCTTTCGAATTTCATTAGCCAGTTATAATAAATTCATGACTATTTTAGAGCTTAATTTGCTATTTTAGACTACTTCTTAAAGAGACCTACTTATATTATATTATATATATATATGTTACTGTTGATTTAATTTTTATTATAATTCTTTTTCTATTTTTCATGTTTAAAGCAGATGGAATATAATTTTAATGATAGTGTTGATGGTTCACCTCATATTTTATTGGACATAGAGGAAAATAATAGTCATTTAGTGCATTCCTCCATAAATACCCAAAACCTCACAACATCCCTCCGCTAAATGCGAAAAGTGGCAAGAAGGCTATGTAAGAACCGACCAATCTATTATATGTGATCATTTTATAAAAATTGAGTCATTTGATTCCATTAAACCTAAAGCTCGATGCAAATATTGTTTGAAACTCTATGAACACCATTATAAAAATGTCACTGCAAATTAATAATTAATTATTTACTTTAAGCATGCATGTATTACACTACAAATACAACGAATTAAGAGGATCATAAATGAATTATTAAATTTTTTGAAAGAAAATGAAAACATAGATTGATTACTATGACCATTCGAGTCAGGATAAAGATCAATCTATCAACTATAGATTAATGGAGTACTTTCGCCTTTTTTTAATTTGTAACAAAATGGACCATTGATTTTTTATAGAAAAAGTTGTCTTTGCATCCGTATATATAATATGTAGCTTCTATTATATCTAGCTGGGGATGATAGAACTGTTTGTTGACTAAGAAAGTTGATATTTGGAATGGACCTGCCTCCATGCTATATATATTAATAGAGCATTGTTACATATAAGTCTACACACTACATATTATATATTTTTTTATTTTTTTCAAATTTTTTTTGAGTTTATTCTTCTTAAACTAATTAAATGTTTTTACTCATTATCTATATATCAAACATTTAATAAAAAAATTAAAAAAAAATTATGATGTGTGGTGTGTAGACGGGCCTTGTTTGGTTAACCAAAACTAAAAATCTCATTTCAACTCATCATTACAACTTTTTCAAATTTTCATATAAAATATAATAAATAATTTAATTTTTTCAAATTTTAATATAAAATTAATATTAAAAAATTTTATTATAATAATATTTTATTTATTACTATTTAAAATATCTCATCTCATTTTATCTCATCTATATAACTAAACTAAATAGCTTTTAGAATTTTTCATATTAATAACATATTTGAGAAACTTGAAAAATTGCTAAATGAAACCTAGAGATCATCCCTCCCTATGCATGCATGGAGTACGGACTACGCTTGTCCATTCCTAGCTAGCTAGGGTTTGATCTGCTTGTACTGATCAGAAACAGTACTAAGGTGGACGGCAACAAAGATGGATGTAAATGTCATTTTGGACAGATACAGAGACGTACTAGGCTTGTCCATTCCTAGCTAGCTAGGGTTTGATCTGCTTGTACTGATCAGAAACAGTACTAAGGTGGACGGCAACAAAAATGGATGTAAATGTCATTTTGGACAGATACAGAGACGTTTCTGTACTTGCGGAAAAAAATGCAGAACTTCTTTGACAAAGTCTAGAAGCAGCTAGCCTTTTACTATATAATATTCGCAAGATTAATGTCCAGCTGAACAATTTCACGTGTTCTCATTGTTACAAGAAAACGCAATCTTTTTGTGATTGGTATAATATATTAATATAAATAATTAAATTTATTTCTTTTACCCATGTTATGATTCATTGGCTTATTGGAGAGAATTGCGATAATTAAGAGAGAGAGAGAGAGAGAGAGAGATTAGATGATCGAAGATGAAATGATTTTGAAGATAGGAGACAGTACCAGTACCGGTACCGATGCATGGATGAATGAATTATATCTTACTACTTGCTCATAATGTAGTGGGTACTGTAGTTCGGCATTTATATATATATATATATATACACACCTTTATTTATGGCATCTTAACGTGTGTGCTTGGGGAAGGTGTGATCTCGCCCCATAACACCAATTATTTTATTTATTTTTTAAAAAAAAGGGTCACACCATTGAGATCTGATTGGTTAGGTTTAATTTCATGGTTGAAAAGTCTTTGATCAAAATGTTAGAATTCCAATTTGGGACTTTTTGGTCCCATTCAACATTATTAATTTCTAAAGTATTCAAAATGTGGTGAGATAAGCAATGCCTTTTTTTTAAAAAAAAATAAAAAATTGTATCAAAGATTTCGAGTAGGTCGGCTTATAATTAAATAAACAAAGTCATAAATTAAATTTCACGATATTTATTGAATATTTTAATATTATTTTAGACATTCATAAAAATATATTATAGATCTATTTTATGTGTCTCTTTTTCTTTTAAAGATAAGTATTATTCACCATCATTTAAGCATTATTCTTTTATCAATTTAGTCGTACATTATTTATAAAAAATAAATAAATATATATTTATATAAAAAATTAATTTTTATAATAATAAACTTCACCAATTTTTTTTAGAAGAAATGCGCGATTAATCTCTTAAAGAGAGAGAGAGAGAGAAATTCCTTGTCTATCGGCAGCATCCCTTATTGAAAAATGAAAGGAAAGAAATTCAATGACCAAATGGGCGTTGACTGGAATTGAGTCCAACAATCATTAATGCGTAAATACCATAACATAACAGGCTGTCCAACTACCATTCTACGGTTTCGTGTCCAAGTTTCCGTTTCCATGTTCAAACGTTAGGACGACATTTTTTGCTTACAAATAGCACCAGCCATCGTAGCTGTTGCATTCATCTTGGTTCAGATGGCTAGTCTCCCGAAGCTAATTCCCTTTTTATCTTCAACGCTCTCCAAGCTAGCTTTCCTTCTCTCTCTTGCCATCCTTCTATCTCTTCCTCTCGGTTTCTATTCTGAGGACGGCACCTTTAGCCGTCACTGCTTGGAGAACCCTCCAGTAGTTAACTCCAGCTATGGAGCTGGGTCAGTACACAACATTGGAGGCTACAAGGCTTACGTTAGTGGCCATCTTCATTCCAAGCTTGCAATCATACTTGTTTCTGATGTTTATGGTAACAACCTGCTTTACTATTTTGTTTCTATTGTGAGTCAGGACGGCATTTGTGTTTTGGTTTCCCATCTGGGTTTCCTTCAATAATCGTAGTAATGTTCGGTTTTTAGTTTCACATTTGGGCATTTTTAAAATCTGGGCTTTGGTCACTTGTGGTTTTTTCATGCTTAATTACTTTGTGGAACTTTTTTTTTGTTCCAATCGCTCGCATCATTATAAGGGGATCATTTCATTTTGCTTCTTTGCTTTGCAAATTGTTCCACTGGCTGTTTCTGTCTCTATTGATAAAAGTATCATCTTTAGAATTGGATTCATCATCATTTACGCTCACTTCATTCCATATATTTCTTGCCTTCTGGGGGAGGGGGCGAGGGTGGGGACTATCTTTTAAATGAATAATCAAGTCATTCAAAAGAACATGTGCATACTCGGAAATTTCTAAGCTTTTTCAGTTTCCAACTTCATATTCTCAATTAACAACACCCCTCTATGGTTTTAACAATTTTGTCTTCTTTGCAGGATATGAAGCTCCGCATTTGAGGTATGCCCACTTTTCAACACTGCCCCCTCCATTGATTAGCTAACTTCTTAGTTATTACCTGGAGTCTTTGTATGCTGTCTCTGGACCTCCTCCTTGCCCCTTTTCTGCTTTGTGTTAATGCAGCTCTGTCCGGTTTGCATGGCCAACACAGATGAGATGTTTTCCATCTCATACGTGCAGTATACTATACTCTCCTTAAATAAACAGTAATAAACAATGAAAATCTAATATAAACAGTACGTAAACAGTATATAAACAGTACAATCTTACATGAATGGTACGTGAACAGTAATAATTCGGCTACCCATATTAAATAGTGAGACCCACACTTTTTTCAAATTTCAAAAATTAAATATTATATCATCTTATCTCATTATCCAAACATATTTTTTTTACAAATTATTTTATCTCATCTTAAATTAAAATTTTTATTACTATTTAAAATATCTCATCTCATCTCATCTGAACTGTGTATCCAAACGGAGATAAATCGATACAATTTTTTTGGCTTACTTTGGCCATTGAGAAAGAATATGTGCAAATGGAGAAAAAGCTGGTTTTCAATTAGGAAAAATTTCTTCTTTATGACGTTTAAACATATTTAAATATGGAGAACGTCATGGATGACGTAGAGCAATACTTTAAATTAAATATTCATCCAAGGCTTAAGCAGAAATGTATAGTTTAGTCGTGGTCTTTCAAATCTGGCGAGTACGAAATTCTAGACAGCTTAGCATGACCTGTTATGATCTGAATTCAACCGTGGCTTTTTCAACTGCGGTTCCAAAGCTCAAATGGGAAAACGTTTGATTCCCATAAATTCCATGTTGGATTTTTTAGGCAATTATTTGTTGATTTCGACGTAATAATTACTTTACCAAGTGTTCCAGCTGCTGATATCTCAAGACTTAAGAAATAAATTGTTTGTGAAAATGAGTTTCCCTTTGTGTCGTGACTGTGTTTTGTTCTGCTTATGGTGCTGGCACTTCATTTCCAGTGAATTCAATATTTAATTCCCAGAACAGTGAGGAAAATGATCAATACTTATTGCAGCTAATGGCAATTGAAGTTTCAGGAAGAACATGCTTTGATCCCCACTATCTACGGCTGCTTGATTCTGTTATTTACTGTGATTGATTTTCTTCTTTTTTTGGTATTCTTCAATTTCTGATAATAATCCTTATTCTAATTTATGGAAATCTGCCTACCATTGGACGGTACATTGATTCCACATACATGAATTTGACTGCATTTTTTTCTTTTAATACTTATGCTGAGTTCTTTCAACTGCCATTCCAAAGGAAAATCGCTGACAAGGTTGCTGAATCTGGATTCTATGCTGTGGTTCCTGACTTCTTCTTTGGAGATCCCTTCGTAGCCAATACTTCGAGGACAGTCCAAGAATGGTTAAAAACTCATGGAACAGTTTGTACCCAACTCTTCTCAAAATAAATCTGAAGATATAATTGTCTATCATGAATTTGGATTCTCAATTATCTAGCAAATGTGATTTATTTGCCAGTGTCTGACTCATAAATCACGTCTATGCCATGAATCCTACTACCATTGTTGCTATAATATTCCTCACAACCGTTTGCTTCAGGATGAAGGCTCCAAAAATGCTACGCGAATAATTGCTGCTTTGAAAAGGGAAGGCATACTTGCAGTTGGAGCAGCAGGGTTTTGCTGGGGTGGTGAGATATCCCATTAACCTTTTCTGATTTTTTTTTAATCATCCAACCCTTTTTTGGCTTGGATTATCAAGCTTGAGGATATCTGCAACTGAAGCATTTATGAGGTAACTTGGCTAAAATATTAGTCTCTTGTGTTAATTTTTCTTTTTTTCCAGGCAATGTGGTTGTGAAAGTGTCAAAGACTCATAACATTAAAGCTGCGGTGTTGTTACACCCTTCATGGGTCACTCTGGATGATATTGAGGGTATGAATATTAATACAAATTTAAATGTCAAAGGTTCACCCACAGGAATCTTGCATTCTCACATAAAGAAGACAATTGCTTTACTTAATTTGCCTAATTGTAAATATCTAGCCTTGTATATCTTCTGGGTATCCATAAACACCTTACATGTGGAGATGAGAAAATTGCCCTAATTTATCTGATACAAAAGAGTGGTAAGAGAGTTGCTTCAAGTTGTAGTTAAAAGATTTTCAAACGGGCATGGCAAGCTGAATAGAAGTTATTGTAATCCTATGTACTTTCTTTAGCATTTAATGATACAAATGCTTATCAAAATTTCCTTTTTCAGCTGTCAAGGTTCCTCTTTCCATATTGGCTGCTGAATTAGACAATGGCACTCCAGCCAACCTTCTCAAACAGTTTGAGGAGGCTCTGTCCAAGAATAAGGTGAGGACCCCCCCCAACTTCAGATACTGATTTTCAGCTAAGCTTCTATGAGAATTTTGAATCATGTTAGCGATTATAGCACGAGGATTAATCTGATAGGTTTAAACAAGTTTCTGACTTGAATAATGGTTCCAATTTGCAGGTTGATAATTTTATCAAGATATTTCCCAATGTTAAGCATGGATGGACAGTAAGATACAACGATACTGATCCAGTGGCTGTGAAGGCTGCTGAAGAATCCCATCAAGACATGTTACATTGGCTGACCAAGTATCTCAAGAAAAGATAATGGTCCCTGGAAGTGAAAGCACTCTGAATCCTGTTTGTGGCCCTAGAAATTGTTGAGATGAAATGTAGTGAACCTCAAAAACTTCTTTTTGGGGTCCAAGAATAAATCTTAATGTGTTGTTGGCTTGTTTCAAAAAAAATATTATAAATATACGTGGATGTCTTTCATTTACATAAGCCTGAACAAATAGGAAGGAGTAATCCAGACATGTTACAGCTGAATCAACGAGCTCTCCTATTTTCTTTCAGTATACATAGCAAATCCAAATTGTTTTACAATCCGAGCACGAGATTATAAGACAAGTAATGATATATTCATAATTCTTTTACAATTCATTTACAAGTAATTAATAACATTATGTCACTCTATTAAAAATCATTTTAATTTTATATAAATACACTCCCTTTTAAATTGAGTTATAAAATCATTATAAAATAATCGTAAACGACTTCGTTTGGTTATACATGAGATAAGATAAAAGTTGAATAAAATATTGTTATAATATAATTTTTTAATATTGTTTTTGTTTTGAAATTTAAAAAACTTGAATTTTTTATTGTATTTTATATGGTAATTTAAGAAAGTTTTAATAATTAAATAAGATGAGAGGAGATATATAACCAATGAGTTCTGTTAGGTACAAGCAATTTGGCATACCAAATTGCATACCATCGATTTTTTTTAATTGAAAAAAAGTAAAAAAATAAAATTGAGAAAAGAAAAGGTCCTATATCTCATAAAAATTATTTTTATTTTCAATTCATCAACTTTTTTTATTGAAAAAGAAAATAAAAAAATAAAATTGAGAAAAGAAAATGTCCTATATCTTATAAAAATTATTTCTATTTTCAATTCACACCGTTTCATTAAATAGATACTTTATATATTAGTATTGGTGTACAATTTAGTGTGCAAATATACTTGCAAGAAGAAATTTCCATATCGAAAGCAGGTTAATCATTTTGCTGATAGAAAAGAGTTTTGGTACATACAAATAAAGTCACGTACTAATCTGCGTATTAATACTGATTTCTTCGTACTCAAAATTTAAATTAACATTGTTTTCAATAAAATCTACTTTTTTAATCAATTACATTAAATTAATATTAAAATTAATGTATAATTGTGCTTGCAATTAAATTTTTCAGACTGGGTGGGGGCAAAGAACCAAAAGTTAAGCCGCCAGCAGTACAGTGTGTTGACATATGCGAGCGAGATGGTGTTGACAAATATTCAAGCAGAAATGGTAAACAAAAAGGCATTTGTAACAGTTTTATCAATGTTATTATTGATATGAAATGGCTTTGTCCGTAACCTAATGGCCTCAATTTGGTTATACAATTTAGATTAAATAATATGAGATATTTTGTTAAAAATTAAATAAAAGATTATTATAATATAATTTTTTATTATTAATCTTGTTTTGAGATTTTAAAAAATTAAATTATTTATTATATTTTATATTAAAATTTGATAAAATTATAATAATTATATGGGATGAGATAAAATAGTTTAATTTTGTGTAAGCACACCTGCCTTGCGAATATGACGGCGCGTTCCCACCAACCAACCTTTGTTTTGGCAATCTTTGACCTCAAAAGATTAACAAAGAAACACGCGTTTTGGATGAGCCTTCCGGCAAGATGCGATGCTATTCACTGTTGTAGGCTGGACTCCCCTTTTCCTTGTTTCAAACACCTAGAATTGTGTATCGAAAATGCTCAAAAAAATGTTTCAGGTGTGCCCTGTATCTGTTTATAAATTCCAAACGTGGGACTAAGAGGGTTAATGAAAACGTCTTGGCGATTTAAGTTGTACGTCTCCATTTCGAATCTTGAACTTAAAACTATTTGAGAGAGGACCAAAACTCAAATCAAGAAATTATCAATATCAAAAACTGAGAAGATCGACATGAAAGAAACCAAAACATTCAGAATAGTCACTGCCAAATTTCCCTAATAGCCTACTATATATCTATTTGTCTGGATGTGACAATGCGATTGAACCAAAATATTGTATACAAAGTATTATATCCATACATCCACGAGTCTTGGTCCTCTTGGATATACCATTACCAGAGGATTGCTGGAGGCAAGGAAAGAAAAAACATTGAACTCCAAACTTTAGAATGAAATTTAATTGCTATGAAAATCTCCATGGCATAAATAATAAGTTAGAACAATTAAGAATGAATGAAGATGTAGTTGGAAGATAAGAGAAACTGGGAAATGACGAGGGGGTAAAATTGGGCGACCCAATAGTAATCCAAGTTGGGGAGGAAGTCAAGGGTGGATCCTAGTGGAGAGGAGGCGGGTTGGGACACGAGGACTACGATCATTGGAGGGGAAGGTCGTTGGTGAGTAGGGGAGGGGAGGGGAGCACTTGGGCGTGGGATGCGATGAGAGAAAAAGAGACAGGAAGAAGAAGAGCACCCGCCAGTAGTGTTCATTGAGAACCATTTGATTGAAGCGATGAAATAACTTTTCACCATGGGATCCATTCTGCATAACAAAGCAAAAGTTGAAAACCCTGGTCCCTAGTCTAATGTAAGCGAACAATGTGGTAATTGGGCAAGGAAGCAATTATCATTGAACGTAAATAATTTCACATTGCACAGATAAAATCGTTAAAAACAATTAAATACTACTAGAGCTTCCAATCTAAATTAAGTATCTCTTAGGATCTTAATAATTTAAGATTTTAGTTGCATCAGGATTGTCTCAGCCTTTTGAGATCCTAAATCAAAACAGATTAGGGATTTTGTGACAATGGTTTTGAGCAACATGTTACATGTTATGGAAGCAACCAGCTTAAGGAGAAAAATCACTGGGCTTGTTTAACCATAAATCATATCACACTGCATGATTTTCTACAACCAATAGTTTCAACGATGAGTAACCTGAATCAAGTATTGATAGGATACAGCAAATACAATATTCATCCACCCCGGGCTTCCCTTCTAGTGGCATCATGAAGTAGCTCAATGTCGACTCCCTCTGGAGGTAGTTGAACATATCTCACAACTGACCCCCTGATGAAACAGTTTCTCACTGAAAGCTGCCAGCCACTCAGCAAAAGTTAATATTCAATTCACCCAGAATTTTTATAAGATCGCGCAGAATAAAAGGAGAAGTAACATACTTACAGAACCTCAATAAGTTACTTATGTAAATAAGTCTTTTTCAGCACAAAGTAAATAAGTCTTCTAATTAATTATATTCCAATGAACTTGGTGTGTACATAATTATAATTGCAGAAGCCAATTCAAATCTTTCTCTGCACTTTTCCCCAAAGTTAAGAAGTTCAAATCATTCCAAATGCAATAAAACATTAACTCTCGAGTCCCAATTCTCAGCTCTTGAAAAGCTTGCACATATGGATACTGGTCTTAGGTTCAAAATAAAATAAAAATTCTTTTGACAGCCAACAGTTATTAAAAGAAAAAGTTTAAAACTTTCTTTGGAGGGCTAATAGTCTAAACGGTCCCTGGATGCAAATAAGATGATTCATTTAGTATGCCGAGTTACTGCTGGATGAAAGAAGAGGTAATAATTCAACTTCTTAAATCAAGACCCTTGAACCTTGATTAGGGTGTTGATGGAAAGATAACAGCGTTAGAATATGAAAATTTGAAGGATTATAAGTAATCTGACTAGACATACTTTTCATTTGGAAAAAAAAAAGGTGCACTATTTTCAGACCTCCAAATAAGGAGAAATTAGAAGCCAAAGACTCACTTCAGGTACAGAAAAGGGCTTGGTGATTTACAAGGAGTTGTATGAGCTGTTCTTAATGACTTGTGACAAGGTAATAGTGTCTAGGCTAACTCTTCCCACCAATAGTCTCATTACTGTCTTTACAAAACCCATGACTCTTCAATTACTGTTGTCGGACTGAGCCAAAAAAATATTATTGGAACATTTGTTCTTGTGTGTTGTGGTGGTTTTTTTAACTCCCCATAAAGGAATACATCACTCTCATGGATATCCTACTACGATTAACTAAAAGTAAAAATAAGCTTTTGCAAAAAGCAATAAATGAAAGAATACCTTTTAAAAGTTGCAACTAGCTCTAAAAGAGTCCACCACTAGAAGTTAAACCACAAAACATAAAATCTTCATTCAGGCTCGCTCAAATATGGGCCCTACATCCCTTTTCTCCATTTACTTCTTTTTTCATATTTACTACCACCAAAACAAGTACCAAAGCCCAGATTATTAGATCAGACACCAGACTACCCCCATATTTGCAACTCCGATCATAAAAAATAACCTTCCATCATTTGAAGAATCAACATATATTATCTCACAACAACACAGATATCAAAACACAATCTTTTATTTTTTATTTTGGCAACAGGTGTCCGGGAACAAAGTCCTGAGTAATCCCGGAGGTGCACCGTGTCACGGACTTAGAATTTCTTCACACGTCCCGTGCGGCCTTAGGAGGTTTTGCACTCGCAAAGCTCCTAAGTAAGCCTTCTAAGCGACTCAAGACAAGAGAAAACAACTCTAGAGAGAGAAAGAAGAGAGAGGAGCTCTAGAGAACTTGTTAACTCTATTGCTTGGTGATTTACACAAGTGAATAGAGACCTCTTGGTACAAAGAATGGTTAGGATTGTGACACTTGTCACCAATCCAAGGGTAAGGAAGTTTCTAGATTTCTACTCTACAATTGACTATAAGGCCCTTTCTAGAACACTACTCTAGAATTGTCTATAAGGCCCTTTCTAGAACACTCCACACAATTCTACAACATTCAAGAATAACCTCCAAAGGACTAGGAGGCTCTAGAAGGTTGTGGAATTCTCTAGAAAAATCTAGGTGGTGACATTCTCCCCCACCAAGCTTCGCGACGTCCTCGACGCGGTGTCTTCTTGGAACCTTCGGATGTGATCTTCAAACTGCCACAATGACTCTTTTGGTTCCCAAGTCGTCTCGCTTTCGGGCAATCCCTTCCACTTGATCAAGTATTCTTGGCGTGGCTTATGACTCTTCTGTCTAATCACACGATCTGCCAAGATTTCTTCTACTTCTTTGTCGAAGGTGGTAGTTATGCCCAATGGTGCCCGCTTAGACTCTCCTCGTACTGGTTCCTCTTCATCCCCATGATAAGGCTTCAAACAGCTTACATGAAAGACCGGATGAAGCTTGAATTTTGGAGGTAAGTCTAGCTTGTAGGAGACCTTCCCTATTTTCTTGATGATTGGGAATGGTCCCTCGTAACGTCGTACAAGCCCCTTGTGTAGCTTCCTTGTAAACTTGTGTTGGCTTGACAAGATCTTTACTAACACCAAGTCGCCTATACGATATTCCGAGTGTCTCCTTTTCTGATCAGCCCACTTCTTCATCTTCTTGGTTGCTTTGTCCAAGTAGGAGCGAGTTTCATCCAGTTGTTCGTTCCAGGATTTAGCAACCTTGAAGGCTGTTGGACAATTCCCCACATAGCTTGTCTCCAATGACTGGGGAGTGAGTGGTTGTTGCCCCATTACAACTTCAAATGGGCTTTTGTTCGTGGACTCACTCCTTTGTAAATTATAGGAGAATTGAGCTACATCCAACAGTTTAGCCCAATCAGACTGGTTAGCACTTACAAAGTGCCTCAAGTACAACTCCAACAAGGCATTCACCCTCTCAGTTTGCCCATCTGTCTGTGGATGAAAGCTGGTGGAGAAGTGTAGGGCAGACCCCATGAGCTTGAATAGTCCCGACCAGAATTTGCCTGTGAAGCGAGGATCCCGATCACTGATGATGCTTTGTGGTAAGCCCCAATACTTAACCACATGTTTGAAGAATAACTTGGCTGTCTCCTCAGCCGAGCAATCTTTAGGAGCGGCAATAAAAGTGGCATATTTAGAAAACCGATCCACCACAACAATGATGGTACCGCATCCTTCAGATTTGGGGAGAGCCACTATAAAATCCATACTAACACTCTCCCAAGGACGAGAAGGAGTGGGTAGTGGCTCCAACAAACCAGCAGGGCTTCGGTTCACCACTTTGTCTTGTTGGCACACAAGACAAGTCTTCACAAAGAGTTCCACCTCATCTCTCATCTGAGGCCAATAATAAGAGGCTTCCAACAAAGCCTGAGTGCGGCGTTGACCAGGATGTCCAGCCCATAAGGAATCGTGGCATTCCTTAATAAGGTTCCTCCGTAGCTTTCCCCACTTCGGAACATATAATCGTCGTCTGGTGGTGTAGAGTAATTCATCCTCTACCCAAAATCTCTTGGCCTTTCCCTCCTTAGCCAAATTCATCAAATTCTTGGCTAAGGGATCGTGCTGCAAGCCTTCCCGAATCATCTCTAGTGTCTCCCCTTGTACACTGGTGATGTGGGCAAGTTCACCCTTCCTACTAAGGGCGTCAGCAACAAGGTTGGCCTTCCCAGGCTTGTACTCCAAGACATAATCAAATTCTGCCAAGAAGTCTTGCCACCTAGCTTGCTTTGGGCTCAGTTTCTTCTGACTCTGGAAGTAACTGGTGGCAATATTATCCGTTTTTACCACAAAACGGGAGCCAAGCAAATAGTGTCGCCAAACTCTGAGGCAGTGGATGATGGCCGTCATCTCCTTCTCCTGCACAGTGTACCGTCTTTCGGTCTCGTTGAGTTTGCGACTCTCATATGCAATTGGATGTCCCTCTTGCATGAGAACTCCCCCAATGGCAAAGTCTGATGCATCGGATTGCACCTCAAAAGGCTTGGTGCAATCTGGTAGGGCCAAGACCGGTTCCTCCATGATTGCGGTCTTCAGATCATTGAAGGCTTCTTGACACCTTGATGTCCACTCCCAAGATCTGTTTTTCTTGAGCAAGTCGGTGAGGGGGGATGCTCTTGTGGAGTATCCCTTTATAAATCTTCTATAGTAGTTGACAAGCCCAAGGAAGGATCGAAGCTCGGTAACCTTAGTGGGAGGATCCCACTTCTTGATGGCTTCAACTTTCCCATCTTCCATGCTAGTTTTCCCCCTTGGATTTTATGGCCAAGGAAATGGACTTCATTCAATGCGAATGAGCACTTCTCCCTCTTGACATAGAGTTGGTTTTCCCTTAAGACACGGAAAACAACCCTTAAATGCTCCACATGCTCCTCGAGGGTAGAACTATAGATGACGATATCATCTAGATAGACCACCACAAATTGTCAAGATAGGGGTGGAAGATCTTGTTCATGAGAGTGCAGAAGGTGGCTGGAGCATTTGTGAGGCCAAAGGGCATCACTAGAAACTCGTATGCTCCATAGCGAGTTACACATGTTGTCTTTGCTTCATCTCCTTCCGCAATCCTCACTTGATAATACCCCGATCTTAAATCAAGCTTGGAAAAGTACTTTGCATGGCCCAATTGATCAAATAAATCAGCAATCAATGGAATGGGGTACTTGTTTTTTATGGTTACCTTATTTAAAGCCCGATAGTCGATGCATAGCCGTAAAGACCCATCATGTTTCTTCTGGAACAATACGGGTGCTCCATATGGGGCCTTAGAGGGTTGAATGAACCCAGCATCAAGCAGCTCCTTGAGTTGCCTCCTTAGTTCTTCAAGCTCTGGAGGCGACATGCGATAGGGTGCCTTTGCGGGTGGTTTGGCACCGGGTTCCATCTCGATCTGATGGTCCACCTCTCTCCTAGGTGGTAGTTGCTTGGGCAACTCTGGGGGCATGACATCCCCATAGTCCTTAAGGACTTTTTGGATCTCCATGGGTGGAGGGGAGGAAATCTTCACTTCATTTTCCTCCATAGAAGCCAAGTAAGACACCTCACCCTTCTTCCAACCTTTCTTGAATTGCATGGCGGATAGAAGTTGGGTGGTGTTTGGCTTAGACACGGTGGGTATCATACATGGACCACCTTCCAAGATGCACACCGAGTTGTAGTGGGGAAGAGACACTACATTGAACTGTCTCAAGAATTCCATCCCCAACACAATATTGAAATCATCCATGGGAGCGACAGAGAAGTCCACCATACCTTTCCATGTGCCAAGTTGTAGCTCCACCCCATGAGCTACGCCATCAAGTGGTCTGGCCTCAGAGTTCACGGTCTTCAACCATCCTTGACCCTTCTTAAGAGGAATCCCTAGCCGTGCGGCCTCTTCCTTCTTGATGAAGTTGTGAGAAGCTCCTGAGTCGACCATGGCATGACTCTTTTTCCCATTGACGAGTACCTCTACAAACATCAAAGACCCATCCTTAGTGGTTGGCTTTGTGCTTGCCTTGAGGGAGTTGAGAAGTTGTAGACACCCCAGGTGCGACTTCTCTTGGACTTCCTTCTCTTCCAACATGGCATTGAGGGCCTTCCTCTTAGGACAATCTCTAGCCCAATGTGGCCCGTTACAAAGGAAGCAAGCATCCTTCGGCTTTTTGTCATTGGAGTAGTCTTTCTTGCCTTCCTTTGATGTTGAAGGCTTGTCTCCTCGCTCTTTGTATTGTGGGGACCTAGACCCATTTTCTCCCCCACCCTTGCCGTGATCATCCTTTGAAAACTTGGGCTTTGAAGAGTTGTCACTCTTGTGATACTCAAACTCTTCCAAGGTTTCCGCCACTGTCAGGGCGGTGGAGATGTCATTGACCCCACGACGCTTGAGCTCTTGAGCCACCCAAGACTTGAGACCATCAATGAAGTTGAAGAGGAGATCTTCTTCACTCATGTTGGTGATTTGCAGCATGAGAGCGGAAAATTCCTCAACATAGTTGCGGATAGAAGAGGTGTGCTTCAACTCCTTCATTCTCTTCCGCGCATGCATAGCCACGTTCTCAGGATAGAATTGCCTTTTAAGCTCCCGCTTGAATTCTTCCCAAGAGTCGATGGTGTAGGTACCCTTCTCTATCTCACTATGCTTACGACGCCACCAAGTACCAGCAAGGTTAGTAAGATAGAGAGAGGCAGTGCGTACCTTAACACGCTCGTCTTGCATGTTTAAAGCTTCGAAGTAGCGCTCCATGTGCCACATGTAGTTGTCTAGTTCTTTGGCATCACGCTTGCCATTGAACTCTTTTGGTTTGGGGGTATCCACCCTTGGTGTCGCCATCGTCCCAACTCCAATGGCGCCCCCGTTGGCCACCGCCCGCTTGCACATGGCCCAGTCCGCCCTGGTCTCCTCTAGACCGACGCGGTATTCCTCCATTTGCTCATGGAGTTTTGTTAGCTCCCCCAAGACCCGGTCTTGGAAAGCAACATTCTCAACGTGCTGTGCTTCAATGGTGGGGCTGATGGTGCTTAGAATGGACTCCTTGAGCGATTCGGATTGTCCCTCCAATCCTAGCTCCTCCAAACTTTGCTCCACAACGTCAAGTCGGTCCTTGACATCCGCTACAGCCACCTCCACCCTTGTCACAGAGTTGTCAAGGGTGCTCACCTCCCTGTGAGACTGATCCCACTCCTCCATTTTGGCCAATAACTTAGTCATGGCCCTCTCGATCCCATCGAGACGAGACTCCATGGACGAGGTTGAATCCTTCGACCTCTTGCTCTTTCTTGGCTCCATGGGCTCCATGGTGATCTCACTTGGATCCGCCATTTCTAGACTGGACGGCTCTGATACCAACTGTCACGGATTTAGAATTTCTTCACACGTCCCGTGCGGCCTTAGGAGGTTTTGCACTCGCAAAGCTCCTAAGTAAGCCTTCTAAGCGACTCAAGACAAGAGAAAACAACTCTAGAGAGAGAAAGAAGAGAGAGGAGCTCTAGAGAACTTGTTAACTCTATTGCTTGGTGATTTACACAAGTGAGGAGGTCTCTATTTATAGAGACCTCTTGGTACAAAGAATGGTTAGGATTGTGACACTTGTCACCAATCCAAGGGTAAGGAAGTTTCTAGATTTCTACTCTACAATTGACTATAAGGCCCCTTCTAGAACACTACTCTAGAATTGTCTATAAGGCCCTTTCTAGAACACTCCACACAATTCTACAACATTCAAGAATAACCTCCAAAGGACTAGGAGGCTCTAGAAGGTTGTGTAATTCTCTAGAAAAATCTAGGTGGTGACAACCGGCCCTTGGCCCTTGGCAAGGAGTTTTCTAAAAGTATACCTCAAGTAATTGAAGGGAAAAATCCTCATATCCGATGGCCTCTAGAGATTGTTTGCACCCAAGGGGATTTGAACCTTAGACTTGGGCGAGTATACCCCCAAGCCCAAGGCCTTTACCACTTGAGCCAACCCTAGGGGTTTCAAAACACAATCTTAGCCGTATAGGAAACATAAACAGCTGAAATTCCTAATCCATATTTTCAAACTACAATTGAATACTGTCTAACCGCTACCCGTACCCCGCTGGCATTTAAAACGCAACTAGTCCGACCAAGACCATACAATAACAAAGACTCATAATTTAAAAACACTAAGCCACATATCAGTTAGAAGAATATATTTCCTAAAAAAAATTAGAAGAATATATGCATCCATAGATTGACCCACAGAATCATAAAAGCCCTAGATCATGAAAACAATAAAGCATAGAAAATTGAAAAAAGAAAAAGAATGAGAAATACCATGTGGGGATACTTGTCCTGGTCGACAACCCTAGTGTTCTCGAGCTTGATGTTGAGGTATTGATCAACGGAGTGTAGAGTCCCCCTGATTGCAAGGTCATTCTTCAACTCCACCGTCACTTCTCGCCCCACCAAGTCCTTGAAGTACGAGAAGAACAACTGCACCCAGAAAAATCAAACCCACATGAATGACTTGGGAAAGAAGAAGAATAATTTGAGAGAGATGGAGAGCGACATCAGAAAATTGGATATCGGAAATAATAAAACAAAAACCGAATTAAGAAAAAGCAAAACCAACAAAGAAAGAAAGAAGTGAATAAAGAAAATGTCTACCATATTTTCTTCGGGGGGGGGGGGGGGGGGGGGGGGGGGGGGGGGGGGGGGGGGGGGGGGGGGGGGGGGGGGGGGGGGGGGGGGGGGGGGGGGGTGGGGGGGGGGGGGGGGGGGGGGGGGGGGGGGGGGGGAGAGAGAGAGAGAGAGAGAGAGAGAGAGAGAGAGATTTGGACTTGGATTTGATGTGTATGCTGGAGAGGAAGTCGGTGACGGAGTCGAGGTTTCTACTACACTTTAGCTGAGAAAGAGAGAAGGGGCCGAGAGGGAAATACACTCTGTTAAAATTTTTTGATAATTTTATGTTAATTATTTTTATGTAATCTTTTGAATATTTTATTAATATAATTAATTACATTAATTTTCTAATATAAAATAACTATATGCCCGTCTCATTGAAGGCACGTTTGGTAAATAATAATAGGAAAATCCTACACTTATCGTTAGTTTCACCGCTCTATTCTACCGTTGTGTTTTTTTTTTATTTTTTTTTATTATTTTTTTTTTACTTAATGATTAAGTAAATGTTTTTTAATAATATTCTGATTTTTTTTATTTTTTTAAAAAATATTTAAATGTATTAAAAAAATACATGTAAATAAATACAAAAAAATAAAAAAATTTTAAAGCATTAGCGGGAGCCCCAGCGGGAGCTCCCAGCGCTGTGTGTAGCACCGCTCATAATAATAAGATAATTTATAATTTGAATCAAATAGGTTTTAGGTTTTGGAAAAAGCAAAAAAATTAAATAAAAAATATTATAAAATTAAAATATTGTAAGAATATATTTTTATAATATTATTTTTATTTGAAAAGTTGAATTATTTTTTATTTAAAAAGTTGAAAAAGTTAAATTATGCATTATTTTTTATGCACTCTACTTACTAGGGAATCAGATTCATTTTACAGCAATAATTTCCCACTTTAAAAAATTTACAATAATGATACTATCCATGAGAAACTAATCCAGATTCCAGAAAATAAAATATGTCAACAAAGAATACCAACAAGAAGGAACTAGAAAAGCTTAAAATAGTTTGTAATTACCAGTTAATAGCATTTGATTTGTATTTTTTTTTTCATTTTTATTCTGGCAAGGAATTTGATATGAATAATTGCAAGCATAGTAGTATCTTTAGTTATGTATAGAGAGATAGGCTTCACCAGTTGTGAGGAACCATATAATTTTATTTATGGTGAATTTAGAACCTAGGTTCAACTAGTTCAAGATGGTGAATTTTATTGCTTACATTCCTCAAATCATTGGTGTTATCCATCATGCAGGATGTTGTCCAACAGATGAGGTACAAAGTTTCGTTTTGCAGGTATATGATGTTACTCTTTTCTAATGGGGATTATTTTTTTCACAAATGCTGAACTAATATTTATATTTTTTGTCATGATTTTTACACAAATTTCCAAACTTCTTGTAGGTGGACTTCCAATATCAGCCCTCTAGAGGATTGATGATCGCTTTTGCATGATAGTCGTTGTTTGAAATGAGATATGCATGGGTTTGGCATAATCAGAATTGCATGATGGTCGAGATATGGGAAGACTCTGTAGACTGCTGTATTTTGACTGCGTTAAAAGAATAGGACATAAGCTATTTTGTAACTTCATTTGTGTAACTCAATGGAATCATGAAGCAGATTGGTGTATTGTTGTAATTCGATGTATTTTGCAACTTGTTCGAGTAAACCATAGTGGTCATTATAATTTTTTAAATCTTGGCAATATATGTTGGTTCCATTTTTTTCATGTTCCATTTGCCATCACTGATATTCTGAGAGTATTGAAAACATAACACTTTATAATATATTAAATAAATATTACAGATTCTGAGAGTTTGGTACACAGTTGGTACACTTTTACAACCTTAAGAAAGTTATATAATTTGGTACACTTTTAAACCTATTACAACCTTAGTAATTAGTATTGACCTCCTTATTATACTTTGGACAAGAAAAAAAAGGTCGTCTTGGATTTCTTGGGATGTTCGAGAAATTGAAAGTACCATCAACCCGCATGAACATTTTGAACCATGATTCGATGAACAATCAACCAAAGAAGATGAAGAATGTGATGACAGCGACACGACCACCCTTGAGGCAAACAGAGAGGTTGCAACATAACAAAGAAGTCATGTATATATAATATGTATGAAAAATAAAAAAAACCTTAGAATGCTTAGCATGCTCATTTCACTCCCAACAATCATCATGTTACTAATTAGCTTAGTCCTAGCTAAAAAGTGCTTGCGTGAACAATCATCATGTTCATAGCATCTTCTTTTTCCCCAATCCAATAATGCAATAACAGTGAAGTACATATCTGTTATATTAATGATACAAACTGGAATCAATACAAGGACATGGCTACCTTCTCTCTACCTTCTAGCGGAGATCAAAGTAAGCCAACCTTTAGCACTACAGGTCTTCAATGCCAATTGACAATAGCAGGCACTATTTGAAAACCCATCATGACAGTTCAAGAATGTACAGCACTGGGAATAACAATTGGTTGTCCATGACTAGAAGCTCATCTCCTAGGGTAAGCTGATTTATAGGCTACAGAGATGCAGAGAGATATGTATAAGATAGATAAAAACAAGAGCAAAAGAGCTAGATGAAACTAATTGATACTCCTTAATGTTTCATTTCATAGTTTAATATGTAACTTTGATGCCACCAGTTCTAGAATATCATATGGCAAGAGCTAACTCAAAGAGAATTGTACACAAACAACATATATAGAATTGTATTTTTCTTTAGTCCTTTGGAAGACAACTACTTTCATTCCCTTTAAACAACCCCAAAGCAAAAGCTGACGGCAGCACATTCCCAAAACAATTTAAGGTAGTATATTGGTAATTTATTTTTCTCTATTTTTTTTATCCTGTTCTTATTTTGGTGATGGGGTAGGATTATGCCAATGATAATAACCAAGTGCCATCTAGACCAGACAGCCGAGACATCTTGCTGCTGTTGATAAAAACAGGTAAATACAACTACTAATTTCATCACAAAGTACGTCCAAGCAGACATGTTACTAAGATGTGGAACCACCAGTTTCATGTTACACACAATATATAGGATAGGTCTGAGTTCTTATTAGTGGCATGATTGAGCAAAATTTCCTATTCTAGAGCTGCCACTAGAATTATCTCTCTCTCTCTCTCTCTCTTCATTTTGCTAGTAAAACATTATACTTTTGTTATTTTCCTTTGACTCATTTGAATGGAACTCGAGAAAGATTGATGAATTTTCTGAGTTACTACATTTTGAAAACAAAACAGAACTGAGACTAAAAGCAAACATTTTTTAACAAAACCAAAATGATGAATTTCCTTCATTTTTAGCAGACTTAAAGTTTAGAAAACAAGTGAGCCTTTCCAACTGAGACTAAAACCAAACACTTGGTGGGCAAAACAAAATCCACCATCCAATCCACGTCCCTTCACTCCCCCCACCTCCATTTTCTAAGCAACCAACCAAAAACCCAAATTCAGTGCGAAAATAACAAAGATTAAGGCTCAATGTATGGTTCAACCAAAATCGTAGCACTGAATGGTCAACGTCGTTACCTTGCTTCCACTAGAAATAACACACTGCTTCCAAAGAAATCGCTTCCTCGCTGAGGAATGGGCTGGCGTCAAGATAAGGAAGGGGACCACGACTTCAAGCTGAGGAAGGGGACCAAAGGGGACTGCAGTCTCGTGTCACCGACGACGATCTCACGCTGACGTTTAGCGCAAAAATGGATGTCGCTCGTGCTGAAGGAGGAAGACTCTACTTTTCCCTCCTCAAAATGGTTCCTTTTTCTCGTTTAATGAAACACGTCGTTTCACTAAACGGGTCTACACACGCAGTCTCATCGAAACAAAATTACTCTATTTTTTATGGGCTAAAAGCCATTTCTAAGCCTATAGGTTGTAAAAGAACTCTTAAAATATTTTTGGACCTCAAAAAGAGATTTGAGCTCATTGAAGTCCACAGGTGCCCGGACAGGCATGGGCAAATCTGCCCGCCCGTCTGGCTGGGCATGGCCACCCACCCACATATAGTGGTGCCAGGTGGCAAGGTAAACCTAGCCCCATTGCCCAAGCGGGTGCAGGGCTGGGTCTAGGAAGATTAGCTATCCACCCCGTATAGGGCATGTAGCATCCCTAAATAAGGTGGGAGTTCTCTTCATTGGTCCTGCCCTACTCAATTTCCCAACACCACCACCCTTGATGTTTGCTCCTTTGGAAGTTGGAACAGCTACTTGTTTCGACATGACCAGCACTTATTTTGTAACAGGGGTTGCTCAAACAGTTAAGGGAAAAAAAAAACAAAAAATAAATAAGAAGCAATAGCTTTGGGACTAATGCGTAGCAGAACTTAACTGCATGGCAACCAAACACACAGCAGTAATCCAAAAAAATTGAGGTTAAATACACGAAAATGTTGAACTTAAAAATAAAAAATAAAAAAAAAATAAAAAAAATCCATTACAGAGTTTGAGCAAGGAGGGAGAGGAAGTGTAAGTGGAAGTGGCAAACTAGAAAAGGAGGCATACACATTAGGAGCTAAAATGGGACAACAAATGAACATCTCAATTTACATTCGCTTACAGATATGAAAACCGAAAGCTAGCAAATTGTTTCTAATCCCTAGAAAACGTTATTGTCATTTTCTTTCTTTCTTTCTTTCTTTCTTTGGCTACAAAGAATTGTGGAAACCTGCTAACTATAGTCTTTGCTTCACCCGCCTACCATTCACGTCGCTGCCATCGAGGATAGCTTCATTCCCATGCCTGCATACAATGACAGAGTGTTCGCTAACTCTAGCCACATACTCCAAGAGTTCTGTCAGGACAGAGGGGCAGCTCTGCTTTAAGTATTCAAAACCATCTGTCTGCATCACAGCTGTCAAAAAAAAAAAAAAAAAATGGTAACGATCAGCAGCAGCCAAATATTCAGAGAAAATTTCCAAAACAGTATAAGAAATAATCACCAAAATACTTTGGAAAACCAGTTGATTATATCTAAATTCCTAATATGTCAAACACTTCAAGAACATTAAAAAAAGACTGATCTTGGATTATGTTCACGGCACTAGAAAAGCCTCTGATTTTTCCACCCTCTAACCGTAAGTTGACATCCAATCCATTCCATACCTTTCCTTTTGAAACTCCAAATCCTTAGTCCTTGTCTCTCCTCCCCACCACAAAACCCTAACCCTAACAATCTAAAACCCCAAAATCCATTGCTTCTAAAAGAATTCTGTAACTATAGATCATCAAGACCTCAATCTTTTCACCAAAACTATACAATCACTTATTCTAAAAAACTCAAGTTGCTGCTATTCTAAATTACATTTGATTTCTTGAGATCTTTTTTTTTTCTTTTTCTTTCTTTTCTTTTTTTTGTGATGACTAACCCACAGTAGAGCTCTTAGGACTCACCAATGAAACCTAAACCCCTGGGGAGACTAGCAGCAACCCACCGCCATAACCTCCCACTAAAATCGCAGTTTGATCCCAGGGAGAATCGAACCTATGACATGGGGCTCATGCACACAAGTTTGCCTTACCACTTGGGCTACCCACGGGTGGGATCTTTATCCTAAGTCCATTAGATATCAGCCAGTTACACCCCTACATTTCCAAATTGTGGAAGATCCTACGCATTTATATGTGGTAGAAAGAGCTGAAGATGCATCATAAAGAAAAAATGCTTCAAGACAGACTTCAAGAGATGCTTAATAATGAGAGTTTTTACCCAGGGTGAGCATATAATAATTGCTCAATCCAAGGGTCAGTTGAGATTTGAAAGTCAAAAGAAAATGTCTCCATTAAGTTTTCTTATGTCCAGATAGCCATTATCGTGTGGAAGAAAATCACCAATTTAGAGATCTGAAAATAAATTGGAGGAAACAGTTTTCAAGCCTAAACACAGAAATGAACTAACAAGAAAGCAAGCTAAAAAGCTAGAACTGTCTGGAATAAAGTTTGAGTAACAAGAAGTATGAATTGAGTTTCCAGAACAGTATCATAATGTGAGACTTTTTTCCGATAGGTAAGAAAGAACCATGTGAGACAAAAGTTTGTGGAAAGCTTCAACAAGCTAAACTACCTAAACCGCCAACAAGAGTTGACACAACTGCTAGAATGTCAAATATGCCATATATCATTGAAAAGAAAGATCCCAAATTGCTGGACAAAATGAAGCTTGAACATGAGACAGGAAAAGATGTTGAATCAGAATGCACTGTTTTGTCAGAAGAAATTGACAAATCAGATTCCAGTCAGTCCCCTATTGTGCCATAATACGCAACTAAACAACCTGAGATTTTCTACAACACTGCTCTAACGTTTAGCCAAAGAAAAAAAGGATGTGGCAACTGACAAGTGTCAGATAGTGCCTAAAGAAGGTTCTAAATTCTTCACAGTTAGTGCAGTAAGAAATATACAGAAAAGTGGGGGAACAAGTGACTAAAAAAACTAGAAATGGGGGACAACTTGGAGATTAATACCAAGTTCAGGTAGCAAAACAAACAAAAAATGCACTGCCTATTCAAAACATGCACGCCATTGATTTTTTCATTCCTGAAAATTCCAACTACCAGTTCAGCCTTTTATTTGATGTTTGAAATTCAAGAAACCAAGAGAATAACTCGTTTTTTTTTTTCCACTTATCAAAAAAGAGAAACCAAGAGTATTCTCTATCCAGCATTTTAAAACTTAGCAGAAAATTTTCTCCGACCAGAGAAGAATGATGCAGGCAGCCAAAGGCCAGTTTTATATTACTATTTTCACTAACTTAAATAGTCATGAGCATTTTCAAAAATTCCACCATGAAAAATGAGCTACAATTTTTTTCTACTAGATCTCTTTTTTGGATTCTATCATGTTATTGAGATTTTCATTGGGGGTTATGCCGGTTATTTGGTCCGCTTAATAATCAAAGCCTATTAAGTCCACTTATTAGTGTAAAGCGCTCGCCATCGAGCTATATAGATAAAACTTTCCTATTGAAGGGAGAGTACCTTTCCTTTTTTTTTTTTTTTTTGCAAGATAAAATTTGATAAAATCAAGTAAACAGACGTTGCCCAAGAACAATGCATTCAAGAAAGAGTATCTTAAATTTCAAAACAACAAAGTATTCTTTAGGATTTGTGACTTGCGAAATGTTCTCCAAAGTATGATGCCAAGGAAATCATAGGATTCTAGGAATAATCTAGGAAATTTAAGGGCAATGTCCAGAGGCTTTTCTTATTAGCTATGATTCAATCCTTTTTCTCTTTTAATTTCCGACAAGTCATCCAACCTTCAAACCTCATAATTCCACCTTGATTTTTCACTCCAATTATAAAAACTCTAGTCCATTTGCCATTAATGAGCACCCAAACCAAACAGATAAAATAAGAATAACATTCTCAGGTTAGTCCTCACAACACCAAAATAGCCTCTACATTTTTGCCCTCTCCCACCATAAGTTGACTCCAAATCCTTTTCCCTTACCTTCCCTTTTTATTTCAAATTCCTTAAGGGCCGTTTAGATTGAGAAACCATCTCATCTCATCTCATTATTACAACTTTCTCAAATTCTCACACAAACTATAACAAACAATTTAACTTTTTCAAATCCCAAAACAATAATAATATTAAAAAATAATATTCTAATAATATTTTATTCAACTTTCAACTTTCATCTAAAACCATTTCATCTTATCTCTTTAGCCAAACAACGTCTTTGACTCTTTACCTATCTCTTTTCCACCACAGAACTCTAGTTCTAATCATCATAAACCCTGAAAACACACTAACACCATCAACATCAAATCGCTGCTGTCCTTAATTACAAAGTAGGACCTCTGGATGTTTTTCTTTTTCTTCTTCTCTTTTTTTTTTGGCTTATAAATACTGGCTTTTTACAATTCTTCATTTATAAATTTCCAAGAACAACAAGAAAGAAAAAACTCACCTCTCAGATTTTCAAGCATTGCAACAAATTTAAGACAAACAGCTTTCAGCTGGAAACAGTGATGCTGCTCTGCCAAAGCTAACGTTGTTGCTACTGTGTTTATTGCGACACCTTCACAAAGTTTGGCCTCACATAGCACCCTGAGTCTTTCAAGGCCATACCGATCAGCTGCTGCAAGCAGATGCTGAGCCATCAAAGTAGAAGCCCATTTTGAATTCAAACCAGTAAGCTCTTGCATGTCAGGTAGAGAGTCCCAGTATATAAAATGAAGCAAAGTCTGCATAAGGGCAAACAAGTCAAAACGGGAATTAAATTGTGTCTACATCATTGACCAACCCAACGAATGGGGCTTTGAAAAGAGTGCTATATCACATTTGTCTAGTGAAGAGTCAAATGGATGCTGCAAGAAAGGTAATACACATCCATGCCTCGCAAAAAGAAAAAGTAGATGGAAATATTGGAGAATTATTATTACGGAAAATAACAATAGTGCAAACAGTCATTACAGGCAGTTTAACAGAGAGTACAGCCACATTGACACCTAAGCAACATTGACTAAGGCCCTGTTTGTATTCAGAAAGCATTTCATCTCATTCCATCATTACAACTTTCTCAAATTTCCACACAAAATATAATAAACAATTCAACTTTTTCATATCTCAATTCAACTTTTTCAAATCCCAAAACAATAATAATATTAAAAAATAATATTCTAACAATATTTTATTTAACTTTCGTTTTTCATCTAAAACCATCTCATCTTATCTCTGAGTTCAAACCAGCCCTAATACATAAACTAGACCCAAAATAGAAGAGTATTGTTTTGATTCTTTGAACCTTAAAAACAGGAGCCTCCATGTCTTCAACTTTTATACACTGGGTATTCTGGTCCCTCATTGGACCAACAAGTTGAGCCTTAAACACAGGTGAACGAGCTGCAAGTACCAACTTATGAGCTGCAAAAGTTTCCCCGTCAACTTCAAAATTCGCATCCGTTCCCTTTCCACTTTCTAGTAGTTTCCCAAAATGTTGACCAATGCTAGAAGGTGGTGGTGCAATGGAGTAAATCTTAGGCCCCTCTGTATATGATCTCACAACACCAACACTACAGTGAACCGAAAGGCAATCATCTTTGAGGTAGTCGGATGTCTCTAGAGCAGTTCTTTTGAAAAACCGCTTGTAACCCCTGCAGCATCCAACAAAGAAACCCATTATACAGTACTTTCCACTAAACCGACCAAAATCAGTTCAATTACATCAAACAGTGTATAGATGCAATGTAGACACCTAAAATGAATAATCGCTGGCTTCTAATATACTCATGCCTAGCTCAAAATAAATCTAAACACAAAAATTTTATGAGAACACTACTTTTTCACAAGCAAATAAAGCATCCATCCAATGAATTATAAATAAGCGTTAAAAGGCTCGGCATATGTACTCCAAAAATTCAATGAATTAGGAAAGCTATCTTGTGGTACCATTTATAGCAAAAATGGCATAATAAGAAAGTCTAAGTCCATCTGATCTAATATGTTTGCTGAACCATTGTCTGCATCCTCAGCTCTCTAGAAGTTTCTGACTCCAATAATAGATGCTCATTGCTTCATACCTTATAACAATTCGTCAAAATCTTATGTTTATGGTATGTCTAAGTGGCGGAAAAGAAAGAAAATTCATGTAAGTAATTAATTGGGAAAATTGCCCCTGTAGCCAACTCCAAATATTTGGGATAAAGGCTTTCTCGGAGTCATATAATTTACATAAATTGTGTATAATGTTCGAAGAAAAATTACATCGTTGCAATAACAAGAAGAGATTCTGTCACTAACAAGTTTATTTGGAAAAATGAAAACGACGCCAATACAACTCATAACCTATAAAAAAAATTTTATAAGTAACAAGTTATCTCATTGATATAAAGATAAGCAAAGCCCAGGTACACTGGAAGTATTCATGTGACTACACCCACTTCGACATATAAAATTAATTCAGCAACCCACCCACTTCGACATCTCAACATCATTAAAGAATTCCAAAAGACGAAAGAAGAATCGTATTTATTCCTTAAGCTTGGTAATTGCTCGTTCACAACATATTTTTAATTAAAACAATCTATGAGCCAAAATACACAGCTTGCAATATTTGAACACGAGACTAATCATCAATCATCATCATCGTCGTTATCATCATCATGACGATGATCAAGAAATCTAAAATTAGAAAAACCTACCACATGCTACCGCGATATTTGAGCGTATAGGGTCCACTGTCCGGAGTCCTCCCGAAGTGGGTGTGCACCTTGTGCCTCTCCTTGCCGCTCTGGTCGAAGAGCGTCAATTCGAAGAGCGCCCTGACGTCAGTCCCTTCGCTGGCCAGCGCGATGAAGAGAGAAACGTAAGTGGCATTGTCTTCAAAGCTCTTCCCATCGGGGTAGAAATAGATCGCCCACGAGTAGCCGCCGACGACGAAGGTATCGGAGGCCATATACTTCCCGATTCCCATCCCCTTGGAGAGCGAGTACCCCGAGATCTTGAACTGGTGAGAGCCGTTCACGGTCTCGGTGATGGACGTCGATGTCGTAGTGGAAGGCGAAGGAGAAGAAGAGGAAGAAGAATAAGAAAAAGACGGCCTGGAATTGGGACTTTCTCTAAGAACCTTTCCCATCCCCTAGAGCCACGAGAATCGGATCCAAAAAAATAAAACCTAGTATCGAAAGCTGAAGAAATACAAAGGGAAGAGATATATCTAGTGGCTGGCGAAGGAAATTGAGGGGGCGGGGAATGAATTAGACTATAGCTTAGACTCAATGCAGCCGGGAAATTTTCTCAGGAAAGCGAATGTTTGGTGAGAAAATCTCGGGAAATTTTCCCGAAGCTGAGAATTTCGTGGGTATTTAAAAGAACAATCCGTCTAGGTACAGGCGTTTTGGCCGACGAATTCCGCGCACGTGCTGCCATGTCAGCGCTTTTTTTTATTAAAAAAAAATAAACGAAACAAAATAGAAAAAGAAAAACACGAAGAGAAGAAGGAAAACATCGCTCCCCTTCGTCTCTGTTCCAGTGCAAGAAGAAGAAGCCATATTCGTCTCTCCCCAAACCCCATCTTCGTGCTCCATTTCGCCGTTTTTGGGTGGTGCTCTCGTTCCTCCCTCCGCTGCAGATTGGCCGGTCTCCTCCGCGACCCACCTCCTAAGTGTCAGATCCTGAATGTCGGCTGCACGGCTCCGCCACTCACGTGAACTCCTCGGCGTCGTCTCTGGTAGGTTCTTTCATTTCCCCCACTGAGTTTGTTCTTGTATGGTTTTGAGCTTTCATGGTACCGGTTTTACTAGGAATCTTCCCAGCCTAAGCAGTGAATAGTAAATCTTCAACCTTTTCTTACAAAAAAAATTGGCTTTGCTCCGCCCAGATATTTATTTAATTAAAAAAATAGTTTAAAAGCAAATGTTTTAAGTTTTCAATGAATTATCAAGGGAAATCAAATTAGAATCCAATTGATATATATCCAGTTGGTAAGGATGGTTGATGGCAAATTTTCAGTGCATTTTACTTTCGATACTCAATTTATTTTATTCCTGAAGATCTAATAATCCAATTGATTAAAGAAGGTAAGGGAAAAGTGGGATCTGAGGCACATTTTCTTTGAGAAAAGAAAGTGATTGATGATGATCATATATAGGCGCGCAATTGGGCACCACCACCCTAGGAGACAGTACGATATTACCACTATATATGTGTGTCTCTATTCGATCACTTTCAGCGACTACTCCCTCTCATTTACATTAGAGTGACATTGAGATAGCTACATGCACAACATCTTAATTGCTTTTCATGTACATAATCCCTGATTCCGGCCTGTATGTGTACGTACATGTAATTATTTATCATTTATCCACTCAAGATCTGTACTATGTTAATTGTCATTTTGATGTTAGAATTAGCAACGAATTCAGGGAATTCGATTAATGTTGATCTTGTTTGCAAAACTTTTGCTCATTATTCTTATCATCTCTGGCTCTGTGTACAAGAAAATAGATGGCTAGTTATAAGTTCAAACTTTTTCTCATTATTCTGATCACCTCCATCCTCTGGGAGGTTAGAAGTCCTCAAGGTGAGGTTGTCCCTAAGCAGCTGCATAATTAATTAAGGTGCTATCTTTGTATGACTCTTACTGAGGGAGTCAAGGACTGAGATAGCGTTGGTATGAGACATAAATATTTAATTAAGGTGCTATCTTTCTCATGTACTGATATAGCCCAAAAATAGTTAATGTTCTTCTCAACTGGCTATTGTGATTGTATTTGAATATTATAAGGTTATTACTCTGTAGGCATATCAATCCACTCCACAAGTAGTAATTTGGACTTTGGACCCACCATTTGGTAGCCCCACTTTCAATAAATTGAGTATATGCACTTTTAGTTTTTTGAAAGGGTTAAATATGCTCATACAGCCAAAAGTATAAAGAAAGAGGACCAACAAAAACAAAAGGTAAATATGCTGCAGTGATATACCATTCTCTTTTATCACCCAAGTTGGAGATAGCGAGTGGTGGGTTTGGTTCCTGTTGGCATGCAGTAATCTTATAATAGAGACTTTCTTCAATATTTCTGGTGATCATCAGTTCTCCTAGTGAGTTCACATAAAATCCCATCATTACATTAGTTCTCCTTGTGACTTTCTTCAATGAAGTTGGATTTGTTTTGAATTATATGTTTTATTTTTTCTGGTTGGTTTAAGATGATTTTTAATGTTATAAAAATCCATTAAATTATTCTCTAGATGGAGAAAGGCAAGGAGAACGCATCTCCTATAACACCTCCTACCGCAGATCCAGCAACAAGTCCATCAACTCAGGTATTGATTAATTGAAGTTAAAATTCAGTTTTTGTTCATTATCATAACTGGTTTTGTTCCGTACGTGATACCAAGACCATTTTTTCCACCTTTCTCAACACTTCCTACTGCAAATCCATCAACCAATCCAGGAACCCAAGTGAAGTGAATATTAAATCAAGTTCATTTGATTGTTCTAATAATGTCTATATTTATATTACTACATCTTTGTTTCATAATCATTATTGGTTTATATGTTAGGTGATACCAATACCATTGTATCCAAATTTCTCAAACTATATGCATGGTTGCCATCCACCAATGCCACATGCGTGGTTACCACCATTTGTTCCTCGTCCTAATGCCAACCCATCTACTTGGACTAGTCAGGTGATAAGTTCGTTAAGTAGTGCGCTTATTTTTCACTATGTTTCTAATCGATTTAAAACATGGATTTGTTTTGTGGGTGTAAACTGCAGGAAAATCTTCTGCCCCCATTTCACTCATCAGTTAACCTTTCGATTGGTTTACACTCCGCAAGTTCAAGTCATGTGGAACAAATTCAAAAAGCCACACCTGACTCTAGGGAGGTTGAAAGTTTGGCTACGCCCTTTGTTCCTAATACTGTTGAATCCAAAGATGATGATGAGTTTGGGACACAGAATATAGTGCATACTGAGGGGGGCGATAGCATTGATGATCCAAAGTTGGGAATGGTGTTTAAATCCGAAGAAGAATTACTTTCTTATTATAAGAGATATGGGAAACAATGCGGTTTCGGGTTAACAACGCAAAGGAGTAAGAGGTGTGAGGATGGGACTTTTAGATATGTCACACTGGGTTGTGCCCGTGGAGGGAAGGCTAGGAACCGGATATCAAATGTTACAAGACCACGTCCAACATCAAAGACAAACTGTAAGGCAAAGATAAATGCTAAGTTTATTGATGGGATGTTGGAAGTGTTGAGTGTACCCAATGAGCACAATCATGACCTAAGTCCACAAAAATCAAGGTTCTTTCGCTGCAATAGGGAAGTGAGCAAGTCTGTAAAGAGAGTCTTAGATACAAATGATCAGGTGGGAATCCGAATGAATAAGGCACGTCACCTTCAACTTGGGAAAAGTGGCGCTAGAGCCCTCCGTGAGTATTTGCTATGATGCAATATAAGAATGATGGATTTTTTGCACTATTGGATTTGGATGATGACAGTAGGTTGAGGAATGTTTTCTGGGCAGATGCACGAAGTAGGGCAGCGTACAAATATTTTGACGATATCGTCACATTCGACACCACATATTTGAAAAACATATATGAGATGCCTTTTGCACCGTTTGTGGGTGTAAATCACCATGGTCAATCAATTCTTTTGGGAGCAGGATTGATTTCTAATGAGGATACTGAAACGTTTACATGGTTGTTTGAGACTTGGTTGAATTGTATGGGTGGTAAAGCCCCGAAAGCTATTATCACAGATCAAAATAGAACAATGAAAAATGTGATTGCTGTTGTCTTTCCAAAAAGCCAACATAGATTTTGCTTGTGGCATATCCTAAAAATAGTACCTAAGAAGTTGGGTTCTCACAGTGCATACAAAACCGGGTTGAAAAGTCAGTTGCTCAAGTGTGTGTATAACTCTCAGACCATTGAGGAGTTTGAAAAATGTTGGGATGTGTTAATTACGACGTATAACTTGCAGGAGAATGCCTGGTTGCAATCATTGTTACATTGAGCGTACCTATTGAGCACCGGTATGCCTAAAAGATTTTTTTTAGGCTGAAATGAGTATAACCCAACAAAGCGAGAGCATGGATGCTTTTTTTGATGGGTATGTTTATGCTGGGACAGACTTAAAAGAGTTTGTCGGTCAATTCAATAATGCATTGAGGAAGAAGATTGAGAATGAAAATGGGGCGGACTTCCACTCATTCAATGTCACAATCCCAGTCGTATCAACCTCTCCACTCGAGAAGATATTTCAAGAGTTGTACACTAACTCTAAATTTAGAGAAGTTCAACAAGAAGTAATGGGAATGCTTAGTTGTCTTCCAGTTCTACAACAAAAAGATGATGTAATTGCAACGTACCATGTAGAAGATGAAGTCTGTATTGATGATTTCATCAAAGAGATTACCCATTATGTGTACTTTAATGGGGCTGAGTGCGAGGTTAAGTGTTCATGTGGATTGTTTGAGATGAGAGGTATATTGTGTAGACATGTATTAGTCATTTTAAGGGCTAACCGAGTTCGTTCACTGCCCGATAAGTACATATTGGACTGATGGAGGAAGGATGTAAAAAGAAAATACACCCTGATAAGTAGTAGCTATGACAAAGCTGATGCAAGGCCAGAAGTGAGCAGATATTCACATATAATGAAGATATGCGACGACGTCGCAACAAATGCAGCTTCATGTGATGAACATGCTCAAGATATGATTAATTAGTTGTATGCAATGAACGAGGTCTATCTCACGAACAAGCCGCCAATCCAAACTTGTTCCAACGTTGCAATTACAACTATAGATAAAACTACAGCTACGAACGAGGTCTATCTCACGAACGAGGTCTAATGTTTTTTGCTATTATGTTATGCTATAGTATCTTCACATATGCAACTTGGGGTGGATGCAATTCAAGCGGAGGTGGATGGAATACAGCCAGATAAAGGGGATGGGACACAATTGGAGCTGTAGTTGGGGATTTTGGTTTTGTTATCATTGATATGTATCCTTAAAAATGTACTTAAAATGTATAAAGTTGTTCATTTAAGTTAGCAGTTGATTTATTTGGTCATCCAATTTTGCCAATTGCAATATCTTAACACTGCAGATTAAGGTACAAGTGTTGGTGAAATTACAAGTACAACAACCAAGAGCAGAGCGAAGCATTTAGGTATATAGAACTATTAATTTATGTAAAAATCCTTCATGGGCTGTAAAACAATATTAATTGGTTTTCCCATGTAGTGTGTGGTTTGGACTTTACATTTGCTTCATGGGCTGTAAAAAATATTTTAGAGTTCATTTTAATACTTAATAGACATGGGTGAGATTTTATATTAGTATCAAGTTGATACATGTGGATGTGCTTTTGTATTTGACAGCTTCTACTCGTGAAGTGCTATCAGGTTGGTAGATGTCGGTTTATAAAGATATGAACCTGGAATGTGAGGTGGTCATTTTGATTGCATATTCTTTTGCTCCTTGACATTGACTTTGTATTTCTTTCCATTTAGGGGGTACGAACTTTTGAGAGTGCAATTTTCTATGTGAGAAAGTGTCGAAAACCAAAAAGACCCTATGCTTCATACTGAGCAATATGTCGCAACAAAAAATTTCCCTATGCATACATGGACTAAGAGGTTTCAGTAAATATCTTAGAAAGTGGCTTTAACGTAGATGAGAATTCTCAACACTAACATGAAATTTGACGAAAGGTTCCATAATACATAACAACATTCCAAAACCAAAGGTTCCATGATACATAATAACATTCCAATTAGTCCCCAACATACGCGATACAAAGTTTCAATTAAGTGAGATTGTCACTTTGATTGTATCAAGTACAATGATATTAATATTGTAATAACCCAATACACATAAAGTACGGTGCATTCATGCCAAATGTCTATTTGTTGCTTTTGAATTACGACTTGTTCATTGTGGACTCACAACTCCCTCTTCACAATCTCTCTCTCTCTCTCTCTCTCTCTCTCTCTCTCTCTCTCTTATTTTTTAATAATTCAGCTTCTATCTTTACAAGTTCATTCTCTTTGTCTTCACTACTATATGCCCATTTAAAATATTTGCAGTATGGTAATCCCTAATTATACACAAACAAGCAACTAGTACGTTAAATATCAAAATTATCTAATAACCCATGAAATGTCAAGAGTAATGAAAATATGTTTTACCTTCGTATTATACTTTGGACACAAAAAAAATGATTGTCCTAAATTTCTTAACGTATTTTATATTCTAAGTAGAGCTTTCTGACAGTAGATGCACGTTGGGTTTTTCCTTGAAGTTCGGTTAACAAGAGAAGATGAAGACACAAACGATGTCATTCTAAGTCTGTCAGAAGGAATTACAACACCAGTTCTAATGACATTGAGTGAGTGTGGCCAGGAAAAAATAAAGCTCAAACCAGAAATGTAAAATTATCTAACGTCTCATATCCATGACACACGACACTAAATGCCTTTAAGCTGCCAATAATCAAAACTGGATTAAACTCAGTTTAACCTATCCATCTAGTAATGAAAAGCATTCAACTGGACAAGTCAAATAAAGCAAAAACCAGAAAATAAAAACAAATCCATCAACCCATATCCAAGACACACGACACTCGGTGCCTTTATGCTGCCAATAATCCAAACAAAGGTCAAACTCAGTTTAACCCATCCATCAAGTAATGAAAAACAGTCGACTGGACAAGTCAAATAATACCAGTCCTTGTAAACTCAGTTTATCTGAATATTCATTATAAAGGAAGAGCATTTAGCATTGAGAGAAAATGTTCTTACTGAACAAGAGACAATGCTGGTTATTGTGTGTCTCTTATCTTTCCACCTCATTTACTCATATATGGTCGTATTTTCACTTAATTAATAAATAAGACTCCGACACTTGAAATGAAAAATCCCATCACCATTCATAATAGCAATCCATTTCTTATTACATCACAAACGGATAGTATTACATTAATGACGTTACAGGTAACATCATTCATATTTTAAAGGAGCTTATAAGCCACCAAGGGGACATTACATGGAGTGATGATTTGCATTTAAATCGTGTTTTGGACATATCATTACAAGAATACTTCGTTAATTCTGTGAAACCCATTTATTGTTTACGCCAATAATTCAACGAGTTAAGGACCCTTTTTTATTTTATTTTTTATTTTTTGTGGAACAATGGATAGACCTGGATAAAACCCTGTGGCCAAAAATGAATTCTCATAGAAGGAACGTCATGGGATTCATCTGTACACGAGAAATGGAGGACGTGAACCCATTCAAATCTGAGATCTGGTGACCAATATGGTGGAATTTTCTTCGTTGTTCCTGCATTACTGATTTTCCCAACACCTCTTCTCCTTTTTTGTTGCTCTTTGCTCAAACAGCTCGGGTTAAAAATAAATAAATAAATAAGAATCAATGGCTTTGATTGGGACTAAAAAATGTGTAACACAACTGAATCTCTTGACGACCAAACACACAACAGTAATCCAAAAAATTTGGGGTTAAATACACAAAAAAGTGGTACTAAAAAACAGAAGAAGAAAAGCATTACACAGTTCGATCATGGAGAGGGAGGAAGTGGAAGCGGCAAACTACACGATAAGGCTTACAAATTACGAGCTAAAATTGGACAACAAATGCACATCTCAATTTACATTCGCTTACAGATATGAAAACCGGAAGCTAGCAAATTGTTTCTAATCCTAGAAAACGTTATTGTCCTTTTTTTTTTTCCCTTTGGCTACAAAGAATTGTGGAAACCTGCTCACTATAGTCTTTGCTTCACCCGCCTACCATTCACGTCGCTGCCATCAAGGATAGCTTCATTCCCATGCCTGCATACAATGACGGAGTGTTCGCTAACTCTACCCACGTACTCCAAGAGTTCTGTAAGGACAGAGGGGCAGCTCTGCTTTAAGTATTCAAAACCATCTGTCTGCATCACAGCTGTGAAAAAAAAAATATGATAATAATCAGAAGCAGCCAAACATTCAGAGAAAAATCCCAAGACAGTACAAGGAATTCTCATCGAAATACTTGGAATCCAGTTGATTATATCTATACTTTTCCATTCTCTCACCAAAATTTGACATCGAACCTTTCCTTATCTATCACTTTTACACTGCAAAACCCTAACATTCTAAACCCCAAAATCCATTGCTTTTATAAAAATTCTGCAACTTTAGAACATCGGGACCTCCATCTTTTCACCAAAACTCTACAATCTTCTTATTCTAATAAACTCGTGTTGCTGCTATTCTAAATTACATTTGATTTCTTGAGATCTTTGTCCAAAGTCCATTAGATATCAATCAGTACGCCCCTATATTTCCACATTGTGGAAGATCCTACACAGCTATAGTGATGCAGTAGAGAGAGCTGAAGATGCATCTTAAAAGAAAAATGCTTCAAGAGATGCTTAATAATGAGAGTTTTTCCTCAAGGTGATATTGTTAATGCTTGTGCTAGAAAGTTGATGGGTTAACAATCAAATATGCAAAAAATGAATGTGAGAATATAATTATTGTTCAATCAAAGGGTGAGTCAAAAGAAAACGTCTCTAGTAGAGTTTTCTAATCTACAGAAAGCTATTATCGTGTGGAAGAAAATCAAATAAATTTAGAGATCTGACAATTAAGTTGAGGAAACAATTTGCAAGCTTAAACAGAGAAATGAACTTGCAAGAAAGCAAACTAAAAAGCTAGAACTGTCTGAGTGATGAGTTTCCAGAATAGCATCACAATGTAAGACAAAAGCTTGTGGAAAGCTTCAGCAAGCAACTAAGCAACCTAAACCTCCAACAAGAGGCAAAACAGCTGCTAGAATGTCAAATATGCCATGTATCATTGGAAAGAAAGATCCCAAACTGCTTAACAAAAAGAAGAATGAACATGAGAACCAAGGAAAGAGGTTGAATGCACTGTTTTGGTAGAAGAATTTGACAAATCAGATTCCAGTCAGTCCTTATTGCGCCTTAATAAGCAACCAAATGACCTGAGATTTTCTACAGCATTGTTCTTAATGTTGTAGCCAAAGAAGTAGACAATGTGGCAGCTGACAAATGTCAAAATTCCAATTATCAGTTCAGCCTTTTATTTGACGTTGAAATTCAAGAAACCAAGAGTATTCTCACTACAGCATTTCAAAAATTGAGGACAATTTTCTCCAACCAGAGAAATGATGCAAGCAGCCAAAACCCAGTTTTACTTAAAACATTTTCATTAATTTTAGGAGTCATGAGCATTTACGTAATTTGGACTTCTGAACAAGAGCAACAGTTTTTGTCTATTAAATCCTCTTTTTTTTTCTATTAAGTTATTGATATTTTCATTGTGGCTTATGCTGATTGATTGGTTGGCTAAATAATCAAAGCCTATTAAGTCCACTTACTAGTGTAAAGTACTCACCATAGAGTTATATAGATAAAGCATTTGTATTCAACAGAGAGTATTTTAAATTTTGGAACAACAAAGGTTTCTTTGAGATTTGTGGGATGCAATCCTTCTGCAAAATGTGATGCCAAGGAAATCATAGGTACAATTTAAGAAATCTAGGGGCAATGTCCAGAAGTTTTCTTGTTAGCTATGATTCCATCATTTTTCTCTGTAATTTCCGGCAAATCCAACCATCAATGAGAAACTCACAATCCCACCTTGATTTTTCACTCCTATGATAAAAACTCTAGCCCTTTTCCCATCAATGAGCACCAAAAGCAAACAAATAAAATAATAATAACATTTTCAGGTAAGTGCTCACAACACCAAAATAGCCTCTACTTTTTGCCCTCCCCCACCATAAGTTGGCTCCAAATCCTTTCCTCCCCTTCCATTTTTATTTCAAATTCCTAAGCCACCTATCTCTTTTCCACTGCATAACCCAAGTTCTAACAATCATACACCCTGAAAACACACTGACAGCATAAACATCTAATCGCTGTTGTTCTTAAGTACAAAGTAGGACCTCTGAATGCTTTTCTTTTTCTTTTATCTTTAAATATAGGGCCTCTGGATTTTAACAATTCTTCTTTTACAAGGTTCCCAGAACAATAAGAAAGAAAAAACTTACCTCTCAGATTTTCAAGCATTGCAACAAATTTGAGACACACAGCTTTCAGCTGGAAACAGTGATGCTGCTCCGCCAAAGCTAACGTCGTCGCTACTGTGTTTATTGCGACACCTTCACAAAGTTTGGCCTCACATAACACCCTGAGTCTTTCAAGGCCATACCGATCTGCTGCTGCAAGCAGATGCTGAGCCATCAAAGTAGAAGCCCATTTTGAATTCAAACCAGTAAGCTCTTGCATGTCAGGTAGAGAGTCCCAGTATATAAAATGAAGCAAAGTCTGCATAAGGGCATATAAAGGCAAAAATGGAATTAAATTCTGTGCACATCATTGACCAACCCAACAAGTGAGTGAGGCTTCTATATTATATTTGTCTAGCGAAGTGTCAAACGGATGCCACAAGAAAGGTGATATGCATCCATGCCACAAAAAAAAAAAAAAAAGTAAAGACAGGGAAATATTGAAAAATGATTCTTACGGAAAAACAATAGTGCAAACAGTCATTACTGTTAATTTAACAGAGATTGCACCCACATTGACACCTATGCAACGTTAGCTATACACAAAATGGACCCAAAATAGAAGAGTATTGTTTTCAACCTTAAAAACAGGAGCCTCCATGTCTTCAACCTTTATACACTGGGAATTCTGATCCCTCATTGGACCAAGCAGTTGAGCCCTGAACACAGGCGAACGAGCTGCAAGTACCAACTTATGAGCGGCAAAAGTTTCCCCATCAACTTCAAAACTCACATCCGTTCCCTTTCCACTTTCTAGTAGTTTCCCAAATTGTTGACCAATGCTAGAAGGTGGTGGTGCTATGGAGTAGATCTTAGGCCCCTCTGTATATGATCTCACAACACCAACGCTACAGTGAACTGAAAGGCAATCATCTTTGAGGTAGTCGGATGTCTCTAGACCAGTTCTTTTGAAAAACCGCTTGTAACCCCTGCAACATCGAAAGAAACCCATTATATAGTACTTTCCACTTAACCTACCAAAACCAGTTCAATTACATGAAACAGTGTGCAGGAGCAATGTAGGCACCTAAAATGAATCATCGCTGGCTTCTATTATTCTCGTGCCTAGCTCAAATAAAGCCAAACACAACAAATTTTATGATACCACTACTTTTTTACAAGTAATCATTAATTAAATAATATATCTATCCCAAGAATTATATATAAGCGTTAAAAGCTCAATTATGTGGGATAAAGGCTTTGTCGATTCAAATATTCACATAAATTCTTTGCAATTTTCAAAGAAAAATTACGTCTTTGGACGCACAAGAAGAGATTATGTCACTAACAATCTTATTTCAAAAATTAACAAGGCCAATACAATTCGTAACCTATCAAATTAATCCAGTATACCACCCGCTTTGACATCTCAACATTTTTCAAACTTCCAAAAAAAGCAAAAAAGAAGAATCGTAATCATGCCCCAAGCTTGGTAATTGCTCGTTCAGGGCGTATTTTTAATTAAAACAATCGACGAACCAAAAAACGACGTCTTGAAATATTTGAACACGACAATCATCATCATCATGACGATAATCCAGAAATCTAAAAATAGAAAAACCTACCACATGCTACCGCGATATTTGAGCGTATAGGGTCCACTGTCCGGAGTCCTCCCGAAGTGGGTGTGCACCTTGTGCCTCTCCTTGCCGCTTTGGTCGAAGAGCGTCAATTCGAAGAGCGCCCTGACGTCGGTCCCTTCGCTGGCCAGCGCGATGAATAGCGATACGTAGGCGGCATTGTCCTCAACGCTCTTCCCATCGGGGTAGAAGTAGATCGCCCACGAGTAGCCACCGACGACGAAGGTATCGGAGGCCATATACTTCCCGATCCCCATCCCCTTGGAGAGCGAGTACCCCGAGATCTTGAACTGGTGAGAGCCGTTCACGGTCTCGGTGATGGACGTCGATGTCGTCGTGGAAGGCGAAGGAGAAGAAGAGGAAGAAGAATAAGAAAAAGACGGCCTCGAATTGGGGCTTTCTCTAAGAACCTTTCCCATCCCCAAGCCACGAGAAATAGATCCAAAAAAATTAAACGTATCAAAAGCTGAAGAAATACAAAGGGAAGGGATGTATCTAGGGGCCGGCGGAGGAAATTGAGGGGGGATGAATTAGACTTCAGCTTTAGACTCGATAGAGCCGGAAAATTTTCTCGGGAAAGCGAATGTTTGGTGAGAAAATCTCGGGTAATTTTCTGGAAGCTGGGAATTTTGTGGGTATTTAAAAGCAAAACTCTGACAATGGGAATTATTGCTGACAATCAAAAAAAAAAAAACTTTTTGAACCACGTGCCTAGTACTACAGCCGTAATATTATCTTTCAGACAAGGGTGTTTCAGTAACTCCGTGTCAATGTAACGTTAGGCATCCACTGTCTCTCTTTTTCTTTCTTTCTTCCTTTTGTCTTATTGTGGAAATCCAATCAATTGCAGTTCTCTTCTCTTCTTTTTTACGACACGTTCGGTGACTTTTTTATAGCAGTTAAGTTAAGATAGATAAGTTAAAAGATAAAAATTATTAAAATATTATTAAAATATTTTTTTAATATTATTATTATTTTGATATTAAAAAATTAAATTATTTATTATATTTTGTATAAAAATTTAAAATATTTGTAATGAGGAGATGAGTCGTAACACTTTTACTATACAAATGGATCTAAATTATAAAGATGAGATGAAAATTAAAAATTAATTGAAATATTATTAAAATATAAATTTTAATATTATTTTAATTTTAAAATTTGAAAAAATTGAATTTTTTATATTTTGTGTCAGAATTTGATAATGTTATAATAATTAAATAAAACGAGATAGTTTGTAAAAATAAATCAAGTTCAGTTTGACTATTGAGAATTCTCATATGAGAATTTTGAGTTTTAAAATGAAATATTAAAATATTCTATTTATTTTAATATTATTATTGTTTTAAAATTTGAAAAAAGTTAAGAAAAAGTTGAATTATTTATTATATTTTGCATGAAGATTCAAAAAAATTGTAATGATGAGATGAGAATTTTATATTTGAGATGAGAAATCTTAGTGGCCAAACCGAATCTTATGTTTGGAATTGCATTAGGAGTTTGAAAAAATGCTTAAATAGTCTTAAAAGTTCTTTAATAAATAAAAAAAATTAAGTTGTTTGAATATTACGTATTAAAATAATTTTTAATATCAAATAAGCTAAAAAATATGTTTGAAGAAGAGTATCATTTTGATATTTTTCCTCAAACGTACTTTTTTGGATATTTCATAATATAGTTCAAATTTTAAAAGACTGACAATAGGCGAAAGTATCCATATAATTTTTAGATTACTTACAACTTTTAAACTTGTAAATATATGATCATAATCTTTAACAAATTAAATGATTGTAATTTCTATCTCAGAAAGCACTTTAATTTGTTTTCAAACAAATGTAATATGTTTGAAAGTACTTTAAACATATGATCACCAAATAATAAATAATTGTTTAATAGTAGAACTTATTACTTAATCTATAAATTATAAGCTCTAACGCTATAAGCTATATTTTCCACCGAAATCTCAAATATGACTTAGGGTTCATTTGTGTTTTCAATCCATAATAATATTTGAAGGTATCCTTAATTTACATGAACTCCATAGTTGTCTCAATTGATAATTAGTATTGTTATCATATTATATGGTATTATGATATTAACATTTTTTACATAATTATTAAAATTTTAATGCTATGATATGAGAAAATCGTCCATTCAAATTCTGGAATTGCCAAAAATTACTCTAGATAGATAGAGAATATAAAAAAAAATTTCATGTTGTAATCTTTATTTCAAAATATCGGCTATTAAAATAATAACATTTTTTTAATCCTTTGTTATGATTTTTTGTAAGATTATTTTCTTAATATGCAATTATAAGGGATCGAAATGCTACAACCATAAAGACATTTCATAAAAGTAAATTTATAAATTGACGTAGTTTCATGTGATACGTTAGAGTCACTTTACATTCTGACTATCACATTAAGTCACTTCACTTTGTGAGTTTACTTTTATAAAAAATTTTTGTGATTAAATCATTTCTCTTATTTTATTTAAATATCCAAGCTACCATATTATGTATTGGGTATATGGCATTAATGCCAAGCATCCTATATGCATGTAAACAAATCATTTGATATGTAAATATTTCATTCTAAATCTTTTTAGGCAAAATTCCTTATAAAAAAAGGCCAATCGATAGTGTGAAATCTTAAAACTTACTCAAATGAGATTAATTTATGTGTAACAGATAACACCTCTAGTCAAATTCCAAACTAAATCATAACAAAAATGCTGATTAATTTGTCTCCTATCTCCCATGTCATGATTAATATCCTTTTTTCATGGTTAATCAAATTTGGACACGTGTCCAAAATACACACTCGATCGTAATAAAAAAAATTAATCAAAATTGATCTAAAAATCAACAATTTTTAAAATAAAAAAGTACACATAAGGTGATGAGGACTACATATATGTTGGCTTGCATATATGTCATGTGTTGTTCCTCGTATCATTTAAATGGTCATGACTACTAGACACGCCTAACACAAATCCACCATTTACAGTAACCAAACCATTTTTTTTTTGTTACGCAATTCAAATTAAATGAGATGAAATATTTTGTTGGGATTTGAATAAAATTTTGTTATAATAAAATTTTTTTAATATTAATTTTATTTTGAGATTTGAAAAAATTGAATTATTTATTATATTTTGTATAAAAATTTAAAAAAGTTGTAATGATTACATGAGATGAAATAGTTTTATTTTATATAATCAAACCAGTCGGGATACAAATTTTAAAATTGCCTAGCTATATATATGATATTTTATATATCTTATATTTTTATTTTTATTTTAGTTTTTCTTTTCTTTCTTCTTTTATTGTCACTCCATGAAAACTACCGAACGACTAGTCCATCGGACTAGACCATATGTGACATTTTGTCGCATATTTTCAATACAGATAATGTAATAATTATAACCATCTCCTCTAGTACCTAGCTTTATTAGTTAATCTATTTTATCTTATGGAGGCTGTTAATGCGCAACATAATCAAGTATAATCATAGAAATTAAAATTCTCTCTCAAGTGGAGTGGCATAAAAGTGTAACAAACCCTATAATGACACCGACTAAAAAATGTGCAAATTCATTTTTTAAAGATTTTATTCATTAAAATATAATGTCATAAATAAAAGTAGAAATTTAGTTTTAAATATGTCAACAAATAATTATTGCAACTCTCAAAATGTCAACCGATTCGCCTTTAAAACTTTATTAAATTAAATTAAATTATAGTGGGCCGTTCCATAAAATGCGATGTTCCCTCCTCCCATAACTCGTCACGATAAGTTCATTAAAGAAAGAAAAAATACAAGAGAAATGTTATCTGATCAAACGTATAATTAATCAAGAGAGATTTTTTTTTAATTTCGTAAAGAATTCCCCCCCTCCCCCCCCCCTCTCTCTCTCTCTCTCTCTCTCTCTCTCTCTCTCTCTCTCTCTCTCTCTCTCGCTCTCTCTCTCTCTCTCTCTCTAAATATATANGTGCCTATATAACTCATTAATGAAATTCTTGTTTTTCGGTTAAAATTATTATTTTACTTTAACACCATTTATAAAATTGGTGAGATTGATGTCGTGCGTACTTTTCTTTCATTCTGTCCAGTGGTCCGTACACTGCCTTTAATCTCATGGCGGCAGAGGACACCATTGGGTATGGCTCTCACTTGGTTTCTCTGGCTTCTTACAACGCACCCATCAGTAGAAACAAAGATTCTGGACGAGATGAAAGAGATTATTTTGGTGAAAGATGACAAAAAGTGGGGGTGTTTTGGTATAAAAGATCTAGATAGATAGGTTTATCTCCCTGTAGCCTTATGCGAGACACTACGACTGTATCTAGTGGTGGCTTTCAATCCGAGAACTGCAGTTGGACCATATGTTCTTCTGAGCGGCCACCATGTCGGTTCGAGTACAAAGATTATAATCTATCTATACGCAATGGGGAGAATGGAGGAAATATGGAGTGAAGATTGATTGCAATTCAGGCCGGAGAGATGGATCTTAGAGCAAGGAGGGCACAAGAGTAAGAAGAAGATAGAAGAAATGAGAAAAAAAAAAAACTAGGCTTTGGTAGGTTCAATTTTTGTGCGGCAACTCTGATTTGCAGAAGAAAAGAGACGAAACCCAGAAGAGGAAGGAGGGCAGCAGCACGTAGGAGACGAAGAAAAGAAGAATAAAACCTAAGAGATGACCAAAACAGCATCGTTTGATGAAAAGAGGACTAGGCTGAAAGCAAGCTCACGGGCTGGGCTTCACAAATCCAAACGGACTGGGTCCAAAACAAAGAAAACCCACTAAAAACAACCCCTATCTGAAAAATACAAGTCCAATAAAATAAAAAGACACACAAAAAAAAAAGAAAAAAGATAAATAAAAATACTACAACTAAAAATTAATAAAATAAAACAATAAAGCCCAACAATGAAATAAATTAAATAGAAAGCAATTTAAATATTAAACAATAATTAATATCAAAAAAGCACTTCAAAATTAATTTTATAACTTAGTAATTACAAAATAATATAACGAAAATCACGTTAAATTTAAAATAAGAGAACCAATATTACTAATAAATAAAATAATTATTTAACTAAAATACATAAAAATACAAGATATCACAAGCATGTTAGAAATTGTATTATTTAGAATACTAAAAATTGATATTGATATAGTGATAAGGATGAAAACCACGTGTATATTCAAAAGTCAAGGAGTCTAAAAACCACGGTATGTATTAAAACAATGCAAGATGAGAAAAATGCTGGATCGTCATCCGAGAATCAAAATTATCTCAAACAGCTTTTATAAAATTATGGGCGATGTTTATTTATAGGACCATGCTATAGATTCTATTAATGCTCTTCTTTTATAATATATCACAACGTGTAATTATTTATTAATTACATAAACATTAAATCGTTACTTATTTAATTAACCAAAAATATTACATCTTTATTAATAAAAAATTAGTTCTTAACAAAAAAATTAAATATAAATTAAGCAAACGTGCATTGCACGTTGCTTTCACCTAGTATATATATATAAAGTGGCTATCTAACGGAATTTTGTTAGTTTAACAGTTTTTGTTGTTTTACCGTTAAAATTAACGCCGTTAGTTGCATGAATAAATTTATAATTATCAAAGTTCATCTATTATGCATCGATCCTGGAATCCATACATTAATAATATTTATTTATGAGGTATATTAGATATATATATTCTATTATATATATCTATATAAATTATATTATATATTCTATTATATATATATATATGATATTTTATATAAATTATAATTTATATATAAATTTATACATGTGATTTAAAATTTCTATTCATTCCTTATAGAAATAAAGAGAAATATAAAATAATTAAGTTTAAATTTATTTACCAACTACATTTATGAATACAATTATTCCAATAAAATATTATTTTTTTATTAATTTAAATTTATTATAAAACATTAAAATCAAATAATAATATCTTATAAAAACCTTAGTATTTATTTTTAAAAAAAAATTATATCACTTTTTAAAAATAATCACTTTATTAAACTATGAAAAAGTTCTCTGCACGTTAATTTACTGTTAACGGTTTGTCTCCTGCGCTGCACAGTTTTGATTCAAGGTTCGTTTTTTTTGTTTTTTTATTTTTTGTTTCATGTATTTGTTGTTTCCAGTCGTCCCTAGGAGTACACATAATATTAAATAATAAGATTTTAATTTTAAATGCTTTAAAATCGATTTAAGTCTATCTTACTATTTGGTGTTAAAAATTATATATATTTTTTCTAAAAGCATTACACTATTAATAAAAAAATTTTTCCTTAATAAAAATAATATTGATTCTTAAAAATAATATTTCTATATATTGAGCGAACGTCCCTTGAACGTTGCCCAACTACTAGTATATATATATATATATGTATGTATGTTTTTACTTATTTATTTTAACTAAGTACTGCATCATCGGTCAAGATGCTAATCTCATAACAAGACTTTTAGGCCATATTTGGGAAGTGAAATGAGATATTAAAACTCATAATTTTATTTTTAAACATCATTCAAATATAACACTTTTAAATTTTAAATTTTTATCTAATTATTATAGAATTATTACAGCTTATCCAAACTTTAAAATAAAACATAACAAATAATGCAATTTTTTAAAACTTTAAAACAAAAATAATATTAAATTCTATTACATATAGTTACTTTTACGTATTTCTTGCACATTATACTAATGTGATTGGCTACATCATTTTTTTAATATAAAATAAATGATTTTGTCAATTACATTAAAGGAGTGTGCAAAGAGTACGTAAAACTGACTGTATATAGAATTTTTGTATTTTTATTTAATTTTTCTTTATCATTTTTCAAAACTTAATAAAACCACATCTTAACTTAAATTATTTTATTATTATTTACATAATTTTTGTTTCATGTCGTTATCCAAACATGGCATTAACGAGGTATATACTTTTATAAAATAAAATAAAAATAAAAAGCGAGGTATGTACTTAATTTTGTTGTGTTCCCCTTGTCAAGATTAATAGAGGAGAATAATTAATTTAGTTGTTAGTCTGAACTGAGTTGAAACTGAGTCTAACATCTAAATACTTAATTTTTAAATTATTAAACTCATCTCAATTCAAAATCTTTTTATACGTGAAACCTACAACTTTTTTCAACTTCTCATAAATATTTCTAAACTTAGTTAACATATAAATACATCTAAACTTATTTTAGATAGATCTCACAAAACTCAATTTACCTTCTCAACTCATTATTATTAATAATAATAATAATTCAATTTATCTTAATTCAACTCGATATCCAAACACAACCTTATTATCCCTCGCCATCATTTTATGGGTGGAAGAGCATTAGAGAGAGAACAAATGGGGTATAAAATTAGAGTTTTGCTACATACAAGCACAGTTGCGCACTAATCTGTATACCAATACTGATTTATTCATACTTAAAATTTAAATTAACATCGTTTTCAATAAAATCTACTTTTTGACCAATCACATCACATTGGTGTACAAATTAGTGCACAATTGTGCTTGCAACTATATTTTTCCATAAAATTATGAATAATTTTAACTACTTTTCTAATTATCTTAGACAAGTTTGAAACGCCCCTTAATGGCCGGTTTGATCGGAAACAATTACCCGGAAAATAAAGTTAAAACTAACTATTTAATGAAAATCCTACCAAGTTGCCGGCCCTCAAACTAGATTGGGTTTGGATGTTGGGTTAAGTTAAGTTGAGTTGAGTTGAATAAAATATTATTAAAATATTAATTTTAAATATTATGAGTGTGTTGGAATTTAAAAAAATTAAATTTTTTATTATATTTTATATAGAAATTTAAAAAAGTGTATGAAAATTTGAAAAATGTGTAATGATGAGATGAAGTGAGCGGTAGATGATTTAGTAACCAAACGAGACCTAATTATGACAGTGAAAAAATCTAAAAATTTGATTGTACCGACTCAGTAGTCTTACCTTCAACTCGATTATTAATATATATAATTTTATAAAAATATGTATTATTTATATCATATAAAAATTTTATTATTTATATAGTTAAATTTAATATTATAATAATATTTGATAATTATTAAAGAAAAATATTAATAGATTCATGATCAACTATCAATTATACGTACACACTACACATCATTGTATCATAATTATATATATTATATATGTTGATTAGATGAAACTTGACTAGTTAATAGTGAGTCATGTACTATATATAATGTATATATTATAGATTAATATTATATATAGTTGTAAAGTATATAAGTATTTAATAATTATTTAAAAAAATTTAATTTATTATTAAAAATTTAATTTTTTTTATATAAATTATGTATTTATTATTATTTTTAAATAAATTAATATAAATTTCTCTAACGTACGTTCGCTGTAGTTTTTTTGGCATCACCCTATTTGGTAGGTGGGTATGTGTTAACTTTGTTATCTTTTTTTCTTTAGTCAGGAAAAGGACAAAAATAAAGCAAAGTTCGTACTGTCAATTCTAAAACGGAGAATGGATGGGGACCATTACCAGAGATCGAGGGAGCATCAAGAATACAAAGGCTTGCGTGTTAGGGTAGCCTTAAGTACTGCGGACTACAGAAAGCCTGAGGGTGGCAGGAGGAAGAAGAAGAAGAAAAAAACAATAGTAATTTGGTTAAATTATATGCATGGGAAGGGACCACGTACGTACATACGGCTACTGAACGATCGATGTGATGTTACCATTAATTAATATTTATTTAAACAAAACAATGTCATCTCGGATACGACTTTGAGAAATACTAATGCTGCTCATAGTGTGTTTCGATTTTATTTTATTTTTAATGATTAAAGAAGTAATTTATTTATTTTTAAATATTTAAAATAATAAAAAAAAAGTTACTTTTCTCTTGACCAAGCTCGTGCTACATCGTCGATTAGTTTAGCATTGCTCTACAACTTTTGCTACTCTAATGAATTTTCATCTTATGTCCTATTTAACTGTAATCCTTAAATTATGAAAAAAAAAAAAATTAGGGAGAAGCTGATAAATTCCTTCCCATCCAATTCCCTATTATTTTAGGGTTTTGATATATAAAAAATTAAAATTTTTTTTTAACGTTTTGATATATGAGAGAAAAAGTAATTCTCCATATACTGGACATCCCCAAGTGATGATTTCATTCATTTCAGCTGTTGATCCCATGTGTTCCCTCTCTCTCCAATTTCTGTTGCTCTATTCGACATCTCTCTCTCTCGCAACATAGTATTATTGACGGTGATTTCTCTTTATCAAAGTGAATATATGTAAGTATTTCTTATTCTTATCTGATTTTTACACTAGCTTCTCACTTGTAATAGGATTTTGTTATTCATATTTTTATATACACATATCACTTTTTTTTTTTTGATTAAACTAATTGAATTCTTCAAACTCATAATCCATATATCACATATTTAATAAGAGAAAAAAATTAAAAATTAAAAAATATGTGTGTTGTTTGATATATAAAAATGATGAGTAAACTTTTTCTTTGCAATATGGCTCGCTTTCCTACCACTTTATTATTTGGGTGGTGCTAGGGATAGAAATTTCTACACTTTTTTTTATTAAACAATAGATTTTTTTTTCTATTTTTTAAAATATATTTTAATCCCATTTTAACATTTTTAAAATAAAAAAATACAAAATCATTAAAGCACATTTTCTTAATTATTAATTAAAAAAATCGGTACAAAATAGGTGAACATTTTTTCGATGGCTCTATTATTTCTCTTATTATTTATGTAAGAGTTATACTACATCCACAGACAAAATGTCCCGATAAGTCTAAATGCCTTTTCTTTTTTTGATTTTTTTCATATATCTTTTTTACATATTTAAATATTTTTAAAAAATTATAACATCATTAAAAAATACTTACTTAATTAGTAAATTAAAAAAAAAAGTTTCATAGAAATGCTTGGAACCCAAAATGGACCCAAGCTAGCATTTCTCTTTCTGTTTGTGTTTAACATACTTTTTTTTTTGGTATGGTTTTATCCTCAGCTTGCATTTTGGCCTTTTTAACACGTTCACGGTTCTTTGCCTGTCAACCGAAAAAGGAAAAATATTTGGCGTCTTTTATTTACCCCCACAAATCATAAAGTTAAGGTTTAAAGAAATGTTTTAGTTACGAAAGATTTCATTAAAATAAATTTTTAAATTAATGTAACAGCTTGAATAAATATATATGTTAGATTGTAAAATTATTTTTAACATAAAATATATTTAATATTTTATATAAAATCATATCAATTTATTGATTTATTTTTATAGAATCTCTTTTTAATTATAACACTTATTGTTTAGAGAAGTGTTTTACCCTATATTTATGTGTAAAAATTAATTTAATCTAGCCGCATATAGAGGTAGAACTACATTAAGGTCCCGTTTAGTTACACAGATGAGATGAGATGAGATGAGATGAGATGTTTTAAATAGTAATGAATAAAATATTGTTATAATATAATTTTGTAATATTAATTTTGTATTGAGATTTGAAAAAGTGAAATTGTTTATTATATTTTGTATGAGGATTTGAAAAAGTTGTATGGGGATTTTAAAAAGGTGTAATGATGAGTTGAGATGAGATGAGATGAGATTTTTTATTTTGTGTAAACAAACAAGGCCTAAAGATCCGTTTGGATTTAGAAAGTGTTTCATCACATCTCATTTTATTTCATCATTATAACTTTTTTAAATTTTTATACAAAATAAATATTTTTTAATCTATAAATAACATTATTCATTCTCTTAATTAAAGACGCTGCTACGTCAATTGAGGCTTTCTATCGAAAGTGCATTTTGCACTTTGTTTTATTTTTAAGCATTTTTTAAGTTTCTTTAAATATTGTTTTAAAAAAAAAAACTCACAAGCTTATTAAAAAGTATATATTTTCTTAACTATTAAATAAAAAATAAAAATAAAAATAAAAATAAATAATTGGGTAGATATATTATATGGCTTTATCATTTTCCATCTTTGAACTTTAAATTTAACAGTAGCAATTAATTACTTCCCTCCCTCCCTGCAGTTTTACAATAAAACGTAAACCATTCAACAGACTGATGAAGTCAAAAATGGTGTGGAGACTTGAAATTTAAAGTACTGTAAAATAACGTAGTCATGAACCTGGTTGACAGAGGTTGTTGAAATGCCATTGATCTCCTGCATGTCGTTGAAGTTTCTGATCAGGCTTATCTCTGACCTTGATCAAAACTCACGTACGGCAGGGGTTGGTGCTTCCAGATTTGACTGCCAAGTCAGGAGGGAGTGGGAACAACGAGGTTTGGCAGTCTTCGTTGGGTAGCTTTTATTGGAAAATGCTAAGCATATCGCTCTCAGCTCCAGCTGAGCCACTACTGTTAAAAAAAAAAAAAAAAATTTATTATTATTTTTATTTCGTGATTAAAAAGATATTTTTGAATAATGTTAAGAAATTTTTTTTAAAAAATATTTAATAATGTTAAAAAAATACATATAAAAAAATAAAATAAAAAATTATTTTTACACTAATCAGCGGTAGGCTGTGGCTGTAGTGCTTCCCGCTTTCATTTCCTCGATTATTACGAAGAAAATGATCTCATCTCATTCATGCATGCATACCTCAGGTTTTGACGTTAACTCATTTCTTAATTAATTCTAGCTCAGACAGACTTGGTCCATTTCCTTTATCTTGACCCTTCATTCTTGGCAGATGGATAGAGTTAGGCGGATAGCATGAGTCTCCAATTTTACCTTATAACATCATATTTTATTTTAATAACTGAATACTATAAATATAAAAAATAATTTAAAATTTTTAAATATTGAAATAAAATTATGTTTTAATAATTAATATTTAAATTTTATCATATTTTTATTTAATTTTTAAAATTTTTTTTAATTTTTTTTTAATTTAAATTATTTTATTATTAGTTATAGATCATCTAATTTCATTCGGATATTAAAACGAGTTGATAGATCAATCCTCATTTTACGTGCATTCATAATTCATGCATCTTCAGATTTCTTACGAAATTCTTACGTAAAAGCCTATGTCATGTGATTATGGTGGCCAAATTTGGTCCATTAATCCAATGATTTTGTTCCTTTTTAGTTCTTCACAAAAAGAAGTCTAGAAATAATAAAATGACAAACCCAAAAAGAAAAATAGTAGTTTTTCATTAATTTTGCTACGTGTCATGATTACTTTGTTTTGAAAAAATGATTAAATAAATTTTAAAATATAAATAATATCTAATATATTATATTAAATCACGTCAATTTATAAATTTATTTTTATGAATTTTATCTGTAGTTAAAGCAAATCTCATACATACAGTATATATTCTCATGTTATTAAAATTTGTGTATAAACACTTATATTTTTTAATGGTATGACCTATATATATATTGATTATGATAAAATAGAAACACTAGTACTATTTATCAATACTCTTAAAAATATTTAATAATTATTGATGAAATAATTTTGGATTAAATTTCTAATTAATTCCAAATATTAGAAATTAGTACGTATATGCTGGAGACTTGGTATTTGTTTATTTATTTTTTGATATATTGGGAGAGGGGGTCCATTTCATAATCTTCATTTTAGAGATATGAGTCATATGTCATCAGGCTGCCGTTGACCGGAGACTCGGTACTTATTATGCATGCTAGGGTTGGTGAAATGACATCAATTTACAAAGACTAGGAGGGAGGATAAACCTGGGGGTCTGCAGATGCATGCTGGTGGTTGGATTCTTAAAAGGGTCAAGTAAAGGAAGTGATTGGGAAAGAACAAGGGACATAACTCCCATGATCTTATGCTAGCTAGCTGCATCAATGTCTCTGCATGCACTCCACATACTCAGATCGATGCAGGCATGCTATTAATAATTGAGACTTGGAATTTTTTTTCCAATAGTTAGGTGAAGTTGTAATTGCATCTTTAAATATTTCCGGATACTAAGGTCTTAATTTCCAGGATGAATTTATTGGAACATGGAGTTCAAAAGGAAAAGTAATTGTTTTATTTTATTTATTATTGATAAAAAAGACTTGGATCATCGATGAATTAACATATACCTCTAATAAGCAAAAATGCTAGGCTTACCGAGATATGAGTCTCAATTTTTTTTTTTACCAAATGTTTAAGGAAGTGTTTTTTTAGTGATGTTGTGATTTTTTTCTTTAAATTTAAGACTAGAAAAAAATAAATAAAAATAATTTGTTCTTCTTGAGACCGAGCTCGTGCTACATACATCCCGTTGGATGTCTCTAATAAGATAATATTCCAGAATGTGTTATGTTATTAAAAATTAATGCTTTATAAATTAATTTAATAATATAATATATTAAGATAGGAAGAGAATAAAAACCATTTATATTTTTAAAATTATTAATAATTTTATTGCAAAACATAATCATATAAATAAATAAAAAGTTTAAATAATTATTGTAAATACATACATGAATTTGGTAGATGACCACCTAAGAGTTTTATTAAAACTTTATGTCCCATACACCCATATCCTAATCGGTTTAAATTAGTTCAAATATTATCACTTAATTAATAAGTCACAGCGGGACAAAAATACCTCAATTAATCTAGTCATAGGGGACATGAATGTCTCTAGATTTCATGATGGCCAGAAGTCTATAAATAGTACTGAGGGATTAAGGGTTTTTACCTACAACATTATTGTGCCTCTAGCCATTGTGAGACACTTAGAGATAAAGTTGTTAGAGTGATCATTCTCTCATAGTCATGTCAAGTTTTTTATCAAACTGAGATGGATGGATGCATACTTTCTAACTATTATTATTTATTATCGTGGATCATATAAAATTGAAGATTATTATATTTAATGTTTCATGTTAAAATATTTAACATGTGGTATCAGAGTATCAGGTTACAGATATTCTATGGTCTCGATAAAATATATATTTGATATATATTATCGTATATTAATTTAACGTCATAATACCGTGTACTTGTCCTATTTTCTGTTGATATATTTTTGTAAAAGAGAAACTTTCATGTGATTGTTCACGATTCCACGAAGTATTGACGCAATTATTTCAATTTTTGCTTGGGTTTTTATTTTATTTTCTCCCTCATTGTTTGCACTGTGTTGGTAGTGTTGGCAGTTGAGGAGCCATTGTATGTGTTGGTAGTGTATGGCTTAAGGTGACTAAAGTCCCTTGCCAGTGGACGTATGACAGTTTTAAAGGGTGGCATAAAGGGGCTAAGAAGTCCCGATTGGCTGATAAAAATTTGTTGTGGGTTTCCGTTGATACAAAAGAAAAATTAAAGAGAATGAGTCACTGATTGGGGTCGGGAAGGGGCGGCGCAAGGTGGTTGGAGTACCCTTGTTGGTACCTTGGTATCGAAAACCGAGTCATCAAGTGAAGACCCTTTTGGCTAGCAGCCCGAATATGTCTCAGATTGATTTTGTAAAAAAAAAAAAAAAGGAAAAAGGAAGAAAAAAGAAGAAGAAGAGGATAACAATAAATGGAGGTGGACATCGGCGGTTGGAGGAGGCTGGGAATGCCATGCTATCTTCTCCTCGTGGGCGATGTCCACTGTTACACCAAATCAAAGGAAGCATGAAAGACTGGTGCGACATTGCTAAGTGCGAAGGGAAGAAGAAAGAAGAAGTCTAGGGTTTCTTCTAACGTGTAAAGGGTTTGGGCTATGGGCTGGCCCTGGGCTTTGGCCCAATCCAAGAAAATTAAAACTATAATAAGGGTACGACCAACACAATGGACCAGAATCTTGCCTAGCCCAATAACATAAATACAAAAAAAGAAAAGGGTCAATGAGTCGGGCTTGTACACTAGGCCCAACCCAGGGTTATCGTGTGACCAGTCCTGTGGCCTTACCATTGAACCGGGTTTCAACCGGTCCAATAACCCAGACCGGTCAGATTATAATATAATATAATAATATTATTTATCAAAAAAGGAAAATTTTGAAATTTTATTTTTCTTTTATGTGCATGTTTTTACTATTAAATACATGTATGAATTATTTAATTTTTATATTTTGGCACTTATTTAAATTATTGTTACCATGCCATATATAATTGTGCTTATGGGGAAAATGGTTTGCACCAAAATTAAGGTAAAAATTGGTTGCCCAAAAGTATAAGATTTTTCTTAATTTTGATGAAAAACTATTAAACTCTATAGTAAAGATGGGTATGATGGAGTGAACAACTTGTCAAGATCTACTCTTAAAGGAGGATTTTGATACACTACTAGTTCATCCATTAAAGTAAAGTTGGAGTGTACAATTTGTGTATCAAAATCTACTCCCAAAGGAGAGTCTTGATGACACTACTAGTTCATCCATCAAAATAAGGTTGGAGTGAACATTTTGTATGTCAGAGTTTACTCCTAAAGGAAAATTATGATGATAAGCTAATTCATTCACAAAATTTAAAATTGGAGGGAACACTTTATATATTAGAGTTTACTCCCAAATGAGAATTATGATGATACAAGTAGTTCACCACAGAATTTAAAATAGGAGAAAACAATTTTGTGTGTTGGGGCTCACTCATAAAGGAGGGATCTCGATGATACTATTATTTTATCCATAATGGTTTAAATTTTCTTATTGTTTATGAGTGTCGAATTCAAGACTCAAAGCATTAATGTGATCAAAATGCTTTTTTTGCACTAAGTATATGAATATAATTACAAGTTTCATATATAGAATGACTCTAGTATAAAGAAAGATGAGCATGTTAGATTGACACTAAGAGTTTTAGACTCTAGTTGATCCATTTTAAGTCTAACATCAATTATTATTGAAAATAGTGATAAGGATTAGAAATGTACAATATTTAAGAAGATAGAATTAATTACTACATATCAAACTTTGAACTTTAGGGATAAAAATTGTGGAATCTTCTTATTTTTGTATAGAATGTTTTATTTTAGATGTATCATTATTTTTATCTAAGTGATGAAATATGAATCAGTTGGCTAGATTGATATACATTTATTTTGTTAATTTGTATTGAAAAATAATTGTATCTTTTGGAAAAGGAAGGAAAATGATGGTCATGAAAATGTAAGAATTGTGTCAATTTAATTTTGAAAGAAACAAGAACACATAAAGGTTTAAGTGCCCTAAGCATAAGACATGATTCGAAGGGAAGCATAAATTTTTTCTATATAAGTCTCGAATCAAATTGTATAAATGTTTATACTTATTTTTTAGATTAAAATCTAGTGCAAATGTTCATGTTTCTTTTGCTTGCATGAGTTTCACATCAAACTTTATAAATGTTGATACTTATTTATTTAGTTTCTTTTTTGTGATTAAACTTGAATACAAATGTTCAAGTTTCAATTTGTTTCAAAATTCCATTTATGTTGGTTCCATTTTTTCTTCCAATAAGATTTTTTATTTGTCATGCCTTCATATGAATGTTTTTGTTAAATTTTTTTTACTCATGAGGCATGTATTGGAACTAAAGGAAAAATGATTTATAAAAACTTTTATAATTTGTGCCATAGAAGTTTGAAGAATGCTTAAAGAAAAACATTATTTGTGGCATAAAATGTTGGAGAATATCTCTAAAGAAAATTTGTAAAGATTAGTAGTAAATAAAAGATTTTCTGCATTTAGATTTTCTAATTTTAAGATCTGTGTTGATTTGTATAAAAGGAAAGCAAATCAAGCATATCAAGAAAATATGCCACAAGAAATAGAGTTTCTTGAGATAATGCATATAGACGCATGTAATCCTTTTTTTTTTTTTTATATAATGTTTAATAGATAGAAAAATTTCATTATTTTCATAGATGATTTTCATAGTATGGATGTATCTATCTGCTACGTGAGAAGTCTCAAGCCATTGGTAATTCTTGAGGTACTTCTTATAGAGAGGAAATGTAGTTAGGTAGAAAAGTGAAAATCATTGAATTGGAATAAAGTAATGTCATGAAAAAATATTAAGAGTTGGGTCATAATCCTGACCTATTTTGTTAACTTCTTGAAGAGATGTAATAAAACTCTTAAAATTAAAGGTGTAAAATTTATATCGAGTTTTTAATAATGTAGTCTTAATAACTTATTTTTAACTTATAGATTGATTTAAGGCATTTATATGTATGCATAGTCAAGCTAAAGTAATATTTTATAACCCAAATCAAAGAAAGTTATGTCCTATAATAGTTATTGGGTGCATTATCATTATTGTTTAGTCGGAAGATTCAAAAGATTTAGGTTGTCTTGTTTCTATTTATAGTTTGAATTTTGAGGAAATTGAAATATTAAAGTTCTTAAGGTTGGCAAAATCAGTGGAAGTATAGAAACTAGAGATGCGATTGTCATAAAATGCATTCTTGTACTTCGAAAATTTTTGTAGTTTCTTTTTACGATTATCTTAATGATAATATGGAATAACAAGCAAATGATTGTCCACCTCATTAGAGAACTATCACTGAATAATTGGCTATGGAGACATCAGAACAGGCAACCTCATATAATCTTCTTGATTTGCTATTTAGTTAGGCTACGTTATGTATCTTTAAAATTTGAATTTGACATAGAAACAAATAAAAGTTTACATATGTTTTCACAAGTTTTAGAAATAAGTGATTTTATAAGAGATCGATGCATAAATGAGTGATTGAAATCCATGAATAAATATAAAGTCTATAATTTCACCTAATTGTCTAAAAAGTACAAAAAGTCGAATGTAAATGAGTCTTGGAGACAAAACCTTAATTTTAAAAGCAATGTTAAACGATATAAGGTCAGACTTGTAATAAAGGGTTTTACTTAGAAATGACCATTGATTAGAGAGAAATTTTCTATTAAACCTGAAAGAACTCATTAAAAATCACTATGACATTAGTAGCTTATTATGGTCTAGAACTATATATTAAATGGATGTGAAAACAATTGTATAGTGAAAGTATGAAATCTACAAGAAAGGAATAAAACGATTACTTAGAAAAGATAACAAATTTTTTTGAAAATTGATAATATCAATACTGTTTTTGGATTTAAGAAAAATATTTATTGTTAATGTATATACCCGTAGGTCAATGAGAATATATTTTTATTTATGTTCATGCATGTATATGACTTGTTGGTAAATATGAATTATGATTTGTAATATGGCATTAAAGTTATGTATCTAAATAATTTTAAAAAATAAAATTTATGTATGACATCCTTCGTAATTGGGATTGAATTTTAATACCAAATCGATGATTGTTAGGATTGTTTCAGTATAATTGTATAGAGTTTTGGAAAATTTTACATGAAGAATTGTTGTTCAATAGATGTTTTAAAAACAAAATGTGACATGCTCAGTATTTTATAATGTCCTTAAATTGATTAGCCTGTTAAAGAAATCTGTATATGATTATGGTTATAAGGAACTTGATGGTTGTACAAACTTGTATAGGGCCAAACATTAGTTTTATAGTTGGCATCATTGGTTGTTGCCAAAGTAACCTCAGGATATTCAACCTAAAAGTTATGAAAAAAGTGCAATGTTATTTGCAAGAAATTAAAGATTATATTGTTGCATTTAGAAGAACTGATACTCATTAGGTAAATGGATATTTAGACTCTATTTTGCATGATTGTGTCAATGATAAAAAAATACAATTATGGTTATGTATTTTGCTATCTAACAGAGTTATTTTATGGAAAAGTACAAAAAAAATCTCTTACTACTTCTTGTGCAAATAGAGGCTAAGTTTGTAGTATACATTGAGGTGGGCCTGCAACCCAACCAATCGAAGCCAGGTTTGGGCATGACCTGACTCGGTTTAACCTTAAAAGAGTGCTAACCCGACCCTGTACCATTCGGGTAGGGTCGAAACCAATTTTAGACTCTAGGAGAACTACAGTTGTGGAAGCATGAGATTGTGAAACTCTCGACTCTAGGAAAGCTTCATTTGTCGAAGAAGGAGATGCTGCAATTTTAGGATTTGGAAAAGTTTTCTAAAAAAAAATGATATGGGGTTATGTAGATACGAGGTCCTTGAAAATATCACAAAGATCCAAACACAATCCTACATGTAGAAACTCCAATTCTTAGAAAAAACAATTCCTTAAAATGGATGGCCGGTAACGATAAAAGATCAGCAAAGGGAAAGGCCCATTCCTCGGTCAATGAAGGCTGGTGAAAAACTTGTTCATTTCTTAGAGTCGTTGTTTAATTTCCAAATACCCAAAGCAAAGCAAGGGGCATCCATTTTCTTCCGCAATAAAACATTAGAATCTTCAAGAGACTTCTTCAAAAGTCTACAAAATTTATATCCTTACATTAGTAAACTAGTACCAGAGAAAAAATCATTCTAACGATTACATGATTAACCATACTTTTTAGTCAACACTGTGAACCAATCAAAGAAATGTTTTCTCTTCCTCTTTCTTGCTTTTGGCTTCTTAATATGTGGAGTTGATCGAATAATCCCTAACTTAGGAGAAATATCCATTGGCACACCTAAAAAAAAATGCTCAGACTTGAAACAATCGGAGTCCTCATATCCCATCAATATATCCAACAATGAGAAAAATGCACTCACTCAATGAATCACCCTCTGAATTATTTCCCTCATGGTGTGCAAACTTAGTCACAAGGGCCACTCAATCATGCCTACTCAATGCTGATAAGGGGCTTTCTTGCTTGTTTCACACTTCAATGGCACCAGGAGGCAAGGTGATAGATAGAGATCTAAACGAAGCACAAATGATAGAGAAGATGGGGCAGGGGTTAGGGTTTGATGCAAAATTGAGGAAAAATAAAAAATAAAAAATGGGTTTTAAGATGCGGGTTGCAAACGATGGCCCGATACTCATCGGGTCAAATGATTTCCAAATCGATCTAAATGTCAACCTGACTTCTTCGGGTCATATTCAATCGGGTCTTGCAGGCTCATCGGTTTATTAGATTTCTTGCACAGGCCTACTTTGAGGCCATAATTTATAGTATATGATTGAGGAAATTTATCTTAGGATTTGAAATTGTTGACATTATAGTTAAGCTACTAAGAAAGTATTACAAGAATTAAGAGTATTTTTCTCCAAATGATGTGTATTTAATGAAATTTTAAATACCTAAGTGTTAAGGAGAAATTACATAAACAAATAATGTCCATATTAATACTACGTTAATGATTACACTTTAAAGAACATGTTGAAAATATGGGCCTTATGCTTATACCCACGATGTGAACATGTTAAAGAGATAATTGATATGCTGAGTATTTTGTTATTGGACATTGAGAGATATCTATTATGGTTATTTCTGTTGTCTTAATTTTTCACTTTATATGCATATTGAATGGTGTGGAAGAATGATGACAAAATAATGTCTGCACTGGACATGAATTGAAACCAGTGGCAGAGCCATGTTGGGGCTGGGGGGCCATGGCCCCTCCCATAAATTTGAAAAAAAAAGTTATATATGTTAATTTCTTTAATTTAATAAAATAATATTAATTTATCATGTATTCGCCTCCCCTCTTAAAATTATTTTGGTCCCTCCATAAAATTTAATATGATATAAAAATTCATATTAAATAAAAAACATATTTTTATTATAAATAAAATTAAAAAAAATCTAACTATAACCATTAGTATTTCTAATCTCTTTCCAATTTCTAAAGCATTTCAATATCTATGTTATAGCTTACGGCAATCTGCTAGACTACCATTTACTGATTTACAGACTGTATTGCCTTCACACATGGCACAACAATACTTCACATCTCATCCTTCACATTTTTTTTCTCCATTTTCCAACATCATAACACCTCTTGTCCTTTACATTTTGTTTTCTCCTTTTTTTAACATTAAAACGATTCAAACGAAGAAGAAAAGAAGCAAGCTTTACCTACTGTTCGACTTTGACTCTGTGAGGCTTGGCCATTGACTTTTTGTTTTCTCTCTATAATCATTGATAGTTGATACTAGGACCTCACACCCATAGCCTCACTACAAATTCAAAATATTAGTTATTTATTTAGTAGATTAATGATTTTTTTTTATATAACAAACTAACATTTTGTTTTTTAGTAGATTAATAGACGTATTTGATAGCCCCTGCCAGACTGTCAATTCTCATCTCTTGGTCCCACGATGCACCATTTCCTTACACCTTACTCCTTTATCTGCAAGCGGATATATCTATTTTCTTTACAAAAATTTTATATTAATATTAATCATATTATCTATATATATTACATATATTAATTGTGTATGGTCGTATGTACTGATTTAAGTTTTTTTTTATAGCATTATGTGTTTTAATAAATTGTTTGATTTTCAATTTTAAATTGTTTGATTTTAATTTGAGACCTTATTATTAGAATATCTATAAAGTCTATCTAAGTTTCTAACTTTATTTTATATGTTTCAATTTGATTTTAAATTTAGGTTTATGAATGATGTCTAAATTAAAAACTATCAACTCATTCTTCAAAAGAAGAGAAGTTGATCTTTCAGAAAATTCTTCTAAAATTCCAAGGATTGAATCTGAGGAAAATCCTGATCTTAACTCTTTAATTTGATTCATTTTATATTTTCAATACTTAATTCTAAAGAGATTGATATATCTTCTCTACAACAAGATCTGGGATTACTCTCTCCTATATGAGATTATCCAGTCAATCAGTGTGATGAAATAAGAAGAGCTTATTTAAAAATGGGTCCATATCAAATACATATATCAAAATATCCATTTTTTGGTTCTGTAAAGCATCATCGTCGCTTTCAAGCTTCATGGTTCGTACAATTTGGATCTTGGTTAGAGTATTCTCCATCAAAGGATGTTGCATATTGTTTACCTTGTTATATTTTTACAATGAAAGTATTTCAACGTTTTGGATGAGATGTATTTACTGTCATTGGATTTAGAAATTGGAAGAAAATTAATGATGGAAAACGTTGTGCCTTTTTGAATCATATTGATGAGGATCCTTGTTTTTATCATAATCATGTTGATTTATTGAAACAATTACAACATATTGATAAAGTAATGAATGCACAAAGTTTTGAACAAATTCTCAACAATTGACTCCGACTAAAAACATCTATTGATGTTGTTCGATGGTTTGCATTTCAAGGATGTGCATTTAGAGGTCATGATGAGACCCTTGATTAAAAAAATCAAGGGAATTTTGTGGAGATGCTTAAACTCTTGGTTTCGAATAATGACAAAGTTAGAAAACTTGTTTTGGAAAATGCTTCTAAATCCTCAAAGTATACTTCACCCCAAATTCAAAAAGAGATTTTAGAAGTTCTTATAAAGAAAGTAAAAAATAAAATTCGTGAAGATGTTGAGGATTTTCAATTTTGCATTATTGTTGATGAGACACAAGATGAGTCTAAGAGGGAGCAAATGACTATAATCTTGAGATTTGTTGATGTTGATGGTTTTATACAAGAGATTTTTTGATCTTATACATGTTAAAGATACATTGGCATTGACTCTAAAGAATGATATATCTGCAGTTCTTTCTAGTCATTATCTTGATATTCAAAATATTCGTGGACAAGGATATGATAGTGCTAGTAATATGCGTGGTGAATGGAACAGATTGCAAGCATTATTTATTAAAGATTTCCCATATGCATACTATGTTTATTGTTTTGCTCATCGATTACAATTAGCATTAGTTGCTGCATCTAGAGAGGTGGTTTCTGTTTATGAGTTTTTGTCAAATTTAAACTTTATTATAAATGTGGTGGGACTTCATGTAAACATCATGATGAATTGCAAGCTGCTCAGGCAACACATATTGCACATATGATAGCCATTGATGAACTTGAAGGTGGAAAATGAGCTAACCAAATTGGCACTATCAAACAAGCCAGTGATTCTCATTTGGGTTCTTATTTTTATTCTATTTGCAGTCTACTGCGAATGTTTGAAACTACTTGCTTGGTGCTTGAAACCATAATAAAAGAAAGATCCACTTACTCTCAACGCGGGGATGCAAATGCTGCTTGTAAAACGATTACCTCATTCCAATTCATATTTACTTTACATTTAATGAAGGAAATCATGGGTACTACTTATTTTCTTTGTCAAGTTTTGTAGCAAAAATCTCAAGATATTTTGAATGCCATGAATATAGTTTCTTCTACAAAAAGACTTATTCAATAGTTGAGAAATGAAGGTTAGGAAAATTTGTTTGAGAATGTTGTCTCTTTTTCCAAGAAATTTGATATTAACATTCCAGAATTGAGCGCTCGTTATGTACAAGGTCGTGGTCGTCATCAACGAGATCACATTACAATAGAGCGTCATTATCATTTTGAAATATTTAATACTACTATAGATTTTCAAATGCAAGAGGTTAACAATAGGTTTGGTGAAGGAACGACAAAACTTTTAACCCTTAGCTCAGTTTTGAATCCAAAGTATGGGTATAAATCTCTTAATATTGATGATATATGTTGTCTTGTGGAAGAGTATTATCCTCTTGATTTTTCTGAGAATGAAAAAATCAATTTAAGGTTTCAATTGAAACATTTTGAAGTTGACGTGTTTAGTAATTCGATGTTTCAAGATTTAAGATCCATTGCAGATTTATGTCAAAAATTGGTAGTGACAGAAAAATTAAAGACATACTATCTTATTGATAGATTAGTTTGTCTAATTTTGACTCTTCCAGTGTCTACAGCAACCAGTGAACGAGCATTTTCAGTTATGAAGATTATTAAAACAAGGTTTCATAACAAAATTGAAGATGAATTCTTAATAAATAATTTAGTTGTCTATATTGAAAAAGAAATAGTTAAGAATTTTGATTTAGATTCAATACTTCATGATTTTGTTTGTTTAAAAGAACGCAAGTTACAATTTTAAACTTTATGTATTTCTTTTGTTTAATATATTTTTATGGATGTCTTTATATTATTTTAACGATATATTATTATTGATATATCAAATACTTTTTTAATACATAAATTGTATTAAACGTATTTTATTTTTATTGTAAATCTTTCTATCAGATTATTATATATCGTAAAAAAAATTATATAAAAGTAGAACAAAATATTTTTTTAATATATATTGTTCTAGCTTTGTTTGGCCCCCTAGAGTAAATTCCTGATTCTGCCATTGATTGGAACCCAATGCATCACAATATTAGTTTTAATTGTCCTAATTAAAGATCGTGTTAAATTAAGTGATTAAAGTTGTGATAGATGTAAGGAAATTTGTTGATTATATGATAGAGGACCGCCATGACTCGCATTGGTAACTGATTTTACATTGATATTATGGAATTCATATAATATAATTTGAGCTAGAAAAGTTTCTGAAAATAAACATGCGCAGTATGGTTAATTTCATGTAATAAACCCATAAACGAAAAATATTACTTTATGAGCATATAAAAGTTTTATTAAAATTCTATATCCCACACACCCATATCCTAATGGGTTTAGACTAATTCAAATATTATCACTTAATTAATGAGTCATAGTGGGACAAGAATATCTCTATTTTAGTTATAGTGGGACAAAAATGTTTCTAAATTTCATGACGGCGAGAAATCTATAAATAACACTGAGAGATTAAGGGTTATCACTTACAACATTATTGTGTCTCTAGCTATCGAGAGATATTCAGAAGTCAAGTTGTTAGGATGATCATTCTCTTATAATCAGGTCAAATTCTTTATCTAACTGTGATGGAGAGAGGTACACTTTCTAACTATTATTATTTATTATCATGGATCATAGAAAATCGAATATCCTTATATTTTAATGTTTCATGTTAAAATATTTAATAGACCATGTAGATTCCACATCTTAGGATTCTAACTCATTCATGTATCATTTATTGAAATTTATAAATTTATGCATGTATCTTATTAATTCATGTATTACCCTTTCATATTTATTATCAAAGTTATTCTATTCTCAAGTCATTCGCATAATTTAAATAATAATATTTGATTTGGAAGACTTAAATTTTAAAATTTATATTTAAAATCAAATTATGTCACGTAAGCAGTGTGTAATGTAGAAGTCTTAGAATATCAGTTCTCTTCCTTATACTCTTATGCCTATAAAACAGTGTATTTTTTTTAGACAAAGCAAAACATTTCATTAAAAAAAGTTTAGCGAATATTACATAATTTGTCTTTCAACACAAGATTAGAAATAATATCAGGCCACTCTTCCGTCCAGCAATGATCTCCTTGCTGCTGTAAGACAAACTTTGCTAGCTGATGTGCAACCGAACTCCCATCTCTATAAGTAAAGCCAAGACTCCATTCCTTATGATTACTGAAGATTAGTTTAAGGCCTTCAATGATTTGTCCATACTATGCTAAGCACGGTTCTTCACTATCAATAGCGCTCACTACCATTAAAGCATCTCCTTCAAAAATAGCTTCTTTAAACCCAAATCAAAGCAAAACTCTACAGCCTTCCACAAAGCCATACTTTCAGCTATAACTGGTTGATTCACAAAGTTTTTTTTAAAAGCAAGTTGAGGCCATTATTTGCCCTTGCCAGTCTCTTATTATAACTCCAATCCCTACTTTCTGTTTAGCCTCATCCACAACTGCATCAAAATTAACCTTAAATTCATCTATAGCTGGACATCTCCCCTGCTTCATTACTTTAGAAGAAATTTCCCTATTCATACTTCTCTCCAGAATTTGAGCTTCTATGAAAACTTCCAGGCTAGTGCAGCAGCTGCTACCACTTGTTTTGGACTTGCAAAGGTAGATTCATAAATAAATTTCTTCCTTTTGAACCATATTCCTTTTATAATCAACCCAATACCTACTAGTTGTTCTCTGTTAAACATACTACATAAGGAACACCATAGTTTCATAAAATCAGTTTCTACACTCATCTTTTTTGAACTAAACTCCCATTTTTTGCCCATAGATCTTAAGAAGAACAACTCAATATATCATGCATTACTGATTCCTCTTCCATTTTACATATTCGACATATAGGTGTATCAACAATATTTCTTCAAAATAAGTTTTGTTTAGTGGGCAACTATAAAAGAGTGTCTTGAGAACTAGTTGTACAAAACAAGAGATTCGAAGTGAATAATATTGAACTCCTGGAGAGCTAGTTTTATATTATAATATTCAAATTCTCTTACTATTTCTCTTTAATTTTACTACACATTATCAATACAAGACTCTAATTAACCATTGTGTTCTTTTGATCTTTGGCAAGATATTTGCGTAACATTTTCAAGTCATTGTAAGTTTCTCTTCTATAAATATTGATATCTACTATATTATATCTATGTAGTGATATGATAGAGTATACTACTATTGTATCAATGTTTCTATATGTTATTTTGATTTTAAATACTTATTTTTCATTCAATACTAATCAATATATTTGTTATAGATCATATTAAATCTTACAAAACTTGAATTTGTCTTCCTTTCTTTTTTAACAACAATTACTTTTCATGGATCATTGATGCTAGGATTTATCTTTATGCAATACATTTTGGAAATATTATTGAAGTAGTAAATAAAACATCCCTACATAATCATGCTAAAGCAATAATTTTCTTTCACCACCATTTGTATGAAAACTTTAAAATTAAGTACTTCGCAATAAAAAATCCATTAATTCTATGAAGTAATTTAAGAGAGAGATACAATTATCAAAAGACCATGATCCTATCAAAATGTTGATATGATTGGGTGTACCTAAAGTTGCGCAATATTATTAGTAAATAAAACTCTACACCTTTTTTCTTTGTAAAAAAGAAACAAGTTCACAATTGGGATTGTGTAGAGAAAAAACTATTAATGATAATATGTTTGAAATGAGATATATAACATATTCATATCTCGAATGTATTTCTGTAACAGAAATATCAAAAGCAAAAATTTACGAAGTATTATGAACTTATTTTTTATTTACCAGTAGCAGAACAAAACAATGAGTTGTTAATGAAAAATTACTAGTCTCGTCCAGCTGGTATAACTCCATTCTCTAAAGTGAATGAAATCTCATTTCACTGTAATAAATAAAACTGTGGTCGTGGACATAGTAGAAAAAACTATCATTCAAGTGGAGTGTACTTAAAGTTTTTCAAAGAAAAATGCTACATATCACTAGACGTGGAACCACTCTACGATAAAGTAAGATGAAAACAAAGGCTTGTAGAATAAGCTTGTAAAGAAATATGAAGATAAATATCATATGTGTGGTATGAAAGGGCGTTGGACATGTATCTGTCGTACGCCTAAACATTTGGTGGACTTTCAAGCATATATGGAAAAAAAAAAAGAGATAAACATTTCCAATTAATTACTTGATCCATTACTTTTGAAAATAAAATTATCTGTCTTTACTTGGGGACATGCAATTTTGCATTATGCATTATTGGTTCGAATAAGACCATCTCCCTATAATAAATATTCTCTATTGCAACCTGCATTTGGCCAACCATCAAATATTTTTTCATCTTCGTCCTTTTGGTTGTGTTGAGCATGTTTTGATTGCACCTCATTAACACACTAAAATGAGTCTTTAATGTAGACTGAAATTTATTTTGGATTTGATTCTTGTTCCATCATTAGATATCTCGAGCCTTTAACTGAAAATATTTTTTAGGCATGTTTTGATAATTGTTATTTTGATGAAACGATCTTCCCACCTTTGGGGAAGAAAAATTGCCAAAAGCACAAAAACAAGTAAAATTGAACACTTTGATGCTATCTCATCTTAATCCTCATAAAAATCAATGTGGTCTGGAAGCTCAAATGATCATTTATTTGCAAATTATTGCAAATCTGTTACTGGATTCCTTTATTCTCACATTCTATCTTCTAATACTCTAGTAAAGATGAATGTCCCTATAAGACAATCACATAATACAACAGCTAATAGTCTAAGACATGACTGAAGCGTGTAAGACTTATTTATGCAAAGAATAAAACTTTCTAAAAGAGAAAATCACAAATAAAAGAAATTGGTCATTCTAAAGAGACGATACACACAAAATAGCAACAAGAGTTATATATCCATCCAAACTTATTGTAAAAAATTCTCGAAGAATAGAATCCCTTGAAGTGGAATCTCCTGAAGAGTTATCCATTGAAGAGGGAACTGTATTTGACAAAAACAAGATTTCGATACATCATATAACTATGGGAAAACTACTTGTAAAAAATCGTCGAAAAATGTCGACATAGAAATGATTGGCTAAAATGGAAATAAAAAATTAAAACAGAATTGATATTACTAGTAAAGTATGAATTATTTAAACCTATAGTCCAAACCAAAATTTTGAATTCCGTTCCGATGACTGATTCGGTTGAGGTCTTGGAACGGAATATTTCGATACTGGTATATTTCGGTGTATTGTTTCGTTGTAGTCATTATATAAATTTATATATATAGAAAAAAATTATATCATAAAATAATATTAATACAAGTTTTCAAAATATATATACATAAAAAACTCAATAATAATTTGAAGTATAAATCTTAAAAATATACATATTTAAAAATTGGAAAACTATTTTTTTTATATTGACTCTAATCCTGAGTTCATTTTTCGCTTCCTCGAGATAAAGAATGAAGAGATTTTTTTTAATAAAAACAACAATTAATCCTAACACAAAAGTCAAAAAGTGCATTGAGTTCCGTTGCAAGTCATTGTCTTTTTATAAAGATCATTGCATCTATTCAGTTCAAATCATGCAAAAAGCTGCCGTTCATTCATCAATTATGAGATTGATGCATGAAAAATAATAAAAAAGGCTAAAACTTTTTTGTTATACCATTTCGGACTGGAATGAGTATTTCGGCTAGAACACTGGAATTTGGCCGAAACGGAGCAAAATAGTTCAGAACGACTAGAATTTAATCCAGAACGAAATATCCACCTTCACCGTACCGATTACTATATCGGAACAGTAAATTCCTGTCATTCTGGTCGGAACAGAACGAAAATTAAAACATTGGTCTAAACACCTAAAAGTGTAATGCCTGTTGGATATTAATGAGTATTTGTATGTAAAACTAACAAGAAAAATGAAATTATGAGGCACAGAGTACAATTTGTTGCACAAGATTTCTCGTAGAAACATGGTATTGATTATGAATAAATATATATCTATGTAGTGGATGCAATTATATTTAGATTCTTTTATTAACTAAGTAGTCACAGAAAGTTTGGATATACATTTAATGGATGTTGTTATAATATATTTATACATATCACTGGATAATATATATGTATATATATGAAAATCCTTAAAGGATATTAAAATGTTTGGAGAATGTAATTCAAAATATCAAAATATTTATTTTATCAAGTTAAAAAGGTCTTTACATGGATTAAAGCAATTTGGACGCATGTGGTACAATCATCTCAGTGAATATCTAATAAAATAAGGATTTGAAACTAATCCAATTTGCATTTGAATTAACTTAGTGGCAAGATACAATTCTGCACCAGCTTGAAGGCATTGAAATGGTGTCAACCAACTTGGTTATGCAGATTCAGGTTATCTTACCGATCTCCATAAAGAATTATCATGAATAGGATACTTATTCGCTTGTGACGGTATTGCTATTTCATGGAGATCTATCAAGTAAACACTAGTTGCTGTTTGAGCTGAAAAATTGCATATTTTAGCTATTTAAAACCAATGTATTTTAACTGCTTCGTGACATTATTATTGGTTTTAGATGGAAAAATGGTTAATAAGCATAAATACGAGTTGTAATTTTTAATTGATTAATATCATGTTTATGCTTAATTTTATAACTATGATTAATTGAAAAATATTTCCTCACATATATAATATAATTTTAATAATCTATTTTCTTTTTAATTTATTTCAAGTGTTATTTTTATTTTTTATTTGCAGCATAAATAAAATTCAAATGAGATCTGATTCTGAGCCACGACGCATGCTATATGAGATTTTCAAAGCAGTGGATTTGGGCAGCTGAAAATATTGAAAGAATTGTCGGCAAGCGACGTGGAAATTAAAAGTGAAGATCAAAGAAAGTTTTTCCTTTAAAAGTAATGCGACACAAAGTAAATGAAAGGACGGCGAACAAAAAGGGTAACTGCATGCAACAATTTTTTTTATACAAACCATGTTGCCAACATAAACGGAAAGAGCTAGAAGATGGAAACATTTACGGAAAGCCAAAAATTGAGGGACATCTTAACAGTTTGAGAAAGAGATTGACGGAAAAAAAATGTATATGTTGAGGTTTCTTTGACTTCTGGCTGGATATGGAAAGAGACGTGGTTCTTTTCATTTGGGATAGCTGGACGTATACGGGAGAGAGGCAAGATTGACGGAAGAAAGAAAAGAAAAAATAGAGGAGAGGTGGAGTTTTCAACATTTACGGAAAGCTGAGAGTGTTTTACGGAAAGGGGGAGCAGAAAATAAAGAAAAGACGTAGAGCCAAAACAAAAAGGAAGTCAATTCTTACGGAAAGGGGGGTCGGTGTGTGAAAAAGGGAAGAGGAGTGCCGTGCTTGACTAGGCTTGGGGGAGTTCGGCTGGGTCCTCTAGCCTTGGACAGAGAGTAGCTGGGAGTTTACGTTAGGGGGGACTTCTTCTGGGTTTGTGGGGACCGAGACGGAGAGAGCGGGGACTTCGCTTGGGGGAGGTGACTGAGAAGGAACGTAAAAAAAATCTGGAGGAGATATAGCTGGACGGAGGGACTTAGACGGATTGAGTTTGGTGAGGACATTTCGTCGGGGCTAGGGAAGGATATAGCTGGACGTATGGGGGGCTGAAAGTGCATGGAAAACGGAAGGCTGGGCGAAGGAGAGTTTACGTTGGGAGAGCTCTTACGGTGAGAACCAGACTGGGTTCTCTGTTTTCAGACATAGAAACCAGAGAGCTACGGACTGAGGGGAGTTTTTTTTTTCTTTGATTTGGAAGGGAGTAGGAGGTTGGACGTGAAGGCTCTTACGGAGAAGGCTGGGAAGCTCGGTTCTGGCTGGGAGTTCACGGAACCAGGTGCTCTATTTTTAGAGAAAAAAAACAGAGAGCTTTGGACTGCCAAAGTGCAGGTTTTCATTTTCGTTTGGAGTGGAAGTAAAAGAGGCCGAAGGACGTGAAGATGAGGGCTGGTTTTCTGGAGGGTGAAAGCTGAAACGAAAAGACACGCTACTCTGGTCTGGGATTTCATTTTCGTCTGGAGCAGGACTTACGGTAGCTGAATTTGAGCTTAACGCTGGACTACTAAAAGGGAGCTGTGGACTGGCTTTGGTGAGAGAAGTCGGACACATCTTGGAGCAAACTGAAACGGACGTGAAGGAGGACGGATAAACTGAAGTTCTTGGCAGTTTTATGCTGGACAAAAAGCTGAGAAAAAAAGGCACAAACATGCAGGAGCTTCGGCAGCTGAACTTGAGGTTGAGGCTAAACCTGGGTACCGAACGGAGCCATAGTTTCTTACGGACGGAAAGGGAGTTGGTCGTTTATTTTTTTTAGCTTTCTTCTTGCATTCTGTTTTTGTTTACAGACCATTGTGGTCGGCTCTTTATTTCATTTAAACTTTCTTTTGGTTCAAACCTTAAGTAGCAGGTTTTCACTTACTCGTTTTCAATTTTTGTTTATTCTCTGGATCTATTGTTTGGTGGAGTTAGCGTGGTGCTAATTATCGGCCACGGCTTTGGTTTTATTTTTCTGCAGTTTATTTTATTTTTCATTTGGCAGTTCAGCAGCTTTGTTTTTCTTCTTGTGTGTTGTTTTATTGTGTTCTATTTTAATATCATCATGAAATATGTTTATTTAATTTTTATAGCGTTTGTGTTAAACATGGTCGGCTAAATTTTCATACTAAATTTTCATACTAAGGTTAGAGGTGAAGTTTAATGATTTGGAAATTGTTTTCGGATCAATGATAAATTTATTTTGCGAGTTTGATCGATTGAATGATTTTATTATTGGATATTTTGGTTATCTATAAATTTTTCTTGATTTATTGTGATTTCCGAATACAATGAATGCTTGAAAAATCCCTGTGATAGCCAAATAGATTTGTAAGTTTTTTTAAGCATCAATCGTTCATGCTAAATCATTAGTGAATATTTTTCTTGATCGTAAATGCTAAATCTTCCAATTAAACGGAATCATTATTCTAGTTTAATTGAAGTAATTCGATCGGAAAATAATATTTTAAATTATTAAACGGATCCTCGAAACCTTAGTCTTTTCTCATATCAATACATTTTATCATTTTAGTTTTATTTTGTTAAGTCAAAAATCATAATTTTAATAACCTCATTTTATTTTCAATCGCGCATCTCTTTTAATATTTTATTTTAATTTGTTTGAAAGAAATTTTCACATTAGTCAATCCCTGTGGATTCGATCCTGTAAGGTACTACAACACCTGTATACTTTTGGTTCATTAATTTGAGTTAAGGTTTAGACGCAACAGTTGCTATTTCTTTCAACCACTTAGAGATTATTACAATTCATGAAACAAGCTGTAAATGCATTTGCTTAAGATCAGTAATTTAACATATTCGAGAAACGTGTGGTATATCCACAATTAACGATAACTCGACAAAATTATATGAAGATAATATTACTTGCATCACACAAATAAAGGGATACTATATCAAATGTGATAAAACCAATCGTATTTGGACAAAATTCTTTTATACACATGAACTTTATAAAAGGAGTGATATTAATGTCAAGTAAATAAGACCATGTGATAATATGACGAATATATTAACTAAAGCATTACCAACTGCAATATTTAAGAAGTTGGTATACAATATTGGAATGCATTAACTCAATGATATTTAATCATAAATGATTGAAGCTCTACACACTTTGAGGGGAGATAAATAATCGATTGTTTTTCTTTTCTTCGCTAAGATTTATTCCCGCTAGATTTTTTTTACAAGATTTTAGTGAGACAATCCTACAACATTGATATACAAAAATATCGTACTCTTTCTCCTTTGTTATTAGTTTTTTTTTTCTTTTCATCGGAGTTCTCTTGGGTAAGATTTTAACTAGACATGTTCTTTGTATATGACTATTCAAGAGGTAGTATTTAAATGCATAGATGAACTTGGTGGATAACTATGTAGATTCCACCTCTTAGGATTCTAGCCCATTCATGTTGTTGCCCAGATGACTAACATAAGAGGAGGGGTGAATTGAGTTGTATATAAAAAAAGTAACAATTATAAATCAAATACACAATATAAAATATAAACAAAATATGAAACAGTAATAAATATAAAAAGTAAGGGTAAGAGAGAAGCAAACTCAGTATGTTAACGGGGTTCAGCCCCACTGCTTACGTCCTCGCCTCAAGCTACCCCTTGAGGATCCCCAAATTCACTATTCAACCTCCTTCAGATGGAGATAGAAATCTATTACACCTTTGAACAACACCGCTACAAAGAATCCGTGTAGAACACCCTCTACACTTGCAATCATCTTACATATGGTGATTCAACTATTCCTTATGAAGAATACTTTCTACACTCACAAGCGTTATACATACATTTTTATTGATACAAAAGCTGATAGTGGGTAGGTTATCAGAAAATACCCCTCAATGAGTGAAATAAGAACAATACAGCGCAAATTATATCTCTCAAAATGAAAGATGGTTAAAGCTCAATACTTAGAGAAGAGAGAATGAAAGTTTTGAATGAATGTTGTATGCTCTTGGTGATGTAAATGTGAAGCTCTCAAATGATCTATTTATATGCATATGAGACTTCATATTCAAATTTAAAAAGATTCACATGTCAAAGATGACATCATTCACATTTCAAAAATTTTAAACCTAATCTTTTTATTTTTTGCATATGACAAAAAAAGCACACTTTATGTGACGCCCCCAAATTCCGCTTGGGATTGAACGGATATTTGAAGCGTCGAGACATGCAACACAAGGTTACCTGCCCCCGTTCATGACATATAAGATGCAATGTTTCTAACATGCATCTAGCATTATGCAATATTCGCAGCGGATAATCTTTTTCTTTAGCAATACTATGCACTAAACTAAATATATCCCAAATACTTGAAACATAATTCATACATAAAGGCATACTAAAAAGCCGTGATCACCACACTAGTCTAAAATGGTTGTGATCAAAAGAATACTTGAGATACAACTCCAAAAGTACAAGTATTAACCTAAGTTAAATACTATACCATCATCAACATCGCACCGTGGCCTAGTCGACCGTATTCAGTTGGTCAGATTCCAATTCTCCTTTGGGTCCTGTAACAAGATCTACCATTCGGGGGGAATGGTAGTTGGGACTACCACAGTGAGATTTGATTACAAATCTCAGTAAGTTAACATAAAACTTATACACAGGTTAAAAATGCATGCATGGCAGTAAAAGCATAAATGCATAATTATAGTCATACATAAACATAGTATAACTTGACATATAGCATGACTTAACCAGAACTTAAGCGTGAACTGAACTTGACTTAACATGGCATGAACTTAAGCTTAAAACATAACATGAACAATCAACATAACATGAACGTGAAACATAACATGGACATGAACATAACATAACATGAACGTGAGCTTGAACGTATCATAAACGTGAACATAACATGATGTGAACATGAACTTGGAACATAACATGAACATGAACATAACATGTACGTGAGCATAACATAACATGAACTTGATCTGAAACTTGACTTAACATAAACTTGGAATCTTATTTAATTGTCTTGATTAATAACGTGCATTAATACGTACTCCACAGTTGTTGTGGCCCCACGTATTCAAGTAACATAAAACATAATACGTACTCCACAGTTGTTGTGGCCCCACGTATTCTACATGTCACAATTGCTGTGTCTCATGTAGTGTATGCTCCACAGTTGTTGTGGCCCCATACTTCATGCTCCACAGTTGTTGTGGCCCCATGAATTCACATAACATAAAATATAATACGTACTCCACAGTTGTTGTGGCCCCACGTATTCTACATGTCACAATTGCTGTGTCTCATGTAGTGTATGCTCCACAGTTGTTGTGGCCCCATACTTCATGTAACATAAAATATAATACGTACTCCACAGTTGTTGTGGCCCCACGCATTATAAGTAACATAAATATAATACGTACTCCACAGTTGTTGTGGCCCCACGCATTATAAGTAACATAACATAAATATAATACGTACTCCACAGTTGTTGTGGCCCCACGCATTATAAGTAACATAAATATAATACGTACTCCACAGTTGTTGTGGCCCCACGCATTATAAGTAACATAACATAAGATATAATACGTACTCCACAGTTGTTGTGGCCCCACGCATTATAAATAACATAACATAAATATAATACGTACTCCACAGTTGTTGTGGCCCCACGCATTATAAGTAACATAACATAAATATAATACGTACTCCACAGTTGTTGTGGCCCCACGCATTATAAGTAACATAAATATAATACGTACTCCACAGTTGTTGTGGCCCCACGCATTATAAGTAACATAACATAAGATATAATACGTACTCCACAGTTGTTGTGGCCCCACGCATTATAAATAACATAACATAAATATAATACGTACTCCACAGTTGTTGTGGCCCCACGCATTATAAGTAACATAACATAAATATAATACGTACTCCACAGTTGTTGTGGCCCCACGCATTATAAGTAACATAAATATAATACGTACTCCACAGTTGTTGTGGCCCCACGCATTATAAGTAACATAACATAAGATATAATACGTACTCCACAGTTGTTGTGGCCCCACGCATTATAAATAACATAACATAAATATAATACGTACTCCACAGTTGTTGTGGCCCCACGCATTATAAGTAACATAACATAAATATAATACGTACTCCACAGTTGTTGTGGCCCCACGCATTATAAGTAACATAAATATAATACGTACTCCACAGTTGTTGTGGCCCCACGCATTATAAGTAACATAACATAAAATATAATACGTACTCCACAGTTGTTGTGGCCCCACGCATTATAAATAACATAACATAAATATAATACGTACTCCACAGTTGTTGTGGCCCCACGCATTATAAGTAACATAAATATAATACGTACTCCACAGTTGTTGTGGCCCCACGCATTATAAGTAACATAAAATATAATACGTACTCCACAGTTGTTGTGGCCCCACGCATTATAAATAACATAAAATATAATACGTACTCCACAGTTGTTGTGGCCCCACGCATTATAAATAACATAAATATAATACGTACTCCACAGTTGTTGTGGCCCCACGCATTATTATAACATAACATGTCTTATCTTTCTTAATGCATGTGATATTATTTAATATCATATACTTTTCTAACATGGCGTATACTTGTAAATGGCATAATATGATTTAATCATAAACATTTCATGGCATACATGTATCATATGGCATACTTAACATGGCATACTTATAACATACATCATTGTATGACAGAAAAGATTATATAACAGATAATTATTCATGAGAGATTAAATCATACGTAACAGATAAACATGTAATGACATAGCATGACATGGCATATACGATAACATACATACATAAATTGTAGTTCTCTTACCCATCACACATACACAATAAACTGATAGTAAGTTAGAGGCTAACTTACCTCGATCGTCGCGTTCTATGAGAATAGAGCGCGAGACACGAGGAACTGCACAACAGCTGGAAGAGGAACACTCAAGTCCTTAAGATTTTCACTTCTGAACTCAATTGCCATATTGTAAGCACTTGCAACACCACGGCCAACTTGAGGTTTCACTATACTCGGAAGAGATAAATTGACTTCAGAAAGCCTTTGCACTAAAACAAGTTCATTAAAATTATCAATAACAACCAAACAAACAACTCATTTCTCAATCCATATACTCTTAGCCATAGTCAACCACAAGATGACACCAGTCATCCCGGACTATAATCCATATCATCACTGCTTCGGGACACTGTCATACAGTTTCCCAACATTACACCATACGCTCCACACTTCTCTGCTACGCCATTCAACCCTTCGTGACACGCCATCCGGTGTATCACGACTTAGTACAGAGTACACTCACGTGAACTCTCTTCCATTCACACTACAAAACCCATCACTGCGATACACGTCTCACGGTGCATCGCTACGCGACACGGAGTACGCGCTACGCGTACTTCCTTCGCTACAACACTCATCAACACGATGCACATCACACGATGCATCGCCATACCACACGGAGTACACTACATGCGTACTCCCTTCCTTCTACGACCCACATCACTACAGCGCATGTCGCGCGGCGCGTCGCTGCATTACACAGAATACGCTACACGCGTATTCTCTTCACACAACCCGCCGTATCACATCTACGGCATCCATCTCACGCCTATACTTCACAGCACAGTCCACAAAACTACAAAATCAAGCCTAACACTTCACAACCACACTTCGTTTCACAACTACGCAGCGAACTCCACAAACACTAATTACACAGTCTACAGCCAATCAAATCAACTATGTTAAACATAAATAACTAAAGATAGAGGGTTAAGACGAGAGAGATGTGATTGCTGTCGAGAAAGAATCCAAAACTGATAATTTTAGCGGGCTGTTACACTTTACTTTTCAAAATTTTTAAACAAAATCATCTACCTTTTGCGTAATTCAAAAATAACATCAATCACTTTTGAAAAAAATTCAAATAAATCATGCACATGTGAAAGATGACAATCAATCATCTTTAATATTTTTAAAATTTTCAAACAAAATCATCTACTTTTTACATAAATTAAAAAGAGTATCAATTATTTTTGAAAATATTCAAATAAAGCATGCACATATGAAAGATGACAATCAATCATCTTTAATATTTTCAAAATTCAAATATTTAATCATGTCATGTACATGTGAAAGATGACAATCAATTATTTTTCAAAATTTTCAAATTTAATTTTCAAAATATTTATGCACATGTAGAAAATGTATTTTAATGTTTTATGATAAAAATTAATTTTGAGCCTTAATACTAATTTCGAATTTTTAAGAGATTTACAACATTACTCTATGACTTTAAAGTGAATTTGTTCCCTTCTTATTCATGCTTGGTTTCTTTATGTGCTTGACTCTATTTTATAGATAACTTGAGTTTGAAACTATTTTATTATTTGAATTCATTTATTATCATCAAAATCCATGTGTAGATATATAATTACACGAAACTTGAAACCTTGGGTTCAACAATCTCCCCTTTTTTGATGATAACAAATACTTGATAGAACCTGAAGTTTGTATTAATACTTAAGCTCTTCCTGAGTATGCGTTAGTTTTTCAAGCAAAAGTATAAATATAATTCTAAACATATATAATAAGTTTAGCAATTCAGACAATGTTAATGTTACAGTCTAAAATTTCTTCCCATTTTGGCATCATTAAAAAGGATCCGCAGTAACTAAATGGACTGAACAAGAAAAAAAAATGGTATGTTAGTAAAAAAAAACTGTAGATAGTTGAAAAATTAGAGCCGTCAGTGACCTGACAAATGTGGCTGGAGATTTTAAAAATAGCCTGATGTTGTTGAAAAAATGATCATTTTCATCTATTGGATACCAAAAAGAAATGACATTGCTCATTGACTTAGATGATAGCTTGCATAGTTTTCAATACCGTACTGTACCGGCCACTGGTCCAGTACAGATATTGTGTCTGTTTCGTACTGGCTTGTACCGACCGGTATTTCGACCTTTGCTTTTTTTTTTTTTTTTTCATTTCTTCAAACTGTAAGCTCATTTTTTGACTCTCAATTCAGACCAGACTATTTATAATATATACATAAATGTATTCATGTATAATTTATTCATATATAGACTATTATTTTGAAATATAATTTATATATATTTATATATATAATTTATTCATATATCGACTATACGAAACGGTACCGATACCGAAATATTTCATTCCAATGCTTTGACCGGTACGTCATCTGGTACAGTATTCAAAACATTGATAGCTTGTCTTATTCGTTATGCTATCTCTATAAAATCAGTCTTAAAGTTTATTTAATCCGCATCAAATATTCTTCATATATCTGTAACTCATCTACATTATTTCAACATTTTCGCTTTAAACTTTCAATTCTTTTCTCAATGGCTCATTCTTCTAACATGCTTTTGGATTCATTCATGAGGTATTCTACACCTCAATCTCCTGTCCTTTCTACAGCTGCCATTAGTGCCATGTTGCAGCAAGAAAATAATAATTTGGCTAATAAGTTAGATTCCGACGCTATCTACGACTTGGTGAGTCTCGGGACTCGCTACTCCTCATCTATAGTTGCTTTTTTCCAGCGGCTACAAGTCAGAAACCATGAGGTTGAAAAACTTAAAGAATAAATTGTTATACTTCAACGAATTGTTCAAGAGTCTCACACAAGGGAAGGAATCATTCGGCAGAAGAATAAACAGTTAAAATCTCTATTAGATTTTTTATTCCGCTTGTCAGTTCCCATGAATAGGGATGACATGATATTGTATGAAGAGAATGAGCGTCTCAAACATGAGGCTAAGAATCTCAAGTTTATGTTAAAGTATTTAAAAAAATCTCTCTATTTTTACTGACTCTAGTCTATCTTTTAAGAGATATTTATAGTATGGATCATACTCATTTCTCTTCTAATCATACATAATCTATCTTCTGGTAAAGTTTTTGTGAAAATATCTGCTAACTGATCGTGTGTGTTTGTGAACTCTAGTACTATATCGTCTTTCTCCACATGATATCGAAGAAAATGATGTCTTATTTCAATATGCTTAGTTCTAGAATGTTGTATTGGATTTTTTGAAAAATTTATAGTACTTGTATTATCATATTTGATTGAAATGTGATTATAAATGAGTTTAAAATCTTCAAGTTGTTGCTTCATGTAAAGAACTTGAGTACAACAGTTACCCGCAGCAACATATTTTGCCTCAACAGTAGATAGTGTAACAGAATTTTATTTTTTACTAAACCAGGAAACTAGTGCATGACCTAAGAAATGATATGCTCCACTAGTGCTCTTTTGATCTATTTTACAACTAGCATAATCTGCATCTGTGTAGCTGATTAGATCGAAAGATGTGTGCTTAGGGTATCATATCCCTATGTTAATTGTACCACTAAGATATCTAAGAATGCGCTTAAGTGCAATTAAATGAGATTTTTTTAGAGATGATTGAAAGCGTGCACATAAGCACACACTAAATATAATATCTGGTCTACTGGCTGTCAAATATAATAAGCTATCAATCATACTTCAATATACCTTCAAGTCAACTGGCTTACCGGTTTCATCTTTATCAATTTTAGTGGATGGGCTCATTGGTGTTCCAATTTCCTTAATACCTTCCATCCCAAACTTCTTCAGTAATTTCTTAATATATTTTGATTGATTAATGAATGTCTCACTATTTGCTTGTTAATTTGCAATCCGAGAAAGAATGTAAATTCTCCCATCATGCTCATTTCAAATTCTTTCTGCATAGTCTTAGCAAAAACTTGACATATATTTTCATTAGTAGCACCGAATATTATATCATCAACATAAATCTAAATTAAAAGAATATCATCATTTTCGTATTTAATTAAAATAGTTGTGCTGATTTTTCCTCTTAAAAAATATTTTTCAATTAAAAAATCACTGAATCTCTTGTACCAAGCTCTAGGAGCTTGTTTGAATCTATATAGTGCTTTTGTGAGTTTGAAAATATGATTTGGAGAAATATGATTTTCAAAATCTGGAAGTTGCTTAACATATACCTCTTCATTTATAAAACCATTTAAGAAATCACTTTTAACATGCATTTGAAAAAATTTGAAATCTTTATAACAACAAGCATATGTAAGTAGCATTCGAATAGCTTCTAATCTTACGACTAGTGCATATGTCTCATCATAATCAATTCCTTCTTCTTGATTGAAACATTGGGCTATAAGTCCAGCCTTATTTCTAATAATGATTCCGGACTTATCTTTCTTGTTTCTAAAAACTCATTTTGTTCTAATAATAGTATGATTTTTGGGTCTAGGAACAAGTGTCCAAACATCATTTCTTTCAAATTGATTCAACTCTTCTTGCATATCTAGAATCCAAGATTTATCAAGAAGTGTTTCATTAATATTTTTGTATTCAATCTGAGATAGAAAAGCAGTATGATTGCAAATATTTCTAAGAGATGATCGAGTGCTTACACCTCGTGAAGGTTCTCCCAGAATTTGTTCCACTGGATGATCTTTCACAATTTTTTACTATTTGGTTGCATCTTGTATTAAATTTTGGTGATCTTTCCTAATGTCTCCATGTTGGACTTCCTCTATTGTGTTCTTTTTGTTGAGGTTGAGACTTTCCGTATTATTTATACTTCCTGTTTTTTCATCAATGGATTTCTTAGAGAGTAGAGAATTAGATTAATCAAATACTACATGCATAGATTATTGTACAGCTAAAGTCTTTTTATTGAATACTCTATAAGCTTTACTATTAGTAAAATATCCGAGAAAGATACTTTAATAAGATTTTGCATCAAACTTGCCTAAATTATCCATTTCATTCAAAATAAAATATTTGCATCCAAATATATGAAAGTAACTAATCAGGTGGAGATAGAAACATATTACACATTTGAACAACACCGTTACAAAGGATCCGTGTAGAACACCATCTACACTTGCAATCACCTTACACGTGGTGATTCAACTATTCCATGTGTAGAACATTTTCTATACACACAAAGGTTATATACACACATTTTCTATACACACAAGGGTTATATACACACTTTTATTGATACAAGAGCTGATAGTAGGTAGGTTATCAGAAAACACTCATCAATGAGTGAAATAAGAACAATACAGCGCAAACTATATCTCTCAAAATGAAAAATGGTTATGGCTTAATGCTTAGAGAAGAGAGAATGAAAACTTTGAATGAATGTTGTATGCTTTTGATGTTGTAAATGTGAATCTCTTAAATGATCTATTTATAAGCATATGAGATTTTATATTCAAATTTAAAAAGATTCGTATGTCAAAGACAACATCATTCACTTTTCAAAAATTTCAAAATTAATCTTTTTACTTTTTGCATATGACAAAAGGAGCAGCACACTTTACTTTTTAAAATTTTCAAATAAAATCATCTACTTTTTGCATAAGTCAAAAAGAGTATCAATCATTTTTGAAAAAAATTCAAATAAATAATACACATGTGAAAGATGACAATTAATCATTTTTAATATTTTCAAAATTTTCAAACAAAATCATCTACTTTTTGTATAAGTCAAAAAGAGTATCAATCACTTTTGAAAATATTCAAATAAAGAATGCACATGTGAAAGATGACAAGCAATCATCTTTAATATTTTCAAAATTCAAACCTTTAATCATGTCATGCACATGTGAAATATGACAATTAATCATCTTTCAAAATTTTCAAATTTAATTTTCGAAATATTCATGCACAAGTGAAATATGTATTTTAATGCTTTATGATAAAATATTAATTTTGACCCTTAATCTTAATTTCGAATTTTTAATAGATTTACAATATTACTCTATGACTTTAATGTGAACTTGTTTCGTTCTTACTTATGCTTGGTTTCTTGGTGTGCTTGACTCTATTATGTAAATAACTTGAGCTTGAGACTCTTTTATTTTTTGAATTCATTTATTATCATCAAAATTCATATATAGATATATAATTATACGAAACTTGAAACATTTAATTCAACACATGTATTAATTGTTGGAATTTCTAAATTCATGAATAAATCTTATTAATTTATGTATCACCGTTTTATATTCCTTATCCTCTTTATGCCTATAAAGGGGTGTAATGAGGATAATGTGTTCAACACAAAAAATTTGAAGCGAATAATATTGAATTCTGATAAGCTAGTTTTGTATTGTAATTGTCCAATTCTCTTATTGCTTCTTTTTAATGGTACAAAATTAGCTATTTTTCTGAGCAAACAAAACGGTTAGTTTGGATATTATGAGTATTTTAAAATTATTAGAATTGTAGTGAAATAATGAGTTAAGATGTTTGGTTTAATTTTGAAAAATGAGGAAAAAGAAAGTTGAATAAAAATATTATAAATTTTAAAAAGTTTTATTAAATTTTGTATTTTATTTCAAAGTTTGTAAAAATTTTAATGATTAAATGATATTTAAAAAAAAATTATAAAAAATCTCGAGAATTTCCTCGTTACTCAACCGTACGCCAATTCAGTACCTAATATTCGTTGCAATAAATCCCCATTCAGGTGGCCCACAGTCTTGATGCAATCCAACGGTCAATATGACTCAGGCATGCACCCGGCCAGGAGGAAAAAATCCGACTCTCCAAGACATATTTTTGTCCAGTTTGATTCTACAACTGTCCAACCTGGAATTTCAAGGCCGTGCGTGCCACAAATCCCATGCACAAGATTTTGGATCAAAACGATTGGAGCACAAAAAACCCCCTTTTCTAGATATTTTGTCTTTTTAGGTGCCACCAAAAAGGCTAGTTGCGAACGTAGTTTTTGAGGTGTAGGGACGGATAAGCTTATGGTGGCTTAACAAAGGCACCAAAAAGAGAGATTGCTTTCAGGAACTTATTTTCTTAACTGGGTTTCCCTTGGGTATGGTTGCCAAGCTTTGCTTAATGGCTTCTCATGGGTACCTTCCCGGGCTTGTTCTGCACCAAGAACAAGGCAGGATCCTCAAGGTAAATCACAAGTTCAATTTAATGCCAATTATATGATCTGTTGGGTTTGTTTGCTTGGGTGTTTGCCTTGTTAAGTCTTTGATTATGTGTTTACTGTTTGTCTCAGTCTGATCAGCATATTTGTTTTTTGGATTTAATTGATTTCGTGACCTGGGTTGTTGAATTATATTCTAATGTCAGTGAGTTTTGTTTTTAGAATTCTTGTTTCAATAATGGTCATCTTGTCGATTTGTTTCATGTATGTTTCAACCCAGCTTGGTTTATTGATCTCATCCCATATGTGGTTATTTTGGGTTCATATCTTGTAGTAGTTTAGGTTGTAGATCTATGCCAGAGTTCTGCAGGCTTGGTGAAATCCTGATTAGATTTTTCCACTTTCCTTTTAAATTACTGAAGGGATTTCACGTACATGAGGAAAAATCACAGGTCAGAATGATTGTTTATAACTTGAATTTTATTTCCATTTTAGTGTGTGGCTTTGACGATTTTTAATTAGTAACTGTTATTTGGTTTTAAGTAATTTTAGTGAATTAGTTATTTATTTGAGTTTGTTTATTTTCAACTTATTTTGACACATCGAGTATCAGCTACTTATTGGTTTATTTATGTGGTAGCTTGTGTTGAACCATCAATTTACATGGACAAATGACAATTGAGATGATTGTTAGCTGGTTAATCATTTATTCTTGATGGTCTAAGAACTTTATTTGGCAGTTATTCTACTTATTTAGTGCCAAAATGATGAGTTAAGCTTTTTTTATTTTTTTTCCCTTGTGTAAAATGCCCTATTTATTGGATCCCCAACTTTCTGTCATTTGGGAATTTGGGCTTTATTAGAACTTGTTGATATCTCTATTCAGTTTTGAAGTTTGAGATCTCGATTTCTAATTAAATTATGATCCTTATCATGTTACAGAAATTGTTTTACTTTTGAGTTTTACTACTTCAGTTGGTGAAGCCCTCGAACACAATTTCAAGAGGACATAAGTTTTGTGTAATTAGTCTGTGTTTTTGTTTCTTAATTTAATAGCCTTTAATATAGGTTTAAAAGGTTTTTTTTTTGTTATTAGTAACATTTTGCTAGATATATCTATTGCATCATTAAATCTTAAGTCACTCAACTTTGTAATTTTCTTGATTGCATTAACAAGTTTTCTTTTCGCTTTCAAAATGAAGGACTCTCAACATCTTTTGCCAAGTTCTGGAGCTAAGCACGAGATAATAAGATCAAGAACACTTACTATGAGGTCAAATCATTATGAGGAGCCATTAAAACCCCCATGTGGGTTGGCTGACTCTAGTCAGTTTGTCCAGATTGACTCAACAGTTAAAAAGCCTGTGCTCATTGATGTGCAAGGTTTGCTGATCATTTATCAGATGCTATGGTTGTTTGAATTAAATTTTCCTTGAGGGATTCATATCTCTGTTACTTATCACTTACTAAAAAGATTACAGCAATTGTTTGAAATGAAATTTTTTTTTTGAAATGAAATTATTTATTAGTTTCCTTTTTCTGTTGTTTATTCTGGATACCATTAATCTCCCACTGTCAGTAGTGTTATCTTTATATGCTTGTTTGACCTCTTTTCATGGGATTTTGAAGAAAGAATTATCTAAAACAACCAAAGGAATGCTACTGTGAACTTCATTCGCATGAAGTGTGCGGGAACGGAAGTGACACTTTTTTTTCTGTCTAGCCTTTAAAGCAATCCTAAACTGTAATCTTTCCCTCCTGTTATTTCCACCTTTTTCGTTAGGTTTTATTATTATCCTTTCCTGTGTGATATCCATGTATCTTCATCATTTTCCTTCTCTCTTTACTGAGAAGCTCCACTTTTCTTTCTAGTTTATACCTGGAGGAGAATATGTTTCAATTGATGAAGGCATTCACATCCGAATGTTCCATCATAATTCTTTCAAATGGACCAGTGTTGGAGGTTCAATAATGTCCGACATGCTAAGCATTTAGTGCATATTTTGGTTAACAGAGGTGGTTATGGTGGTCATTCATGGTGGTGGTAGTGATGCAGAAGCTAATTGAAATGTCTTGGGCTACTATAGCTGTTGGGCTTGGCCCATGAGGATGGTGATGGTGGCTGAGGTGATGAAACGTAGGTGGAGCTCTGTTTTTGGGAGGATTGGGTAAATTATGAAGTTTAGTGGAAACATATAAAAAGAGAAACAATAAATGAGGCAGATTCTGTTTTGAAGAACCAAAAACGAATGCTTTGGATACCCGTACCAAAAAAAGGAAAAATAACACGAACTAACATTTGGTAGCATTCAACAAACACCTTTTTCATTTTACTTTGGGCTATTGCCTTTTCAGAAAGTTTGTTTCTGAAATAATGCCGCTGTGAAGGACTTCCCTTGTTTGTTAATGTTTCCTTGGCTTTTGATCATGTCTTCAATTTTTTTATAATTGTTTTTCTTTTCCTTTTGATGGGATGACATGCAGAATGTTTCACACCCAACTACTCTTTGCTTCACTCCATAGTTGTACCGTGCTGAAGTAATCTTATTTGCCTAAATGTTTCAAATACAGATGATCACCCAGACTCAATACTATTTAGCTTTGGGATTTCTGAGCAATGTACGAAACATGAAAAAATATTGAAGTTCCTCATGTCTGGACCAAGTGAAGTGGAGAGAAGGGAATTTGATATGTCTTTACTATCTGACTTGATGGGGTTACAAGCATTGAATGTGTATCAACAGCCAACTGCTCCTCTTATTTACCCAAGTTGCGAACTTTTCTCACAGAAGCCTCCAATGGACTTTGTGGGAGACTTGGCCTGTGGTCCAAAATTTGCAGCTCACCAAGATGGTCGAGTAGTATTCATGGGTACTGGGATGGAGGTGAAAGATCTACTTTCAGTTGTTGCTGAGGTTTACCTATCGAGAAACTCAACCAAATGGAGAAAGCCGTCTATGCTGGTCCCACAATATAATAGGTATGGATGGTTGGACCTGCTTTGATTTCCTTTGAAGTTAAATGCAATTTAATTTTATACGCATATTTTTTATGTACCATTCGCAGTTGTTTGTTTAAATGTATTGAGGTGTTCCTTCTATTTAATTTTATTTTTCTTTTTAATTATCTAATTTCATTTTATTATGACTGATAAAAAAAATCTATTTTATTATGGATCTGACCACCTCTTGATTGGATAGACCTCACATAATGACTGCATCAGCTTCTAGTTGGATAGACCTTGCATAATGATGAGCAGCAGAAATGATGGAAATCACTGCATGTTGCATTTAATTTGACAGCAATGGGTGTCCTTAATGATTTTGTATTTCTATGCTATTTTAGCATATGGCAACTATCATTGTTTTCGCTGAAGTCTTGAGTAACTTTTATATTGTACAGGCTCGGCAGCAACGAACCAGTCACTAATGTTCAGGGGTCTTCTTTGAAGGTTCAAACTACAACTGTTGTCCCTTTGAAGAGGTATGCAACACTAACCTAGTTTCTTGAAAGTTATGGGCCTGATTGGATCCATTCTCTAAAATTTGTTCTCGAAGATGTGTTCTGAGTATGAGAGTGGAAAAATGTTTCTGATTGCTTTTTATGCCAAAATGTTTTTGGAAGAATATAATTTTTTTTTTCAGAAAACATAGCTCTGAAAATCTGTTTGGGTAATGACAATAAAAAGCAATATTTAAAACAATGAAAACTAACTTGGTGAGCTAAGAAGGTTAGCGGTTTGTGCTAAGGATCTTTCATTTATTCAAAAAATGTTGCTTCTTACTTCTTTCAAGTGGAAAGAATGAGGATATAGGTAGGGTTCAAGAGAGGAATCACAAGAAATTAGTTATGACAGAAATAATCAAACTCACCAGAGCGTGTCCTTGGTGAGCTGCAGAATTCGTACAACAAGCTTTAAAAGAAAACAGAAGTAATTACACTAGAACCGAGTTTCTAACACATTTCGGTGCATTTCTTAGCCAGTTTTTAAGAAGAACAAGTCTTCAGTTGAATTTTATGCTAACTTTGAACTAAAGAATGAAACTGAACAAAAGGTATGATAAAGAACTAAAACGGCATACCTAACTGAACTCCCCAATTAAAAATCTCATTCAAGTTCACTTCTGAAAACTTGACATTTTAATACGATTATATGCCAATTTGCATATTACACAGTGGATAGTGGGTATGGGCAGTGGTTGAGTGAGTTTCCCACTTAAAGAACCCAATTGCATATTGTCTAGCTCCAAACGTTCTCCAACCATTCCAGTTTCACCTTCAACAACTTTGCCACCTGAGTACCCAAAGCGCCACCTCCTCCACAACTTCCCTCGACCTTTTCAACTCTGCCATAACCAACTTGCTGTTTCCCAATCTCTTTGAAGTCCAACTTTTGGCACTCTAGACCCTGTTCACCACCAAAGTATTTTCCGTATGTGATACTGGTATTTCATATTTTTATACATCTCTGCATTTACTGCTTTAATTTTAAGTTGAATATCATAGCTCCCACAAAACAAAATATTTGTTGTAATTGAATTTGTTACTGAACAGTGAACACATTTGTGAACTTTCTTCACGCAATTCATTTCATTGCTTAAATATTGACACTTTATTTTTTGTATGCTGCTTTGTCACATTTATAACAGTCCCGATAAAGTTAAGGTTAAGCCATCACCAAAGAAGAAGAACAAAAGAAAAGTTGGCAGAGAGAGGGATGAGTGCAAGAAGAACTATTTCCGTGCTTGTGAGAGCCTTCTATCAATAATGGTTAACAAAAGGTACAACGGAAAAAGGGCAATCCTTTCTCTAAAGAAATCTGGCCCGGAGCTTCCTGAGCTCCTGACCCAATTTTCTGCTGGAATTGCCGGGACTGGTCTTGCTGTACTTTTCTCTGTCATCAGTAAATTAGCTTGTGGGAGGGTACCATTCTGTGCCTCTAAACTCTGGAGCACGGGTTTTGGGTTTGGACTGGTTTGGCTCTCATGGGCAGTGAATAAACTCGGAGACACGATTCTCTATACCATCAAGAATTCTGGGAAGCTGAATTTGAAGGAAGAGGAAATTATGAGGAAAATGGATAAAAGTGTCAAGGAGATTTGCTTCGGAACTGCAACTCTGATGGTAGTGGCAATGCTGAAGTTTGCATGAGCATCCATGGAGAAATACGATTTCAGGAAAGAACCAAGGGTTTGGAAAACACACCTTAAAGAGGGTTATGACTTTTACACTGTAATAGGGTGGTGTTGGGTATACCATGCTCAAGCTCAATGGGGTTGCTTGAAATGAACTTGACAAACAAGCTTAGGCCGGCTGGGTCAGTGATCACCAGTCAGGTAGTCCTTGTCGAAGTTGATATGTCACTAGTAGGAGGGTAACATGGTTGGGAACTGGGTGTAAATGCTGTAAAGCTTACCATACAAAACTTGTAGGCCTCGCTTGATTACACAGTTCAGATAAGATAAGATGAGATAAGATGTTTTGTTGAAAGTTAAATCAAATACTATTATAATATAACTTTTTAATATTAATTTTATTTTAAAATTTGAAAAAGTTGAATTGTTTATTATATTTTGTATGAAAATTTGAAAAAATTATAATAATTAGGTGAGATGATATGAGACGAGATGTTTTGGTATTTGGTTACCAAACCATATAGCTTTTTTAACAAAATTTTTTAAACAACCATTAGACTTTCATTTATGAGCTTTATCTTTTGTCTCCCCTCTCCTCCAAAAGAAAAGAAACTTAAAAGGACACCAGCAACTCCATACAGGGTCGGCAGACAGAATAATAATGCGAAATTGTCCACTTTTATTTCTGTTTATTTATTTTATAGTTTAGTTTTGAGTTTTGAGGTCAATTATACAGTTATGCCACGGTATTACCCGGTGTGGTGGACCTTAATATTAGCCAGCATTTTCTGGATCTTTCACAAAAGGATCTCACCTTCTGAGACTACTTTGGTGAAAGTTTAAACATCCGATTGTCATAAATCGTTAGGTAGAGAAGTGTTAAATCTATAAAGGAAATTCGTAAAAGTAAATTTACATATTGACATTACTTGATATGGTCTATTTTATTATAAAAAAAGTTTATAACCTATTGTATGAATTTATTTTTATAAATTACTTATATTTTTTCTTTAAATCAAGCACACGTAATTTCATAAAGTACGTTCAAATATGCATTGATTGATGATTTCACCAACCCTGGCTGTGGAAGGAGCGAGCTATTGGTGGTCAATGTATGCCAGTCTGCCATTTAGGTCTCGCAACACTACAATTGAGTGGCGAATTATTGTTTATGATATTCCACAAGTCAATCTGACATTCTGACTTGGATTGTTTCCATCAAATTATATAGAATTACATTTTCTGACCTAATTCACTGAATCAGCTTTAAATTCATGAAAAATCTTGTTGAAGAGATGAAGTTGATCGGTAAAAATGAACGATTGAATTTTTTATTTTTTTAATTTATTGATATTTTTATTATTTTTTAAAAATATTTAAAATTGTGTAAAAAATGATTAAAAGAAAAGAAGAAAAAAATAAAAAAAATCATTTACACTGTATCGGTTCATTTCATCGGTTGTTTATCGGTGCTAGTAGCATTGTCCTAAATTCATTCTTGTTCATAACACATCAACCATCCTCCTTAAGTGTTTGAAAAAATAAAAAAGAAGAATAAGGATTCTATAACCCATATCTTACATTAAATGGATATATCCATGTCAGGCAAAAATGGAATCTCCTTTCCTTTTGGCTTTCTAGTACATAAGAGAAGTCGTAAAATCAGCTCTTTGCTTGAAATAGATACAATTGAGAGTCTAGCATCATCTGAAATTTGCTTACATAAACAGCAACTCAAGAAGATCCTTTTAGCCTTTCAGCCGGTAATTAACAATATAACAGTGTAAAAAGACTAAAACCATCTGAAAGACTTGACAAGAAGGTGATACTAACATAAATCCCAGATCTAATACTTCTTTTTGTTGGGAAGGGTTCCATGATTATTCAAAACGTAAGCACTAATTCACAATAATAATGATTATTCAAAACATGATTATTCTTCTAACGTTTCGCTTGCTTCAAGTTCGTTTTCTGCATATTTATAAAGAAGCTAATATGGTGATGGATTTCTTAACTAAAGAAAGATCTAAAGGTGGAACAACTGATTTTTTTGGTGACGACTTGGTGCAAGGTCATCTCCAGGATTGATGTATTTTTTTGGTGATGACTTAGTTCGCATGGATAAATTGGGATTATCTTTTATTCAACATTGATGTATTGTTATTCTACGAGTTGTTATTATTGGTTTTCCTCCACCTTAGTGAGGGTTTATTAATAATAAGAGGTTTTAACCTCGCCCTTTTATTAAAAAAAAGAAAAGAAAAGATAATTTAATTAAGTGGTTCACATGTTGGCAATACTGCATAATACTCCAACCTACTGCATAACTGATTATTCTTAATCACAAGGACATAATTGTATCAGTAATGATCAAGATCACATTGATCAATTGTACACTGCAAAAGGTCACAACAAAATGATATCAACCTCCTTCCCAATTTTTCTCAATTGCATCCCCACAAGAAATTTCTCTTTTAGTTCCTAGAGAGAATATTCATCTAGTGTGAACTATGAAAGCAACAACCACTTGGGCTGTGTAACCAAATCCAAGAGATAACATTCAGGTTTTTCATTCCCCAATCCGCAAAAGAACAGATTAAAAGCTGAAAAAATCATCAAGTTTCAACTCAGCTCAGCACTTTCGCAACCACACCTGCACCAACCGTTCTACCTCCCTCCCTCAAGGCGAATCTTTGTCCTGTTAGATTTAAAACATGGAATGAATTAAGACCTGTTTTATTTAATGCTCCAGGCTCAACAAATATGCCACATGTATTGAGAAAGAGGAAAAAAATTATTACATATCAGGAAATTCTAAACTAACAACTTTCAGATAATATGCATTGTCCTATGCATTTAACTGTGTGGAAATGCAGAATCGCAGTCAAGCAAAACATTCAGCTTGTTACACCAATAAGATAAATGTTTTGTAACCATGTGGTCAAATAAAGTGCTAATATATGAAGATCTGTATAGAAGAATTGCATGTCTCAGGGGTCTGCCATTCATCAATCATGTTCATTATGAAAAATGTGCATCCATCATAAGCATTGAGCATGTCGCACACAACTTTACATGGTTATACTCAATATAACTGATACACAGCCAGTGGGCTACAAGGAAGAAAGTTCAACAATAGCACAAGAGTTTTTTGTGTTATTGCCCTATTTTGTCTCAGGTAAATCTTAAAGCAATTCATTAGCTGATTCAATGGAATTATTCTTTTTTACTTTTTTATATTTTATTGGAAAGCAAAATTTTATTGAGCACAAAATAGACAGGCCCGAGTACACGGGACATATACAAGGGCGTCGCCTATGTATACCTCCTGTGTACTTGGGCTATGCCCATTCTTGGCAATAAATCTCTTATTAATTATAATTATAAAAAATAAATAAATAAATAGTCAATAAGAAGAAATCTTTGTGTGTGTGTGTGTGTGGGCTTGAGATTCAGCAAGAAAAAAAAAAGTGTGTTTATGCAATTGAAAAGGAGAAGAAATGAAAAACAATTTATTCAATGACCAGAATTGATGTAATGCACAAGCAAGCAGCAAATCCAATGTCTTCAATTGGAAAATGGAAATCAAGATATCGTCACAGTGAGATATAATCCAGTATAGGGCACATAGGCTTAGCCAATCTAATGTCTTCAATGACCAGAATTCATTACACATGGTTCTAGATGTTCAAAATTTATGGTGTGCCTGATAAAAAATTTATTGTGCATTCCTAATTCACAAAAAACCCATGTAGGACGCTTAGGCTTAGGTGAGCAAACAAGTAATGAAAGCCAACATATCTTTTGTTTTTTTTAATTTTTTTATAAGTGAAAAAATGAAAGCCAACATATCATCTCAGTAATAGGTAATAACTACTGAAGGACTATACTCTTTTTTTTGATAGGTTACTGAACAGGCCAACATATACTCTTTGCATGAGTAATGTTATGGTGCACCTTTTATAGTGCCTAAGAAAGATTAACATACAAGTAACTCCTTTAGTTTTACTTTTCTTAAACCAAATTAAGTAGGACATACCTGGTTCAAGCGGAACAGGTGAAATCAGCTCAAATACTGCAGTCACGTTGTCCCCAGGCATAACCATCTTAACATTCTCAGGCAATTCTACCTTCCCAGTGATATCTGCAGTCCTCAAATAAAATTGAGGCCGGTAATTTGAGAAGAAGGCTGTATGGCGTCCACCTTCATCTTTAGTGAGTACATATATCTCAGCCTCAAATTTTGTGTATGTTTTAACAGTGCCAGGCTTGGCAATTACCTATAAAATAAGAAACATAGCCAAGCAACCTCCCATAAACATCTTCACTATTCAATATCATAGCTCAACGTTGATTTCATAATTTAAATTTAACTAGCACTGCCTACAGCCACAAAATTTAAAATTCTGAGATAGTCACAGAACACAGACCCTACTACTGTTCAAAATCTTATCAGGTGAAGCACAAATTTTCTGTTATTTATAATTATCAAACCAAACACATCTTACACTACTTCGTATAGGATACAACATAAAATTGAACCTGAATCAAGTAATTAAGTTCTCACAAAATACATCAAGAAACTGCACTGAAGATTTGGTCACATAAGCAGAAGTGCATTTTGAGATCTAAACAAACTACTCTTAAGTAACATGTAAGTTATACAAAATGCTTTCTGGTGAAATGGTCTGGTTTTCATGTAGTAACCTTGGGAAGGGAACACGATTATTCGATTAATTTATTTATCAAAAAAAAAAGTTATACAAAATGCCACCGAGTCCAGCACTTGTAATTTTTCAAAAGCTTGATATGTGCTACTTACCTGACCACGCTCAATGTCTTCCCGTTTTAGACCACGAAGAAGAAGACCAACATTGTCACCGGCCTAGTATTATTAACAAACGCACCATCAGTCTAATACCAACAGTTCAAGACACAAGATAGCTCAAGTGTTATCCATCACTTACTTGCCCTTGGTCTAATATTTTCTTGAACATTTCAACACCTGTGACTGTGGTTTTCAAAGGAGCGCCCTGCATAGAGTAGGGAAATAAAAAGACAAGTAAAATACCAGATATTCCGAACATGGATTTTGAATGCAAAGACCTGAAGGTCTAAAGGTAAAAGCCAATTTAAGCTCAAAGGAGTCACAGCTGCATTGGTAATGACAGATTCATTATCAGAGTACAGAGCAAATAATCTGCTCATTCCTGATAATTGACTGCCCAAGGGTTCTGCAGAAATAAGACTACTAAAAATGATTACACACTTACCTGCCTTAACCCCAAAACCTCAACTTCATCACCAACTTTAATAATTCCTTGTTCAACACGACCGGTGGCAACAGTTCCACGCCCCTAAAATAGACAAAATAATTAAAACTAAGTTGAAATTTTCAAGAAAAATCTTTGTGCATAAAAGTCTATGAGCAGCAAAAAGTAAAGAATCCATCTTAAGTTTAAAGCACAGAGAATATCAAACAAGAACATTGATAAAAGGCATATGGTCTGAAATGGTCATTTCATAAAAAGTTTAATTGTGGAAATGATGGCATTTTAGTAACAATACCTTATTTCTTCACTTTTTTATTCTATGGATCCACTGAAATCAATAAATTAGTTGAAATGTAAAAACATACAGTCTATGCCAACTTTAACCTCAAATGCAGAAAAGCATAAATCACAGAAGCATAGTGAAAATAAGTAATCAAATTCCTTCTCACTCAAATGCAGCTTCTTTCCTAATGAAAAGCTTAACCATTGATGCTGAATGAATGCTTTTACCTGAATTGAGAAAACATCTTCAATAGGCATCAGAAAAGGTTTGTCAAGCTGGCGTACAGGGTCAGGAATGTATTCATCCACAGCATCCATTAGTTTCAGGATAGCCTTTTTGCCAATCTCTTCATTCGTACCTTGTAATGCAGATAAAGCCGAACCCTGAATGATAGGGATCTCATCCCCAGGAAATTTGTAGAAGCTAAGAAGCTCTGCCAAATACATAAGCTTTAAGTGAAACACTTGTTACAGAATCAAAATTAATCTTAGTGTGGAAATATATATATTTAAACAACATTCTCAAAAAGCCACCCTACCACGTAGCTCCATTTCCACAAGCTCCAGTAACTCAGGATCGTCAATGGCATCGACCTTATTTAGAAAACACACAAGTGATGGCACACCAACCTGCACAAATGCATTCACAAATCCTTATATAGTTTACTCTAAAAGCACCAAACAATGCATGAGCTAAACAAATATGATGGATAAAATTTACAAGCAACCATTAGAAGGATGCCCACCTGGCGAGCAAGCAGAATATGTTCCTTGGTTTGTGGCATGGGGCCATCGGGGGCAGATACAACAAGGATACCCCCATCCATTTGTGCAGCACCCGTAATCATGTTCTGCAGATAATGATGCAGGTGCATGAGGGCATACAGATTTTAGATGACGAGAAATGCTACAAATTTAGAATTGAGGTATTATTCATATTCAAATTGAATAGATGAGCAAAAAATAATGAGAGGTCATATAAGAAGCTATTAGATCTAATTTTTCATTTCGCCTAATTTTTGTTCACATCCAAACTGATATGTGATTTATTTACATAGTCACAAGGGATGGAAGATGTTTAAACAAACACTCGTAAAAGTCAACATAAGTTCATGATTAATGAAACATGAATAAGCATATATTGATTGACATAATGTGAAAAAGTCAACATGGTTCATTAACGAGTTTATCCTGCAAAAATTCTCAAATGGATTTAGCATAATTCCTTCATAACAAAATGAAATAAGTTAGACAGGTTACCTTAACATAATCTGCATGTCCTGGACAGTCTACATGTGCATAGTGTCGCTTAGCTGTTTCATACTCCACATGTGCCTGTAAAATTATTTGACACTAAGGTAAGCCAAAAACGTCTTTGAGAAGATGAATGAATCTCTTGAAATAAGCAAGATAGAATGGCATGGCCCAAAAATAAATGCATGAACAAGATTAAAAAACTGTATTCCAACCGTTGCAATTGTAATTCCTCTCTTTTTCTCTTCTGGAGCTTTGTCAATTTCATCGAAGGCAACAGCTTTAGCTTTCCCTTCTTCTGCTAGCACCTAGAAAAGCATCACATGAAGATTTCAGAATCTAGGTAAGGATTCCATACTATGTGATCATTAATCCAGATTTTAATTACTTAAGAAGAACATGAAGTAAGACAAGTAACAAATGAGGAAACAAAAAAAAAAAAAAACACCCTGAAGCAACAGCCTGCCCAAATAGACGAAGGCCAAACCTTTGTAATAGCTGCAGTCAATGTAGTCTTCCCATGATCGACATGCCCAATAGTTCCCACATTCACGTGAGGTTTCCTGTCAGTAAAAATGTCAAACGAACTGACAATAGTATACTGGAGACAACACAAGAATCTGCATTTTGCACATATAAACAAAAATTTTCTACTTGCAAAGAGTTTTGAATTTTTCTTTCTTATCAAATGAAACCTCACCAAGGCAGGGCCCTTTGGACCCACCCTGGATACACTACCTGATAGCCAGTGTGTCAGAAGAATCAATAAACATAATCAATTGAAAATCTAAGTCATATTATTTCGGAAATCCAAAATATTCATGACACTTCTACAAAATAATTACGATTTTCTTCAAATCCAATCTAAACAGAAACAGGGAGCATGCTATTTGCGCTTCCAAATAAATGAGTATCTTTTCATTTTTAGATCAAACTCGCCAAAACCATTCGTTATAACCGCCAATGCTATGAAAACCTACAAACTATTTTCAGAAGTGGAAGATAAATGGAAATTTTGTTTATAGCTCCAAAAATTACCTACAAATCTCAAAGTGCTGGCTAAATTCAATCACTACACCCCTTTGCTAGTCACCATTTCTAAACCAATTCCACGCCTAGACCATTCCAACTCTCCACCACCACTACGAAAACCTACTAACTATTTTCAGAAGTGGAAGATAAATGGAAATTTTGTTTATAGTTCCAAAAATTCCCAACATATCTCAAAGTGCCGGCTAAATTCAATCACTACACCCCTTTGCTAGTCACCATTTCTAAACCAATTCCACGCCTAGACCATTCCAACTCTCCACCACCACTACGAAAACCTACAAACTATTTTCAGAAGTGGAGGATAAATGGAAATTTTGTTTATAGCTCTAAAAACTCCCTACAAATCTCAAAGTGCCGGCCAAATTCAATCACTACACCCCTTTTCTAGTCACCATTTCTAAACCAATTCCACGCCTATACCATTCCAACTCTCCACCACCACTGTTAGACCTTAATCACATCAATTAACATACATTACTACAAGCACACTAATATATTTCTCTTTTATAGTTAAAATAAATTTTAAGCAAGCGTGCATAGTTATATACATACGCATATATACAATTGAAGAATAGAATATTCGATTTACGTTCGGGTGAAAGTGGCCATGGATCTCCACCAGGAATACGGAACGGAAACCCGGTCATTTCCGGATAAGGAATCGGAGAGAGACGAGCGAGCCGATCCTCTACAGCACCAGTAGATTTGGGAAGTGAAAGGGACGAGGCGCTTGGATTTATTTCTGAGAGCGACTGAAGCCATTGAGAATCTGCACGGAAGGAGTAAGCCCTAGAACTCAAGAAGAAATGTGGGGCTTCTTCATACGCAGAGAGAGCCGTAGAGACGGAGGCATAGAGGTTTAAGCGGCTCTGCGATTCGAGGGTTTTAGCTCGTACTCTATGGGTCAGTCTTGAATTTCTTGTACCGAACCCATAGCCCAGATTTACAACTCCAATCCTAGCCCAGCCCATAATCTTCCTGGGCCTTAACTAGTCTTGTAAATATTTAGATAGGAAATCATTAAAAATATTTTTATTAAATAGTTTTCAAAAATTATATGTGCTATCATTTTTATATATTTTTTATATATTTTATTAATGTGATTGGTTATGTTATTTTTTTAATATAAAATGATTAATTTATTCAATCACATCAATAGAGTATATAAAAAATAAAAAAGAATGACTGTATATAACAAAATTCAATAATTTTAGTCTATGACCTTATAATCACTCTCATATTACCTAGATCTTACATAAATTTTTAGTATTTAATAATACAATATCTTATGATATGACATGAATACCATCCTATTCATATTTTGAAATTATTTAAGAGTACAAAAATTTAAAATTTGCACTCAAGATGTCATAATATTATAATTTTTATATTATTATCAAGTTTTTTGGGTCATCCCATCTCATATGTATTTTAAAATTATTTAATATTTAATCAATAATAAGATAAAAAATAAATAGTATGGCGAGAGACGGGCCATGGTTGTACATGAAGGTCCGATCGATGTCGTGATTCAACTTGGAAGACACCCGTCTCTTACCAAACTTGCAAGGGATTTATCTTTGACATTCCAACCACTAGAAAATAAAAATAAAATAAAATATAATAAATAGAAGGGAGATAAATCGGGAGAGAGAATTTAAAGGTTACATTTTTGTTATTATTTATATAATGATAAAATAAATAACGTTAAAAAAATAATGAAAATACAATCAATTAATGATATCAATTGATATTGATTTTTTTTTTTTAATATAGAAGTGTGGGTTTTGAATCCAAAATTTTCATTTGAGAACCAAGTATTGATTGATTTATACGATAAATTAAATATGAAAGAAAATAAGTAATATTACCATTTAGGCTAAGATATTATTAATATATTACCACGTATACTATATATACCTAATTATACTCTAACAGTAAGGAATGCAATTATATATTGTCACGTCCATTGAAGCCACCAGCTTTCTTAAGTTGCGTTGCTATGGCTCTTAAAGTCCAAATGTTTCAAGTACTGGCCATAACTTTCCTTATCTTCTTGCCTATAACTAGCCCTGCTGCCAACTTCAATTTTCCGGCCGTTTTCAACTTTGGCGATTCAAATTCAGATACTGGTGGATTGGTTGCAGGAGTTGCTTTCCCGGTTAAACCGCCTAATGGACAGACCTACTTCCTCGAGCCGTCTGGGCGATTCTGCGATGGCCGTTTGATCATTGATTTTCTAAGTAATGTATCTTTAGACTTTTAGCTAACATTAGTTCATTTTCATGAGCATGTGAAAAAACCATGTCGAGGTATTATCGCTGTAGAAGACATGCACAGGAAAATCTTTTCTGCAATTTAGCAATTTAAACTCAGGATCTTGCTGCATATAAAACAAATTGGTCCAGAACTTCAAAGTTTGCATATTGCCAAAGTATGATTGAAGAATTGGTTATGTAAAAGACAATACTCCTTTCTGATGTGTTCCCAAGATCATAACATTGATTGATATATTGCTGGTTTCTACTGTCTGAATGCCTGTTTCATGTGCTGCAGTGAATGCAACGAATCTACCATTTCTCAATCCATATTTGGATTCTGTTGGTGCACCAAACTTCCAAACGGGGTGTAACTATGCAGCCGGGGGGGCGACCATACTTCTGGCCAATGCAGCCTCGACATGCCCTTTTTCGTTTGGGATTCAGGTTGCTCAATTTGTCAGATTCAAGGATCAAGTCCTTGAATTGCTAGCAAAAGGTATCAGTACCATACTTGCAACAACCGAGTGTCGGGTTAAGGATGATTTTCAGGAAAAAGGTTGTATCTTGTCAAGGGACTTGGTATCTAACTTTCTTTTGTGTTTGTTACAGACAAGAAACTTCAAAAATACCTTCCCTCAAAACAATCATTCAGGCAGGCCCTATACATGTTTGATGTGGGTCAGAATGATCTCGATGGTGCATTTTACTCAAAATCAGAAGACCAAGTTCTTGCTTTGATTCAGATTCTCCTAACAGAATTCGAGACTGGAATTGAGGTTTCTTACCATCTTTTTGCCAAGATTAAATTAGCACAAGTGTTTTGCAGTAAAACTGTCTAATAATTTGTCTTTTGTTTCTTCAGAGATTATACAGTGAGGGTGCGAGGAATTTCTGGATTCATAACACAGGTCCCCTTGGATGCTTACCTAGAATCATCGCAAAATTCGGAAACGACACATCAAGAATCGACCAATTCGGATGCGTAAACTCACATAACCATGCTGCTAATCAATTCAACATGCAGTTGCATGACCTCTATAAAAAATTCCGGGTACAATTCCCAGAAGCCAACTTCACTTATGTTGACATCTTCTCCATAAAACTCAAACTCATTTCAAATTACTCTCAGTATGGTAAGCCATCATCTTCATTTTCAAAATCACATACCTATTCATTTTATTAGTTGTATTATATTTGAGAAATTTGGGTTTCAGGATTTAAACAACCTATAGCAGCTTGCTGTGGATATGGTGGGCCGCCATTGAACTTTGACAGCCGAATTGCTTGTGGCCAAACAAAAGTTATTAATGGAAGCTCAGCGACAGCAAATCCATGCAATAATACTGCTGAATACGTGAACTGGGATGGAAACCATTACACTGAAGCTGCAAATGAACACGTTTCATCACAGATATTAACAGGAAATTATTCAGAGCCACCACTCTCAGGGGATTATGCACAGTATCTTCCAAAATTCAATTTCTTTTACCCAAAAACACTGTAAAAATGATTCCTGGTGGTTATATCCAAGTCTTGGCACCAGGAATTGCAAACTGGTATTGGATGTAAACTAAATTCGAGTTCCATTTGTCTTTCTTTCTGGATTGAAGTTGATGAATAATTTGAAGATCATCATGTGCTCAGATGTATGCATAGCTGCCTGCCCTAATTGACAATTTGAAAGGGACTTCTTGGTAACGATTTTACTGACTTTCAGTGATAGAATTCTATACAAAGGTTTATATCATCCTTAGATAAAATTAAGCTTTTTTTTTTTTTTTTAAAGAAATGAGCAAAAGAATTATTTTCCCTCAGAATGAGTACAAGAAGGTGAGCACACTTCACACCACTCTCCTGCTCAAACCACAAACTGCATGTAGGGTCCATTCTTTATTGCACCTTATCCCCAAAGGTATTGGGATCCAAAGTCACCTTAAATCAATTAGCCTTAGTAATACAATTTAGATGAAGAATGTTCGTGTTTAATGTTTAATATAGGTCTTGTATATAATATATAAAAATTCTGTCCATCAAGTCATTTTAAATAATGAGGGTTTACTCAACTCGCTTGTAGTATTCAATACAAATGTGATGAGGAAAAGTACTATATATCATCATTTTAACCATCATTCCTTCAATAATAAAAAAAAAACTATCATTCTTTAAAACGATATCAAATAATTAAAAAATAATTTATCATAATTTATTTATCTTTAATGGTTCGATATCGGCAAAAGTACGATTAGAATATAAAAGACTTTAGAATAGAAAAATATATATATAAAAAAGACTTTTACATTATGTGATATAAATTAAATTTAAATATATATTTTAAAATTTAAATTTTACTAATCAAATCTTATTAAAATCTCACAATAACTAAATAAATATGATAATATATTAAATAGAATAATATATGATTATTTAAATGAATAATAAAACTTGCTATAAAGCTCTATTTGTGAATACAAAAAGTATTTCATCTTATCTCATTATTATTATTATTATTTTAAATTCTTACACAAAATATAAAAAATCATTCAATTTTTTTAAATTCTAAGATAATAATATTATTAAAAAATAATATTTTATTTAATTTTCAATTTTCATCTCAACCAACTATCCAAATCCTACTTAAATAAATAAATAAATTGTTTTTCAAATAAATTGTGTTCGCATTAAGACATATAATCGCCAATCGGTTTACATGATTGGCCAGGAAAATTATTACAAATAGATAAGTGGAAACAATGTGCGCACGATAAGTGATGGGCACGCAGGAAGTTTATATTAGCAACACCCACACTAAAAGCACCGTCGTCCTAACTCTTCCTCCACTCCACCGCCTCTGCACTCTACGCATCCGATTCCCTCTCTCTCACTCTCTCTTCGTCTCCCCGGTAAACAAACAGGAGCCAGAGACTAAATTGATAAAGAAGAGCTTATAACAACGAGATATCTTCCATCCTGGATTCGTACACTTTTCTATCACTCTGTCTCTTTCTCGGGAGCCCTCAGTCCCAAGCATCTTCCACCATTTTCGACGTTAATAATCTTTCCAGATTTTTGCTTTGGGGATCGAATTTTATACTGTTCGTTTTTTACGCGCAATGAGAATGTTTTAGCAAAGTTGCTTGGAATTAGGGTTTCTTCTTCTTCTTCTTCTATTTCTTTTTTCTTCTTCCTTTTTTTCTCTTCAATCTGGTTGAATATGATGATTCCATGGAGTGGACTCAGTTGCTGTTTGAGTGCAGCTGCTCTTTATGTTCTTGGAAGGAGCAGCGGGAGGTCTGTGCTTAATTGCCCTAACTTTTATTTGAAATTAATTTTTTTGTATGGAATATTAATGCATTTAAATTAATTGTAAATTATGTGCTGTAAGAACCCCACATATTTTGGTTGTTGTTTAACTTTGCAATTGGTTGATCAGAGTCTATATATATTACTTTTGGCGCTTTATGATGGTACAGGGACGCAGAGATTCTTAAGTCAGTCACCCGGGTGAATCTGTTGAAGGATTTGGGTATGCGGCTTTTTAGAGACTGGAATATTAATTTCTTTATAGTTTTCTGTTGATTTAATGTATCTTGTTAGAAACAAATATTTTTTTGTGGATCTTGAATTTGTGTTAGGTTGATGTATTGTGGGTTTTCAGACCTTCAATGAGTACGTAATTTATTTCCATGCCATGTTGTTGAATTTCTAATTTTTTCCCTGATTTCACATGAAGTAAGGATGTCGAGGTTGTTTATACAATCCGATCTCCAAGTGTAGTTAATGGGGCTGGTGCTTCTGCCGGGTTTAAAATTCTGAGTATTATTAATGAAAATGGTTGCGTCGGTAGCAGTGTATAGTGAAGACTTTGTATTAAATGGAACTTTGCTTTTGTCAATAAATTATGTGAAATTAGTTATCTCTGTTTATGCTCTGCTGGGCCCTTTATGCCTTCTATTGTGAAATGTGGTATTTGTGATTTGCATGGATGCGTGTGTGAGCGTTTAACAAGTTTCTTGATGTTATATCGATGTACATGCTATATACATAGCACCCAATGCCATCTACGCATATTTATAGTTATACTGTTAGCACTCTTCCACCCTAACTTTATTTATGGCTGAGTTACATTGAGAAATTGATCAATTTCTCATGTTCCTCGCCAAAATACATCACAATGTAACTCAGCCATTGAGAAATTTGACATGCACATTATATAAGTTTGTTAGCCAGAGAGAAAATTATTGTTGTTGTCCTGAGTACTTGAGCTAGGTCCATATATTAATTATCAACCAGGTTTTGGTTTACCTATCAAAAAACAAAAAATTATTGAGGTTGATTGGTGATGTCCAAGTTTAGTAGTATATGTGCTTTTCTTTCTACTAATGTGATATAATGGTTCTTCTTTCCATTATTTCAACCATAGATTCGCGAGTTGTTATAACAATCTTGAAAACCTTCAACCTCTATTCTTAGGATGGCAGTGCACCTTGAAATTAATAATTGAATCAGAAAATATGTGTATTGTCCTGCCTCTTCTGGAGGGTTTTAAGTACTTGAGATACAAGCTTTTAAAGGTGATTCCACTTAGAAGTGCTGTTGGGATTTTTTTTTCCATTAGTAATGAGATGAGTCTGCTTGGATATGTCCCATAGTGATGAATTTTGTGTTCTTTTACTTTTCAGGACCATTATTAGATGCTGGGTGTATATTACCTTTGGTTGTCACAATCTCTGGAAGAGTTAGTTCTGAAACCCCAATCAGCTGTGAGTTCAGTGGTTTAAGGGGAGTAATTGTAGAGGAAACGGTACACATCTACCAATTCAAAGAACTCTTTTTTGATAAGTAAATATTTTAGTCATTTGTATCTTTTGTAACATCATATTGAAATCTATCTCAGGCAGAACAACATTTTTTGAAGCACAATGATGCTGGCTCATGGATACAGGATTCTGCTCTGATGTTATCTATGAGTAAAGAGGTTCCGTGGTATTTGGTAACGGACTCTTTCTCTTTCTCTCTCAATCTTAGAAGTGCCTCCTTATGTGTGATTTGGTCTCCTGAATCTATAGCGCCTAAATGTTTTGTTGGATGAAGTTGATTTTGATTCCAAGTTTAAGGTCCAACTTATCAGGATTTTTCTTAGTTGTAACTTGGTTCATATATAATAGGATGATGGAACTGGTCGTGTATATGTGCTGGGAGCTAGAAATGCATCAGGTTTTGCATTACCAGTTGGAAGTGAGGTGTTTGAAGAGTCAGGAAGATCCCTGGTACGTGGAACATTAGACTATCTCCAAGGCCTCAAGGTATGTCTTGTTCATTAATTTGTCCCTTTCTAGTTGGTCACACAGATGGTATTTTGGGTCATTAATATGATGGCATTTACATTTCTTAGATGCTTGGAGTCAAGCGAATTGAACGAGTACTTCCAACTGGTACTTCCCTGACTGTTGTTGGTGAGGTATGAGTACCATGACCCTTAAATTCTAAATTCTTTGGCCTTCAATGGAAGGATATAAACACTATATACTTAGGATTCAATAAATGACCAATGAAGTAATTAGAATTTAGATGACATATAGAATTGCAAATATATGGCTAACACAAATTTATTTTCAGTATTATAGGATATATCATTTACTTCCTAACTGGATGACTAAACGCGGCCTTATTCTTTTTCTTTTTTACTCTGTCAACATATGGCCACACAGTAATGCATAGATATTAATAAACCCAGGATGATATGAGGGAGAAGGGGGAGAAGAAAAATCAAAATGTTCTTGCATTGATATCTGTAAAAAGCTTGATTCATCTGGTATATTAAAAGGTTCTTGCAAATGATGCCTATAGAAAGCTCCATGCATGTGCTACCACTTGATAAGTCAATTGTTTTGGTATTACTTATATATATATATATATATTATATAAGCAGTCATTTTGGGAAACTTGGGTCTTTCACCCCTTAAAATAATATTATCAGAAGAATGTTCAAAACAAATTTGGTGATTGATGGAAAAAAGAAAAAGAAAAAGGAAAAACTGTGGACCATGACATATTAAAGCCAAATATTTAAATGAAATGGCATGCACAATGCATAAATACTGTAAAAAAGATCTACAATCATATACATGACCAATTTTATCCATCTTGTGGTCATGGATGATGAATCTTGATGGATTATGATTTGATGTTGCTATGTTCATCTATTTGTTTAAATTTATGAATAGGCTGTCAAAGATGATGTTGGAACAGTTCGGATTCAAAGACCCCATAAAGGGCCATTTTATGTTTCTCCCAAGGCTATTGATCAGCTCATAGCAAATCTTGGGAAGTGGGCAAGGTGTTGTGCTTGTACATACCTGCATTTTTTTTAATCTTTTTATTTCTTTAATGTAACAGAAATGTGTTTAACAGGTGGTATAAGTATGCGTCTATGGGTTTGACTGTTTTCGGTGTTTATCTCATCGCTAAGCATTCTTTCCATTATATCATGGAGAGAAGGCGACGTTGGGAGTTGCAGAAAAGGTATACTGCACTGGTGTTTATCTTTGCTGTTTGAAAACTGAAAACAAAAGTTATAGTGATGAATATGTTTTAGGTTCACTTTTAGACACTTTAGTTAAGAAATCTCCACTTTTCATCAAAATTCTGATTATCATATAAAAGAGATTTTTATTTCTTTCAAGAGAGTAAAATTCTGAACCTGTAGGGTTCTTGCTGCTGCTGCCAAGAGATCCGGACAAGATAATGAAGGTGAATGTTGAATGACTAAACTGTCACTTCTGCAGATTCTCTTTCGACATGGTACTGAAATCTGAACTCATTTTCAGGTTTAACTGAAAAGCCTGCCAATGAATCAGATGGTGCTATAAGAGACCGTCTAATGCCGGATATATGTGTCATCTGTCTTGAGGAGGAGTACAATGCCGTTTTTGTCCCGTAAGAAAACCAGCTGTCTTTTCCTTGTTCTACTGAAAGATAAATGTGTTTCTTCATCCTAAATTTTGTCATCCTTAGTCACGCTTGTTAGGTGGCTTACTTGAGTGGCTACATATAAGCGGGGTTGATATATGAAACCATTCAAAAATGTGGTCTGAAAATAGATAAACTGAATGTCTTTTATAGGGGGTATATAGTGCACCAATAGGTCAACGAACCCTTATATGAGACAACCAAATCCTCATTTAACTTTGCTTCCTCAAGAATTCTCATGTTTCTCATCCCCATTTTGTGTTGCTTGACTATTCAAGAATCAAATTGAACAAATGACCTACTGGTTATGATTTTCAGGTGCGGTCATATGTGCTGTTGTACAACGTGCTCTTGGCACTTGACCAACTGTCCTCTTTGCCGGCGACGAATTGAGCAAGTAGTGAAGACATTCCGGCATTGATGGTTGGCTTCATCAATTCGAGGAACCATACTAGGTGATCAGACCCAAATGATTGGGCTTCCCATGCGAGAATCTGAAGGAGGCCTCAAATGTTCTTCATTATGACAACTATGCCGAAGGTAAAAACTGCAATCAGCCTCCCGAACAGCTTCTCCCTCAGCAAGTTTAAAGTATACTTCTACAGTCAGACAACACTGTAAATTATAGAATTAGTCATTGATGAGTGTCTTATTGGGATCTTCTTAAGCTGTAAATGATCTACAGCTAGACAACCCTGTAAATTGATGTGATTCGTACAAATTTGTTGCACCTTCCACTTTCTTTTGCCATGTTGCTTGAGTAAATTGAAGCCGTGGCAAGAACTCATTTTATAACCTGTTGCCATCACCTCGAAGTTAGTTGGATATTATGAATTGTTGAATGTGTATTTACCTCGCGAAAGAAATTCATTCTACTATCAACTTGGAACTGAGGAGGAGCGGTGGTGGTAGGTAACTTAATGCTTTCATATATCCGTAAAGTTTTTAGTCTGTATGACATATAGATTTCTTGCAGTGTTCTACATATTAGGCCACGAGTTAAATGTACTCATTCATCTACATGATCATTGGATATGGCCAAATTGATTTTTCTATTCTCTTTGTGAAAACACAAATTATCTTCAGTGTCTTAGGTTTTTTTATTTCCCCATTCCTGATGAAAAGAATTGGTTGAACTAGAAAATATATGAAAATATTCGTGGACATGATGTTTTGAGATAATTAGGATGTAATGTGCTATTTATCCGTTGATCAGTGTATTTTGCTTTGGACGTGACTTATGAGGAGTTAAATCATCCATGGGTGCTCACAAAAATTTACAATTGATGTTCAAATTTTGATTGGCGTAGCATTAATATCGTGTGGCCAATCAGAAGTTGTGGCACGAAAGTATCAAGTCAATAACCTCATTAAAAGGTAACGAAAAGGCTTAAAAAAGCATTTTTAAAAAGTTTAGAAATTATCATAAAGGGGAAAAGATGAAGAAACAACCTATGTGAAAGGGAGGGAGAGGGAATCCCCGTCTCATGGATGGCCCAGCAATAAACCCGCATTCGGTTTCGTTAAGATTTTTCATATTTTTTCTTTTTATTTCTTATTGTTCTTAAAGAAATATTCTAGTAACAGAGATTATACAAAAGTAATATCATAAACTGATGTGACTTGATGTAGTTCGTGTTATTTTTATTGTAAAGTAAATTTAACGAATTAGAAGAAGATTATGGACAATACTCTTGTAAGTTGTTTTTATAGACACATCAATTTGTGATATTACTTTTATGTAATTCTTTTATAGATAGAGTTTTGCTACAAATCAACCACTATTCACATCACACATCCTTTCATATGGTGTGGGGTGTGGATGGTGAATAGCGGCTTATGAGAAGAATTATTCCTATGGATGAATATAGCAGTACTTTTTTAAGTTGCTAACGTGTACATGACATTAATGTTACATAACAAGTGCGCCGTTAGAAATTTCAAGGCAAGTGTAAGGAAATTATTCAAATGTGAATTCTTGAAGAAACTAATCGATTCATATATATGAAAAAAGGAAGGTTTTTTACGAACAAAAACAAAATTTATCTAATCCTAATCGATATGGACAATACGTGAAGGACATTTCGTATTTTGTTTGTGTTCACGTATAGAGGAAAACATCTACGCCTACTACTACTACTGCTATTCTTTTTTATTGTGCTAAGGTTGAAATTCGAATGAGAAACTGGTTTCATACAAAAAAGAAGTTGCTTAGGGGTGGTGGTTGTAGTTAGAATCATTGGTTAAAAAAAATGGGAAAGAAAGAGGAGATCGAGTGAAGTTCCAAAATAAAAGAACAAAAGTAGGTGTTGGTTTTGAAGATCGAATCTGACTACCAACTCGATCGAGAACCTAGTACATGAAGTCTTCGTCAAAATGAATATGAGCCTTAACTTTATAACAATGCATAATGATACTCCTTTGCGATTTCACATTGTATTTTTAGAAAGAGAAATTATACTTATAGTCGTGAGTGTTCAAGTGCCGCGTAATCACTTTAAAAAAATAAATTAATACGTGCGGGACTTACATGAAAAGAAAATTAATTTTTTAATAATAGACCCCAATCATTTTCAAAGCGACTGCACGACGCTTGCACACTTCACTACTATATGTAGCATTGCTCTTCTAGAAATGTATTCTTTTCTTGCTTCCCAAGCAATATATGCACTTTTAATATATAGAGAGAGAAGTCTATTGATTCTTCTTCTTCTAAGCTTCCTACTGCCTACCAGCACCCACCCCTCCCTCCAAAAAAGAAACATAAAAAGATTAGTGGAATCGCATTTTTTTTGGTCTAGGGTGATAGCTTTAGCCTTTACCACCAAGATGGTAGATTAATGCAACCACTATAAGCTCTCTTTTTTTGTTAAATTTCCACACTATGGAATCCAATACCACCAAGATGCTTGCTTCTTGTCTTCATTTATGCGAACTTGAAAAATCTTAGTTAAGAAAAGAGATAAATGCATGAAGTGAGTATTATAACATTTGTACAATAAATCTATATGATCAGTAACATTTATTGTAGGCCCTATTTCATATGTCTCTCTCTTTCACTTGAGACTCTCAAGTTCGGATCACAAGAATTTAATCGGATTTTTATACTTAATTGATTCTTCTAAGTTTTAATACATTGATTAGCATAATCACGTTTTTAGCATGATAGCATTACCAAATTAAGTAGATTAATGCAGCTAAGGGTTCTTAATTTGTTAAATTTCCACATTCTAGAGGAATCCAATACCACCATGATGCATGCATGTTGGTGTCATCTGACCTATCTCTTCCTTGAAAGAAACTAGCTGTCTCCTTGTATAGAAGTAGCTAGAGGACATTGGAATCACGTGATGGACTTGTGATTTGTTTGTTGTACTTGTTATGGATTCCAGTCTTTTTGGTAGAAAATGAGGGCACAAAAAGGTTGGAATATGATCCCATAACATCATTTTACCTGGAAAACGAGTGCTAAAGTTCTTGCATTATTTGGAATCTTGGACTCGTTTCTTCCCGCCATCTGCAAATTAATGAAAGTCAGTTTCACACCAGGTTCGGAACATAATTACTTGGCGTTTCTCCAATAATCTCTTCGTTCATCCAAGATAAATAGGGGAAACGCTACGCTCAGTTATCACACAACAAACGCTAAGACCCTAAACTAGTTCATTTTCCATAAACATGTCCATGGAAGATAATCACAATAGCAGCCTAAAATCTGTGAAGGTGTGTGAGAAAATCCTCGGTGCAGTTACTTCCAGTCCTGTCTACCGAACCCTTCATCGCATCTCATCTCGCCAAGAACATCCCACAGCTGCATCCCCTGCTCCCAATCCTTCACAGCTAATCCATACTCCTTTCACAGCGGCAACAACCATTGATATTCCGATCACAACACCAGCTAGCCATGAACATCCCAAGTCTTCAAAAGGCTCCCAGCACCTCGATGCAGTCGAGGTTCCCATTGAGTTTGCTTTCTCAAGCCCACCTAAACTGAATGTGGAAGGCAAACCAGCAACACCTAAACGGAATGACGAAGGCCCTTTTTCTGAGTTCATTACAATCAAAGAGATGTTAAATGGAATAGATGATGCTGCTCAGGATAAAAAGAAAGAAAAGAGAGATACATATCAGGAATTCATCGATCGTACAAAGATGAAGTTCGGAGCAACTACGCCAAGTATGAGCAATGGAAGGCGGTAGGAGAGTTCAATATAAACAGGGGAGCCGAGCCTCGACTGCAACTGCAAACAGGTATTTGGTGAATAATTCTTGGAGTTGGGTTTTCTCCCAGTAAATAAATCATTCCTGGTGCCCGAGCTGATGCTTAAGCCGAGGCTGTCTATGGCTCTTTCTGTCTCTTATGTATTTAATATTCTTGGAAGCGAAGGATAGAAAGCTAGTGTTCAGTAATTTGGTTTTGTTTTTCGTGCTTGTTTTTGCCTTATGCAAATCCTTTTCCATACCATCTTGCTGCCTTATTTGATTGTGTTAACTTCTTTTATTAACATGAATTTGGGTTGTTTTGTTTGAGAGAGAGAGAGAGAGAGAGAGAGAGAGAGAGAGAGAGAGAGAGAGAGAGAGAGATTTGGCTTGATATAATTGAACACAATCCAAAAAGATGAATCTGCCAAACCTGAAGAAGAAGAAGAAGGAGGAGTTTCGAATGTTCTTTCGTAGTGAGATACAGTAATTCAGGCATTTTGATTGATGATTACACCACAAATGCCTCACAACAAGCACTAGAAAAGAAAATGCCTTCCAACCAGCATCTGTTAGTTTAAGTGAAACATGTCACCATTAATAAGTTTAATATTGATCACTAACTTCTAAATGATCATAGGATTTATTCCACTACAAGAGAAGTGAGCTTTTATGATCAAAATTTAGTGACTAAAAGGACTATTTCATACGGTTGGTTGGAAATAGTCATTTTGGTCACAAAAGCCCACTTCTCTTGTAGTGTTCACGCCTTTTGGGGATTCTTATTTTAATTCATACTATATATATATATATATATATCATGTTTCAAGCGCAGCTTTGATTCTAGTGAATATTTCTCACCTTGAAAATGCTATAAAACTTGTGAATACCGTACGCTATATTCTTGAATCCTAAACTTACACAAATTCCACTTTTAAGAAAATGGAAGTCGTATTTTTTTACTATTTTATGTTATAAATTCTTAATAATTTGGTAAACAATTACAATTAATTTGTAGACTATACATCATGGTGAAAACTTGCAATTTAGATATTTAACAAATTAAAGTGGATTTTGCTTCCATGATTCTATTTTCTTCTTTGGAATGGAATTCTCTCCAAGTTTTGACATATCATATTTTGCACTAAATCAATATATAGTACCATCCATTTCAAATGAAATGGAGGGATTCTTATCTTTTCCTTTTGAAATGGATGAGGTGCTTATCCCTTCTTTTATTTTCTTTTTAATAAGAGTATAAAAACCTCCCATTCAAAAATTTTCATCACATAGATTTTAATGAAAATATAATAAATAAAGCAGACAAATGAAGAAATTGCTCCATTTCGTGAATCGTACAAGTGTTACAATTTCGCGAGATTATATAAAAAAGAATATTCTTAAGAGCCAATTTTGTAATTCGTGAATAGTACAAATGTCACAAGTGGCTATTATAAGTCTATTATAAATATTATCCCTACAAAGAAAGAAACATATTCATGCAAGTAGCATGAATAAAAAAATTGAGTCCATAATCCTAATTTTATGGTTATTAAATTTTCTCTGATACTTCAGCATCAATCCTAAACTCAATTGGAAGGAAGGTAGACCCAATTCCGAAGCTAATTTTTATTAACATTGTGCCTGAGTCGAGTTATTCTCAAAGTGTGAGCCCATGAAAGCTATAGGAGATAAAGATGGGGATATAACTGGTCAATAGACCCACTCATTGAGGCCTGAAAGTCATGTTTTAGAATATTAGCTACGCTACACCATTCATTATATATATATAGTTATAAGCCAACCACATGGCAGGAATCCAAGAACCATGACTCGGGAGAAATCCTTCTCCCTCACGCTCTCTTCACTTTATTTATTTTTAAAAATATTTATTAGCTTAATGAATAGAATGTTTCACAATCTTCAAGGATCAAGTGATTCTACTGGCTGTCTTTTGATCCTATAGAAGGAGCTCCACATCAAGTCGGCCGTTCGCTAGTTGATTGCTTAAGCCATTATTAGGTATTATCAATTGGAGCTAATTGAAAAGTATATAGATTATAAACTTGGGACGGCTCTAAGATAGTCAAAACTTTCGACACTTGGAGCATTGTTAAGGTCAGTTGAATATGCTTCCTCTTGCGGGCTCTCCCTAATGTAGGGGTCCTCTCCTGTCTTGTACAATAACTTTTTTTGCACTATCTTTAGATTTCCTCTAGAGTGTGTGTAGCGTAGGTAGGTGGTGGGAAGGATTTGGAGGGCCTTTATCAACGCCTCTCCCTTACTGAAAAAGAAGCTGAGGAGATAACGGTGGATTCATCAAAACTAGATGCTGTGATAGCAAGGGGTAGAAGATGTTTGATATTTAAGCTGCTCACTACAAAACATTTTAACAAGATAGCTTTCAAGTAAAACCATGAGGAGAATATGTAGACCTATAAAGCCGATGCATGCTAGTGATCTAGATCCAACCCTTTTTATAGCTGAATTTGAAGATGTTCGAGATGAGGAAAGGGTGAAGAGAGAAGGGTTGTGGACTTTTGATAAACATCTTGTTTTAGTAAGTGAGGTGGACGGGTTTCAACGAGTACACTAGATCAGGTTGGTCGAAGCTCTCTTCTGGGTTAGAATCCATAACCTTTGATGGCCATGAATGACTACATGGGAAATATTATTGGGAATGCTATAGGGAGGGTTGAGGAAGTTGGAGAAGGGTAAGATGCCAATAAGGGGAATTTGTAACAACCAGGTTCAGCACCAAGCCTGCTTTTTAAGTATTTTTGAGTTTATAGGTATGAAAAACTCATTTGGGATTATGAGTAAATTTTTTAAAGAGACAACAAGTCTAAGATTTTATTTTTAAAGGATATCGAATTTTTATTGGGCATGCCATTTTAGTTAAAATCATTAAATATTTTGATTTGGATGGAATTTTGGTTTAGGCCTAGGAATTTATGGAACAAGTATATTTTTTTAAAGATTAGTCGAGTCCCAAAATTAGGAGAAAAAGCCCAAGCCATGAGATCTTGTCTTAGACTCCATGTTCGACATGATTCACATCCATTTGTCAATGCATGCATGCTTCAATCACGTTCGTTTTCCATAGCTTGCTGATGCACGTCTCTCTTTCCCTCACTCTCTAGGGTTTTGTTTTCAATCCTCTATATATATACTTTTGCACATCACAACCATCCCTCATGCACGAAGTAACCCCAAGTTGCTGTTGCCCTCTTTTCACAACCTTAGCCATCCAAACACCTTCTAGCATCTACCCTCCATTGTGAATGCACGACAACCACCTATGGGTAGGAACAACGTTTGCAACTCTATTTTGCTGCCCAAAAATAGAGCACATTTGTGCTCTCGGCCCGTGCATGGTAGAAACCGAGTGACGTCGCCGCGCCCGCAATCCATCGTTGCATGAACCACCATTGATCTTTAGCCTTGCTTCGTCACCGTCACCTTCATGTCGTCTCGGTATGTACACATAGAGCTCCCACCATTTCATCTCTCTATTGCTCTCTCTCTCTCAAAACACTCAAATAAGTTGCCTACTCGCTCAGTGTCCCCAGCCGCACCACCATGATACTCTCTCGACAACTAGCTTGTCGCTTGGTCACTTTTGTAGCTTTGGGTTAGTTGCCGCCGTTTAACGCTCTGGTTTTTTAGAAATGTTTTTATTACGTTGAGCTACTTTTAATGTGAGGAATTCATGCAAGAGTTGGTAAATTACGGTCTTACCCTTTAGGTCAATTCTTGGCAAGTATGAGGGATGGGTTTCGTTTTATGGTGGGCTTGTTGTGTTGGGTCCTGATAATTTGATGTTGATTGATTTTTCACGTAGGCTTTATGATAAGTTGGACTTTCTTTCAAAGTCTAGGTTAGACTTAGTTTTAAAGGGTAGCTTTGATACCTCATATGGGTATTTTTTTAAAAATTCAGCTCATGTGTTTTGGACTTGGGTAGTAAATTATTTTGGACATGTTAGTATTTTAGTTATATTTTTTAAATATTTAAATGGTTTGGGTTTAATATTTATTAAGTGGACATTTATGGATTTGAGAAATGATAATATTTGAGAAATGATAATAAGTTACGAGAATTTTGGACTTATAAGAAAAATATGTTATTTAGTATTTTAGGTTTAAGTATTGAAATACGTGGTTATTGAAAATTTATGGAAGTTTTGTGATAATCTTATAGGTGACAAGTAATTTTCGTTCGGCACTGTCGTGGGAAAATTTTTGAAAAGCTAAAAGTCCATGTAAGCGGGATTCCTATACTAGATTTTACATAAAAACAAAATGAACCGAGATTAATTTATGAAAATGTGCATTATATGTTATGAAAAGAATTATGAAAACAACCTCAGTTATTTGCTCGACATCATTCATGAATTCTGATGAAAGATGAAAGCATTTTTGTCATGATAGATGTGGACATGAGCTCATTTTTCTAGTATTCAATTTTTGAACTGCGCAAAAGAGAGTGAATATGAGATTTTGTGCATAAATTATGTTTTTGTGATCTTATTTTATTATGTTTTGAAGGTTTTCTGTACTCTGATATGATATAGTATGATTTCTAAAAACTTTTGGCATGACATTCTGAATTTGGATATAGTTTATTAATGGTGATTTGTTTGACCTACCACCGGTGCTAATAGTGGCTTCTGTTTAGGTTAGAAACAAAGTGGTTTTTCTTGTGGTCTTTCCTGTGTGCACACTCGGGGCTCTGAGAATAAATAAGAAGAAGATTCACATTCCATTAACTATCGAGGTTTGCACAACCCTAGCATGGGGTTAAACATGGCTATGATGTAATATGATGTTTTGGTATGATGATGGTCAGTTATGCTATGCCAAAAGAATTTTTAATAAGAATATTTTTTAACTTTTGCTCTGATATTTTTGATAACATATTCTGATTTTGCATTTTGACCGTATAAATATTTTGTTTTGCATTCTAAACTTTGTAAATGCTCATGTTTACACATTAGTATATGTTTTCAACTTATTGAGTTGTTGATAACTCACCCCTTTATGTCCACAACATTTTTTTGATAATCTTGATGGTTTAGCTGGAGAGTAAGAGTAGGCAGTGTTAGAGAAATTTGATGATCATAGAGGAATAGGTACTCGAGGGTACAAACACTTATTTGAGTTATACTTAGTAAATTGGTTATTTTTGGTTATTTTGATATGTTGAGTTAAGGATATTTCTTAGTCTTTGGGGAGTTTTTAATTTATTTTATTAAGAATTTCTTTGTTGTCCCTATGAAGGAACATGAATATTTGCATTGAACAAATAAACTAATCTTTTATGGAGTTTTCCAGATTTTATAGTTGTGATATTAGAGTTGATATTAAATAATAAGAATTAACCCTCCAGACCTTCGGGATCGAGGCGTTACAGAATTCATTCGAGTTAGGATTCATGTGTATATTACCAAGCCTCTGCTACGGGATAAGAAAATTAATCTCGATTTATCACAGTCTGTGTGGGTCAGTTTTATGTACGAGAGGCTCCCAAATTTCTATTATGCATGTGAGATGTTGGATCATATTCATTGTAATTGTGAGTCATGGTCAATGGAAATTGAATCGCATGAAATTGATATGCTCCCAAATGGTCCTTGGTTATGTGCTGGAAAAATAGTGGCCTACAAAGAGGATAGTAGGACCAGTAAAAGAAAATGATGAAACTAACAGTGACGGTGGTCACCACGGCGGATGGTAGTTTAAGGGCTAAGAATGTTTCCATTCTGGGAAGGGAAGAAAATGCAAAAAGAGTAAATGTGGGGTTTCCATCCTTATCAAACCGTTACATAAGGTAAATGTTTGTGAGGAAAACACAAGGAAAGAATCTGAATGTAGAAAGTTAGAGGTTTTTGAAATGGAAGTAATCTGCCGTTTCAATTAGTGGGAAAATAAGGGTAAGTGAATGGGCCTCAATTGAATAAAATGGACATGAATAGCCCCCACAGTGAAGGGATGGCCCAAAGTAAAATGATGGATGCTGATAACCCAATAGCTTGTCTGTTGCTCCCTCATAACAAAGATGGAACTCGTAGATGGAAAAGGAAAGAGCTGTTATGTGCAGCTCATGACCAACCATTTCAAAGCTTGAAAACATTGGGGAAACAGAAGCTAGTGGTGGGGGAGGAGGAACATGGAAGATCTTCTAAGCGACTAAAGGCACAAGAAATGAAGGCGATTGAAGGTATTGATGTCAAATAACATGTATCAGTGGAGGTTAGGTCCCAGACTTGACGGGAACCATGAAACTTCTAAACTGGAACACCTGTGGGCTTGGGAACCCATGTGATATTAAAACCCTTTGTGATTTAATCAGGAAGGAAGATCCCAATGTTTTGTTTCTCCAAAAAGAAAAACTGGCTGCTCATGCTATGGAGAGATGTAAGTTCCTGTTGGGATGTAAGTCAGGCACAACAATATGAAAAGTATCTTGGCCTTCACCTGTGATTGGAAAGTCAAAATCTCATGTTTTTTTCTAAAATTAAGCGTAGGGTTTGAATGAAGCTGCAGGGCTGGAAAGAAAGACTTTTCTTTCAAGGGGGCAAGTAAGTATTAATCAATGATATGAGCTGCTTCAAACTACCTGTGTGACGCCCCCAAATTCCGCTTGGGATTGAACGGACATTTGAAGCGTCGGGACATGCAACACAAGGTTACCTGCCCCCGTTCATGACATATAAGATGCAATGTTCCTAACATGCATCTAGCATTATGCAATATTCGCAGCGGATAATTTTTTTCTTTAGCAATACTATGCACCAAACTAAAAATATCCCAAATACTTGAAACATATTTCATACATAAAGGCATACTAAAAAGCCGTGATCACCACACTAGTCCAAAATGGTTGTGATCAAAAGAATACTTGAGATACAACTCCAAAAGTACAAGTATTAACCTAAGTTAAATACTATACCATCATCAACATCGCACCGTGGCCTAGTCGACCGTATTCAGTTGGTCAGATTCCAATTCTCCTTTGGGTCCTGTAACAAGATCTACCATTCGGGGGGAATGGTAGTTGGGACTACCACAGTGAGATTTGATTACAAATCTCAGTAAGTTAACATAAAACTTATACACAGGTTAAAAATGCATGCATGGCAGTAAAAGCATAAATGCATAATTATAGTCATACATAAACATAGTATAACTTGACATATAGCATGACTTAACCAGAACTTAAGCGTGAACTGAACTTGACTTAACATGGCATGAACTTAAGCTTAAAACATAACATGAACAATCAACATAACATGAACGTGAAACATAACATGGACATGAACATAACATAACATGAACGTGAGCTTGAACGTATCATAAACGTGAACATAACATGATGTGAACATGAACTTGGAACATAACATGAACATGAACATAACATGTACGTGAGCATAACATAACATGAACTTGATCTGAAACTTGACTTAACATAAACTTGGAATCTTATTTAATTGTCTTGATTAATAACGTGCATTAATACGTACTCCACAGTTGTTGTGGCCCCACGTATTCAAGTAACATAAAACATAATACGTACTCCACAGTTGTTGTGGCCCCACGTATTCTACATGTCACAATTGCTGTGTCTCATGTAGTGTATGCTCCACAGTTGTTGTGGCCCCATACTTCATGCTCCACAGTTGTTGTGGCCCCATGAATTCACATAACATAAAATATAATACGTACTCCACAGTTGTTGTGGCCCCACGTATTCTACATGTCACAATTGCTGTGTCTCATGTAGTGTATGCTCCACAGTTGTTGTGGCCCCATACTTCATGTAACATAAAATATAATACGTACTCCACAGTTGTTGTGGCCCCACGCATTATAAGTAACATAAATATAATACGTACTCCACAGTTGTTGTGGCCCCACGCATTATAAGTAACATAACATTAAATATAATACGTACTCCACAGTTGTTGTGGCCCCACGCATTATAAATAACATAAAATATAATACGTACTCCACAGTTGTTGTGGCCCCACGCATTATAAATAACATAAAATATAATACGTACTCCACAGTTGTTGTGGCCCCACGCATTATAAATAACATAAAATATAATACGTACTCCACAGTTGTTGTGGCCCCACGCATTATAAATAACATAACATAAATATAATACGTACTCCACAGTTGTTGTGGCCCCACGCATTATAAGTAACATAAATATAATACGTACTCCACAGTTGTTGTGGCCCCACGCATTATAAGTAACATAAAATATAATACGTACTCCACAGTTGTTGTGGCCCCACGCATTATAAATAACATAAAATATAATACGTACTCCACAGTTGTTGTGGCCCCACGCATTATAAATAACATAAATATAATACGTACTCCACAGTTGTTGTGGCCCCACGCATTATTATAACATAACATGTCTTATCTTTCTTAATGCATGTGATATTATTTAATATCATATACTTTTCTAACATGGCGTATACTTGTAAATGGCATAATATGATTTAATCATAAACATTTCATGGCATACATGTATCATATGGCATACTTAACATGGCATACTTATAACATACATCATTGTATGGCAGAAAAGATTATTTAACAGATAATTATTCATGAGAGATTAAATCATACGTAACAGATAAACATGTAATGACATAGCATGACATGGCATATACGATAACATACATACATAAATTGTAGTTCTCTTACCCATCACACATACACAATAAACTGATAGTAAGTTAGAGGCTAACTTACCTCGATCGTCGCGTTCTATGAGAATAGAGCGCGAGACACGAGGAACTGCACAACAGCTGGAAGAGGAACACTCGAGTCCTTAAGATTTTCACTTCTGAACTCAATTGCCATATTGTAAGCACTTGCAACACCACGGCCAACTTGAGGTTTCACTATACTCGGAAGAGATAAATTGACTTCAGAAAGCCTTTGCACTAAAACAAGTTCATTAAAATTATCAATAACAACCAAACAAACAACTCATTTCTCAATCCATATACTCTTAGCCATAGTCAACCACAAGATGACACCAGTCATCCCGGACTATAATCCATATCATCACTGCTTCGGGACACTGTCATACAGTTTCCCAACATTACACCATACGCTCCACACTTCTCTGCTACGCCATTCAACCCTTCGTGACACGCCATCCGATGTATCACGACTTAATACAGAGTACACTCACGTGAACTCTCTTCCATCCACACTACAATACCCATCACTGCGATACACGTCTCACGGTGCATCGCTACGCGACACGGAGTACGCGCTACGCGTACTTCCTTCGCTACAACTCTCATCAACACGATGCACATCACACGATGCATCGCCATACAACACGGAGTACACTACATGCGTACTCCCTTCCTTCTACGACACACATCACTACAGTGCACGTCGCGCGGCGCGTCGCTGCATTACACAGAATACGCTACACGCGTATTCTCTTCACACAACCCGCCGTATCACATCTACGGCATCCATCTCACGCCTATACTTCACAGCACAGTCCACAAAATACACAATCAAACGCAACACTTCACAACCACACTTCGCTTCACAACTACGCAACGAATTCCACAAATACAACTACACAATCCACAAACCAACCAACTAACTATTTTAAACGTAAAATAACTAGAGATAGAAGGTTATACCATCGACGGGATAACCCGTGCGTCGCTCGTTGTTCGTCACGAACATGCGTCGGAGGAACGTACGTGGCGGCGTACGGTGGCTGTCCACCACATAAAGTGGTAGTTTGGGCTTGAGAAAGGCTAGGCGTGGTCTTGGAAGACTCATGATTTTACAGCTGTCGGTGAAGAACAAATTACGTGATTTACGGAAAAGATAATCTATACGCGTGATTCCAGATGAGGGTAAAGACGAGAGAGATGTGATTGCTGTCGGGAAATAATCCAAAACTGATAATTTTAGCGGGCTGTTACAACCTGCTACCGGCTATCCTATGTACACAACTTAAATCAATGATGGCTAGCTTCTAGTGGGGGCAGAGAAAGGAAGAGAGGAAAACTCACTAGATAAGTTGGGCTAAGAAGTATGATTCTAAATAAAGAGGATGGCTAGGATTCAAAGACCTACATGTATTTAACATGGTCATGCTTGCAAAGCAAGGATGAAGAATCCTATAAGAGAAAGGTAGTTTATTGCACAAAATTTACAAGGCAAAGTACTTTCCAAAGGTACAGCTTTTTATGCTCCCCTTGGTACAAATCCCTTTTATGCTTGGAGAGGTATTCGGGAGGTCAGACATTTAATGATTACCAGGGAATGGGGGTAGATGGAGCATTGAGAATGGTATGAATGTCAGGATTTGGAAGGACTTGTGGGTTCTTGGTTACCAAGGATTACTAAGTGACACTATTATTGTAGAATCTGTTTCTATGGAGGTAAATGTGGGGAATGTAGTAGATGAAAATACAAAGTGCTGGGACATAAATAGAATCAGAGCTCTATTCAATCCAAAATTAGTTGTTGAAGTATTATAAATTTCTCCAAGTCCAAGTGGTAAGGAAGATAAGTGGATATGGGAGAACGAAAAAAGTGGCAGATTTAGTGTTAGGAGTGCTTATAGATTCTTCAAGGCCTGCAAAGATGCAAATATGGGTGAATCATTGATTGCAAATCATCACAATACTTTATGGTATATTCTATGGAAGCTGAAGATCCCCAACAAAGTAAATGTATTTGTATGGAGAGCTTGTAAGGAAGGACTACCAACCATGGAAAATTTGAGAAGGAAAAAGATCATCGTGGAGGATAAATGCGTCTTCTGTAAAGAAAAAGTAGAGGATCTACAACATGCCCTTTTACATTGTCATAGTATTCAAACTTTTTGGTCTAAACATTTGCCTATGATTCAGAACATGGATCAGTCCCTGCCATTCAGGGAAGTAGCACTGAGCATAAAGGATAATGGCATAGTAAATGAATTTATCATGTTTGTACTGATTGCATATGGTCTTTGGTTAAGAAGAAACAAGATGTTACATGAGAAAGCGTGAATGGATCCTGCCCAGGTGGTTGATTTTGTGTTTTCATTGAAGAAGGTGCCTCAGATCAGTAGACAGATCAGAATACTAGGCAACAACAAAGATATCAATGGCTTCCACCTCTTGTTGGATCATACAAATTGAATGTTGATGGTGCTTTGTTCTATGACCAAAAGAAGGATGGAGTACGGATCATTCTCAAAGATTCAAGTGAGAATGTAGTGCTGGCAGCTAGTAAAAAGGAAGCAGAAGCCCCTAATCCATTTAATATTGAAATCCTGGCCATGTCTAGAGGATTGCAGATTTATGCAAATATGGGAATACAAAATCTCATCCTTGAGAATGATTGTCTGTTAATGATATTTGAGATTCAACAAAGTAGTGACTCTTTTGTGGCTCAATGAGTGCTAGTGTAGGAGACTGAAAGATTAATGCAGCTGTTTCAGAATTGTATTGATCAACACATCAATAGCCTTGGTAATGAGGCTGCTCACAGGCTAACTACACATGCTTGAAATGTTGAAGATATAGAGATGTGGTGGAATGGTGTTCCCTCTCATGTTTCCCAAGTCGTATGGCTTGAAAAACATTCTTTGTAATGTTCTTATATTAATATGAAGTTTATTTCCTATAAAAAAAAAAAAGAAAAAAAAAACTTTCGACACTTTGAATTAGTAAAAGGGTTGAATGAATCTTCTTCCCACTGCAAATTAGGGCTGGGTGGCAGGTCCTCGCAAGCCCCCCAATTGTCTGCCCAATCTGCTTGTCCTACTAGAGGATGGGTTGGCAATTTGAGTGTGGGTGCGTGCAGGTTCTTCACTCAGAAAAACATATATAGGTAGGGTGGTAGGTACCCCACTCGGCAAGAATTTTACCTGCCCACTCTTATACTTTTAAATAAACGTAACTATAAATTGACTAATTTTTCTCTCTCCCCTCATTTTTCTCCTTCCTCTGGCCATCCTTGACTCCTCTCCCCTCCTCTTTCCCTTCCTCTCATCTCCCTTTTCCTTTCACACCTCAATAGTCGCACGGTTCACCATCCTCTATTCTCCCTCATTTCTCCTCTTCTCCTCTTAGCCTGGCTTCTCTCTTCGTTTTCGTGGGTCATAACCAAGTCATAATCTATGACGATATGAACATGGTCGCCATCGTAGATTTATAAGTTAAAGACCCATGATCACAACTGTGGTCGGTCTGTGATTTTTATGACTCATGGCTGCGATCGTGGGCTTGTGGGGTTTATGAGTATAAAATTGTGCTTTTGTGCATAGATCTTCAAATATGTGCATATTTGTGCACAAATATGGAGATCTATGAGATTTTGTGCGATTTGTTGGATTTGTTCAAACATTTTATTGAACTTGTGTAATGTATATACAATTTTGTTGGTTTTTTTTTATATAAAAAAATATATTATCCTACAATGGTGGCATCAATCGACTGTCCCGACAAGAGGATGTAGACGGTTAGAGATATGGACGAGGTGGCTATTTGCCCTATAGGACGGGTTGCGTCCTTAATGCAAACTACTAGACCAATAATGAGGTTTCCAACTTCCAACAATTAATAATAACAAAGCACAATTTAAAGCTTGGGGCAAGAGTATCAGCTATCACATAGCTATAGATGTTGAAGAATGATTTAAATTGCATCAGATTTTGAGGTTCATTACTTGTTCTGATCTAAATTATAAAACTAGTGTGCCAATACACTTAGAAATTTTTTTTTCCTCAATGAATTTAATAACAAAATCATCAGCCATTCAAAATTTGATTTAATTCATACACATTGAGACAATTATTGTGTTTTCTTTGTCACACCTTCCCTCTTAATCAAGGATAAAGTCAAGAATATAAGTTTAGAGAAGCCCGATATTTTAGGTCTAGAATAAACAATTGACATGAATTGAAAATTTTTAGGAATTCCTTTAAAAAATTGATTAAAAACAGAGCAAAAAATAAGAAAGAAAAGAAAAATCAAACTTGGCATTCTTTCATGAATATAGATAATTTTACAACATCTAACATTTTCATATATTGGAATTAAGAGAAGGGGTTGAACTATGGAAATGATCTATATAGGAATTTAAAAAAAATATAATACATGTAAACCATAAACTAAATTTTGTATTTTGTTGAATAATGTATGGTCGTAACTATGAGTGGCAATATGTGATACGACCTGTGAACCCAATGCAAACATGACATGAAATTAGTTGGCTTGGGTTTGAAGTTAACAGGTTCGAGTCAAAACGGGTTAACCCGTTAAAACACAATTTATAAACGAGTCAATAACAGTTTAACCTGCTTAACACAAAATTAATCCGTTTTGACCAGTTTAGAATTTATTTCAAAATTAAAATTTTATTATTATTAAGTTATAATATTGATATTTCTTAGTATACTTATATTTTTATTGTTTTAATTGTTAGGATTGTAATTTTAGACCTATGCTCATGTTTGTTATTGTAATATTGGTGTTATTATATGGTAAATTTTTTTTAAAATTTGATATATATTTTTTAAGATATTGTGATTATTAATAAATATAGATTTTAACTTTTATGTGAAATTATGTAATCAAGTCAAATGAGTTATGCGTTTTAGTTCATTCCATTTACATGAAACAAACGGGTTTAAATGAATTGCGTCATATTAACATATTTCTAACTAATTATTAAAATGGTCAAAATGGGTGATATGATACTACCCATTATATAAATGAGTTTGATTAGGGTTTAGAAATTTGATACGTTTATCTTAATGAGATGTGTTTGGATTGACCTATATAGTTGAATGTTCATGACTTGACACAAAATGAACACGACTTAAAAACACGATTTGCCACCTCTAGTCGCAACGTTATATATTTAAAAGTCTTAAGTAGCACAATTGCATACTGTGTAGTCAGCTATCCAACATGAGTTTTTTTTATTAAATATGTTTCCCCTAGATAATTAGAAACTTTGAAATAGAGATAATCTAATATAAATATTATATTCTAATTTAATTTCTTGAAATAAAACAGAAAATTAAATGTAGCTATTATAAAATTTTAAATGAGATCAAATTCTAAGACTGGTTATTTAAGAGCATTGGTCAGTCCCTGTTATAAATTGTGGACAAAAACAAGAACAAAATTATAAAAACCGCCCCTCTTCCCCCTTGCCCCCTGGCGGCTCTTATGTTTATACCTACACCTCCATTTTTGATTCGATTAAAATGTGACATATAATCGTCATGATTGGATGTATGTATGTCAAGAAAAATTCATTATATTACAATTGATGACAGTATACAAAAATACAACACCAAAAAAAGGAAAGAATCCCCCAATTAGTAAGTATAATGAATAGAATATAAATCTGTCTCACTACAAAAGACAAAATAATAATAATAATAATAATAATAATAATAATAATAATAATATAACTTCTAAATGTGTCTCTATAATTATTTTTTAATTTTTTTTCTTAGTTTGAGTTTTCCTATATACAAGTAGATTTTGTGCATCAATTCACGTACCGATAATTTTTTTATTTAAAAAATATTAAAAAAATTTTAAGACAAGAAGAAAATCTCATATTTCATTAAACTTATTTCTGTTTTTAATTCACATCGTTTCGTTAAACATGTGCCTTACATATCAACATCGGTATACATATTGGTATACAAGAAGATTTTTTCTATTTTTAGAATACATTTAAAGTGCATTGTCCAAAGATAAAAGGCATAATAACAAACAGCTCAAACTACATGGAACAAGAAAGGACAAATAGTACAGGCCAGCATATATATAAATGTAGGAAATGATAGGATGTTATTTATCCCGTTTGATTACACAGATGAGATGAAATGAGATGAGATGTTTTAAATAGTAATAAATAAAATATTATTATAATATAATTTTGTAATATTAATTTTGTATTGGAATTTGAAAAAGTAAAATTATTTATTATATTTTATATGAGGATTTGAAAAAGTTGTAATGATGAGTTGAGATGAAACGAGATGAGTTTTTTAGTTTTGTGTAACCAATCCGGGTTACCTTCACTTTAATTGCTTTTGTATTTATTTATTTTTTATTTAATAATTAAGAAAGTGATTTTTAATGTATTGATATCTATTTTTTTTTAAAAATATTTAAATATTTAAAAAATTATAAAAAAAAATAAACAAATAAAATTCTAATAGTTGGCACGTACCAGCAGTCATTGCCATGGCTAGGCTGCAGCTTAGTACTACTCATAAATGTATTGTGCATATGGGCTCAAAGCCCAGCACAGTGGAGGTCCAATCTAAAATATGGGTAAATATATTTTTGACAAAAGGAAGAATATCGTCCATGGTTGTTTCATGACTACTCGGAGCCCAAATATCTGCAGCCTTCGGCGTCGGTGGTAACAAGAACTGTGGTTCATGGGACGACAGGTTTGTATGCTTCCAACGTCACAAAAACAGGCGTTAGATACACATACACATATACGTTTTTTTCCAACTCAGGCAATATATAGTATTTTCTTGATTTCTTTTGCTATTTTTTTCATCTTGTTTATTCTTTATATAATATTAAAAAATAATATTTTAATAATATTTTAGTTTTATTCTATTTTTTATTTAACTTTTTTCTCTCTCATTTTACAAAATTTCATAAAACATCTTAATTCAAATCATTTCACTACTATTTATAAATCTGTTTTGGTCTCATCTCAACATACAAACGGATTATGGTTTTAATTGTCTAACTAATTCCATTTATTCAAATGTTAAAAAAAAAAAAAAAAAAAAGGAGCACCAAGTTAACTGTTCATTTGTTGACAACACGTTCAAATAAAATAAATGATATAAAGTCATCGTCGAGACATTTCTTATTCTGGTTGCTATATTTTCGCCATACAGCGGATGACCAATAGGAACAAACCTTGCTGCATGTACATGACTTGTGTGCATGTGTAATGAAAAATACACTTTCCAAAAAATAATATTTTGCACCCATCGATACAAAACCTTTATTATTATTATTCTGGAAACGGTATAGGGTTTACAAAGAGCTAGCACATTACAACTTCATTAATGAATATCAAATTACATCGTCCACTGTAGCCCCAGTGCTGGACAAAATGCGTACAATTTTGCTGCGTTATTAGCTCCCGTCGGAGTTTCTTCCTCTTATTTTTATATTTTATGTTATTTTTTTCACCATATATTTTTGAAGCATTCTCTTCTTCTTTTTTTTTAATATTAAATTGAGTTGAAATGAATTAATTTTTTTTATAAATATTAATGAGTTTAGATGATGTAATAAGTTTTATAGAATCTATCTGAAATGAGTTTAGATATATTTAAATGTTAAGATAAATTTAGATATATTTATAAAAAATTTAAAAAAAATATAATCTTACGTGTAAATAAGTATTAAATTGAAAAAAATTATAAGTCTTATGTATAAAAAAAATTTTAAATTGAGATAAATTTAATAATCTAAAAATTGAATATTTAAATGCTTAAACTTAATTTAATTGAGTTTAACATTAAATCGAATCGAATCGAATCGATTTAAGTTCCAAACGGATCTAACGTTATCACAAAACCTGTGGCTCTGTTTCATTTATTTGTTTTTTTAAAATAAAATAATTTAGTGTCATTTCCTCACCTCGCCCTAGGCACTGCTACTCAGCATCTGGCTAATTAACCAATTAATTAATCCAAATAAAAGAGTGGAATAGAGTCGCGTTATATCTTAATAAAAAAGTTGAGATGAGTTGATTAGAATTTTTTTTTGAATAATATTAAATTAAGATGAAAGAATGAGTTTTGTAAACGTAATTTTAAATGAATTTAGATGTATTTAAATGTTAAAATAAATTTTTATATATTTATAAAATGTTAAAAAAATTTATAAATTTTATCTATAAAAAAGTTTCGAATTAAGTGATATTTAATGATTTAAAAATTATATATTTAAATATTAAAATACGTCTTACAAATTACAATCTCATTATTACTTTAGTCGGTTGACTTGATGGTATTCAATAATCATTAAATTTTATTTTATTTTTCTTAAACAACGAGTGATCTAAATATTATTAAATTATATTAATTACCTCGACATGAACAGAGTGTGATTTTTCATTTTTTCTTCCAATGATGTCAGACGATCTAAGTATAAATTTATATTTTAAGTCTTTAAATATAATTAATAGAGATCAACGAATTAGGAGGTTGTTTACTAAAAATAATCCTAAATAAATTGAAGGAGAGATGCTGTTCCTTTTTCTTTTTCTTTTTTCTTTTTCACTTTTTCATATCCTTTTATAAAAATGTGAGCCTATAAAATAATAAGAATTTTTTACATTTTTTTTATGAGTGTGTTCGCTTTTTTATAAAGAATTTACATGAAATTTATATATTTAAAATTTGTATATATAATTTCTCTTTAATAACGGGGTGTTAGGTTATTGCATGGTCTCTCTCAGCGTTAAAATATCACTAATTAATTATCAATAACGGTGACGTGGCTGATGATGCTATGAGCTATGTCACAAATTAAGATTAAGGTCAACTTTCAATTTTTTTAAGATTCTAAATTACCTACCCAGATGGTCACATGTAATAAATTAACTTCACCATCTGATATTCTAAGCACCTACCCAAACTAGAAACATAACAGTCCATGTGGTCTGGCTTTTTGATAAATAAAATACTAAATGACTTTTAAAAATGAATTATTTCATTCTTGAACGTCCTCTTTCTATCGTTTTGGTCTTTCCCTTATAGATTCATTACACCCATTAATGAAATGCCCACCACATGGCTTGTAAGTCATATCATTGCTAATAAAAATATACTATATATCATTATTATGCCACAATAAATAAAAAATAAAACAAAAGAATTTAAAAATATAGAGAAAACTAAAAATACTAAAGAGAGTCAAAATTTAAAATAAAAAATCATAGACCTCATTTTCATGCAACCCTCCTCTCGTCTGTCGCCTCTTTCGCCATTCCATGCTATTGTAACGGAGATACAAGAAGAACCAATCACTTGCCACCTAGAGATTGATCGAGTTATTGGCAAATCTTTTAATTTTAGATATGATGCTTGTTGGCAAATTTCTTGATTTTAGAAGATGAGTGAAATCCTTTGATTGTAGGGGATGAGACAAATCCATTGATTTTAGGGATGAGGTGGATTGGAGAAAGTGACCAAGTTGTTGCTTCAAAAAATTAAAAATTTTACCAATTTGTTAATTAGTATATTTATTTCATTAATTTTAGGTATTGTTTCCCTTAGATTTAGGGGTTTGAATTGTTTTATATTAAGATCTATATTAGGGGAGGGATAGCCGAACCCTAACTCTATTTATTTTGGTTTTGCATGGTATTTTCATTATGCTATTTTTCAATAAAAGTTTAAACACTTGTTGCTGAGAATTGACTGCTANAACACTTGGGTAAGTATGGCCGAGCAATATTTCGAGCATAATCATATGGAGGGTCATTTCGGTCCGGTCTGATCCTGGGAGATTTTGTGGACCGGACCAGACCTATTCGGTCCAGGGGTTTTCCTACCTTGGACCGGACCAACTCCCTAAGGACCGGGCCGATCCGATCCGGTTAGTCCATTCGGTCCACCTAGAATCTTTTTTTATTATTTATTTATTTTTATTTTATTTTTATCCAATATCATTTTGTTTAATACTTATTTAATTATATTGTGATATATTTAATATATATACATATAGTATACTATTATATATATATTAGTAATACACTAATACTATTAGTCTATTAGTATATAGTAAATTAATAATCATTATTAACTTATTTACTATAACTAATAATACACTAGTACTAATACTATAACTAATAACAATATGTAATAATAGTAATACTATATGTAATATACTAGTTTTACTATATCTCTTCAGACTTCACACATTTATTAATATTCTATTTAATACTATATTAAATAAAAATAATACTCTTATTACTAATACTCTATATAGTTATAGTGATTTAATATTAACATATTACATATTAAGTTAACTATATTAATACTATTATAAATTTATACATATATGATATATTATAATTTATACTATAACTTTTATAATATGTTAATATATATACTAGTACTATATATTATAGTTTATAGTTATATATTAAAGAATATAATAATACATTGATACTAAATATAATAGTTATAGACTTATAAGGATTTAGTTATTATGAATTTATGATTAGTATAATTATATAATTGTATTAATATTAGACTATTAATAATTTAGTATAGCTATATTATATTAGTATTGTTGAATCAGTCAGTTAGTATAACTATAAACTATATTCTATATTATTAGTATTAATATAAATATTAGTATTAGTTATAGCTATATAGCCTATATTAGAATTGAGAGTCTTGGACTATATAATAGACTAATAATATTAGTGCAACTATATAAGTATACTATATGGCTATATATTAGTATTAATTATAGTGATTAGTATAACTATATAATAGTATTAATAGTAGACGATTAATATAGTTATATATTAGTATTAGTTATATTGTTATAGTGATTTAGTATATTATAATTCTATATTATAATTTATACTATAACTATTATAATATATTAATATGTACTAGTACTATTTATTATAGTCATACATTAAAGAATATAATAATACATTTATACTAAATATAAATAGTTATATTTCTAGTGATTTAATTATTAACTTATTATGATTAGTATAACTATATAAATTATAATAGTATTAGACCATTGATATAGCTATATATTATTAATATTAGCTATATTAATACAGTGAGTTACTTGCTATGAATACAATTGTGTATTCCTTTAGGTATTGTTGAGCTCCAAATTGAAAGTGATGCATTTCTTGTAGTTGAAGAACTGAAAAAGCAAGGAAGATCATCAACTCTGCGGAGTACTCTTGTTCAAGATATCAAAGCTCTTCTCTACAACCTTCTTAATTGGTCACTTCAGCATAGAGGTCGTGAATCAAATGGTGTAGCACATGCTTTAGCTAAATTTGCATGGCATCTTGATGGTATAGTCCTTTGGTAGGATTCTATTCTAGAGTGTATATCCCAAGCTATTTGGGTTGATTCATCTTTGTAATGCTTCTATTATGAATAAAGATGTTTATTTGTTATAAAAAAAAAGGTTATAGTGAATCAGTGATTTAGTATACATAAATAAGTATTAATTATAGTTCTTAGTATAACTATATAATTTATAGTATAGTGATAATTATATTAATTAAATATAAGTATAGTGATAATTAAATTATATTAATTATAGTGAGAAGTATACTATATAGCTATACATAGTATTAATTATAGTGATTAGTATAACTACATAAATTATATAATAGTATATTAGTATTAATAGTAGACTATTAGTATAGCTATTGTTGAAGTATATGCCTTATATATTAGTATTAGTTATAGTAGTATAACTATATTAGTATAAGTATAACTACAGTCTATATAGTATTTTTTATACCATATATAATTATATAATTAATTATTATATACAACTATTATATAAATAATAATAATTTTTTTTTTTAAATTTTCATTCAGTTTGGTTTGGTCTTGGGTGAAAAAACCCTGGACTGGGACCAGACTAAATGGGTTCGGTCCCTTGAAAATTGGACTGGATTGGACCGGACCCAATTCAGTCTGGTCTGGTCCGGTCCGATCCAATTTGATTCTCAGCCCTAGTCATACTAAGGTGTTCTATGCTGTCTACTTCCTTAAGGGGGAGGCTAACCAATTGTGACAATGGATGAGGAAGACCTATAGAACTCAAAGGAAGGAATTGAAATGGCAGAAATTTGTCAAGGAGCTCTTGGGGAGGTTTAGACCAACCAAATATATGGACTACTATGAGACTCTCTCAAAGATTATGTAAACTGGATCTTAAAGAGTTTATCAAAAGGAGTTTGAATACTTGTCTACAAGGATACACGGGTGGTCGGAAAAAGCCCTCATTGGAACTTTTGTGGGAGGCTTGAAGAGTGAATTGGTAGTGGAGGTAAAACTTAAGAAGCCGAAAACCTTGATGCAAGCATTGGAGGTTACACAGATTAATGAGGATTAGTTTTAAGATTTGAAGAAGAATAACTGCTTTGAGGTAAGGAAACCACCCCCAATGATTTCCATATTTTGTGGAAACAAAACTTTTAGCAAAGACTTTCCAATGGGAGGCCCAAGTAGAGGTGCATCAAACGGAGTAAAACCACTACCAGTGAGCGTGAAGAGACTATCATGGGAAGATATGCAATGATGAAGAGAAAATGAGCTTTGTTTCAATTGTAATGAGAGGTTCAAAATGGGTCACAAATACAAGGTGAAGCAAAATTTTCTCATTGAGATGGAGTCGGAGGAGGAGGAAGATGTAGGGGAGGAACAGCAAGGAGCAAGTTCCAGAGCTTGACCTTGAGGACAAAGTCGGTCTTTAAGGGGGGAGGATTGATGGAGATGCAAGAAGGACTAACCACTTGCCACCTATAGGTTGATCGAGTTGTTGGCAAATCCCTTGATTTTAGAGATGATATTTGTTGACAAATTCCTTGATTTTAAAGGATGCGTCAAATCCCTTGATTGTAGGGGATGATGCAAATTCGTTGATTTTAGGGATGGGGTGAGTTTGAGATAGTGACCAAATTGTTGCTTCTAAAAATTAGAGATTTTACCAATTTGTTAGTTATTAGATTTATTTTATTAATTTTAGGGATTGTTTCCCTTAGATTTATTCATACTCCAATCAATTCAAATCTTGGTGTTGCCTTGAGGTAACCCTTGATTCATCCATCCAACACAACCGTAAATTTCTAAGCGTGAGTGAGGCTTCCATCACATTGTTAAGCCACCAAATCAATCCAAACAGGTTAATATCTCTCCCTTATATTTTTATTGGGCTTTGTTGGATCTTTAGTGTGAACTGAAACCTAATTTTCATCACACTACTTTCATCCTTTTCTTGCCATGGTGGCCGAGAAATGGCCAAACAATCACTATAGGAAGGTTACCCGCTATTCACCCTTCACTTTTATCGTGTTTAGGAATCTGATTGGTCCGGTTTGATCTTATTTTGGATAAAATTTAGAATTGAACCGGTATGCATCAGTTTTGAATTTTCGAAAACCGATTACATACCGATTACCCTCCTAAACTAGTACCTCCAGTTTTACTTGTTCCGGTTTCGTTCTATCCGATTTTCTAGTTTTAATGGTATTAATATACATATTAGTAGTAGTTATAGTGATTAGAATAATAATATATTAGTATTTGTTATAGTGATTTTAATTTATTATAACTATATTATTGATATTAATAGTATTAGTATTACTATATCATTATTTTATATATAATTATTTAGACTTACAATATATTATTAATTATAATATAATATTAAACTATTAGTATTAATAATATTTTTGACCCCTCTTAATATTTGATTGTCAAAATAATATCACTCCATCAATACAAAAACTTTATTATTATTCTGAAGACAGTATAGGGTTTTCAAAGAGCTATCACAGTACAACTTCACTAATAAATATCAAATTACCTCGTACACTGTACCCCCAATGCTGGACAAAATGGAAACAATTTTGCATCGTTATTAGCTCCAGTCGGAGTTTCTTCCTCTTATTATTATTTTTTTTTTGAAAAATCCTAAAGCCACCGCTGGCTCAAAAAAAATTTTAAAAAATTATTTTTTTAATGATTAAGAAAAAATTGTTTAATATTATTATAAATTTTTTATATTTTTTTAAAATATTTAAAAGTATTAAAAAATGATTTGAAAAAAAAATAGAAAAACAAAAAAAAATGTTTTGCCAAGTGGTGGCTCCCGCGAGTGGTGACTGTAGCACCGTTCTTTTTTTTTTTTTTAATTTTTTGTTATTTTTTTAACATATATTTTTCCAACATTTCCGTTCTTTAGATATTGAAGTGGGTTAAAATAAATTAAAATTTTTATAAATAGTAATGATTTAAAATAATGTAATAAATTTTATAGAGTCTACCTAATATGAATTTAAATATTAAAATAAATTTAGATGTATTTATAAAAAGTTAAAATATATTATAGTCCCGCATGTAAAGAGGGGTTGAATTAAAAAAAATTACTGATCCTACATATAGAAAGGTTTTGAATTGAGACGAATTTAATAATTTAAGAATTTAGTATTTAAATATTAGACTCAACTTAAAATTAAATTAAATTGAATTGATCTAAGTTCCAAATGGGATCTAATGTTCTCACAAACCTATGGGTGTACAAGAAACCGTGGAACACTCTATTTCATTTATTTGTTCTTTTAAATAAAATAAAAAATAAAATAATTTAGTGTCATTTTCTCACCTCGCCCTAGGCACTGCTACTCCTGGACCTGCTAATTAAAAAAAAAGCTACCATGTCGCCTAATAGTTATTACCCCATTTAATCGTTTAGTGAATTATTTTTATTTAATGATTAATAAAGTAATTTTTAGTGTATTTTTATATTTTATATATTTTTTAAAAATATTTGAAAATAATAAAAAAATGTGAATAAAAAAATTAAATAAAAAACACTATTTTTACACTAGTGGTCACTTGCATGCGGCATGCTAGCTTTACTCGGCTAATTAACCAATTAATTAGTTACTTTAAATAAAAGTGGAATACAGCCGCGTGATAACTGATTTATGCTCTCTACCACTTGGTATCTTAATATAGTTTAAATCAAAGTAAATTTAATATTAAAACGGCTCTGTGTCTTATTAAAATTTTCAAATGTGGGTGTTGGGGAGAGCATGCTCAGTTACATGGCTCGATCATCATGCTCAATGCAAACATTTTTCATTCATTATGATTTATTCATAAATAATAATGTTATATATAATTTTTTGATGTACATATCGGCATATATTCCATTTTAAAAAAGAGTGAGACAAACGTTTAAAAAATAATTTTTTTTTCTATAAATTTTATATTTATCTATTTTTTTTAAATCATGCAAAAAATTGGGACTATATCTAGATGTTGAGTTGAGTCGAGATGAGTTAAGTTCTTTTTGAATAATAGTGAATTGAGATACTAGAGTGAGTTTTATGAAGTCTAATTAAGATGAGTTTAAATATATTTAGATGTTAAGATCAATTTAAATATATTTATTAGAAGTTGTAAAAAACTATGTAAAAAGTTTTGAAATGAGTGATATTTAATGATTTGAAAATTACGTATTTAGATATTGAAATATGTTTAAATGAGTGATATTTAATGATTTGAAAATTACGTATTTAGATATTAAAATATGTTTAAAATAAAATCTAACTAAAATGAGTAGAACTCGTTCAAAGGTTAAACAAAGCCCGAGCGCTGTTCTACAAATAATTTCTTATTCATAAATTAAAAGATTAATATCAAAATATCATTATCACTTTAGTCAGTTGACTTGATGGTATTCAATAATTATTAAAGTTTTAATTTTTTTCAACAACGAGTGATCTACATATTATTAAATTCTATTAATTACCTCAACATGAACAGTGGGATTTTTCATTTTTTCTTCCAATGATGTCAGACGATCTATGTATAAATTTATATTTCAAGTCTTTAAATATAATTAATGGAGATCAACGAATCAGGAGATAGCTTACTAAAAATAATCCTAAATAAATTAAAGGAGAGATGCTGTTCCTTTTGTTTTCATATCCTTATACATATTTTATTTAGAACCTATAATCTATGCTACTATTAATTTTATTCGACACGTTGCAAAGATCCCTTTCTGTGTTTTTTTTAAAAAAAAATGAAAACAAGACCATTTCAATCAAAAAATAATAAAATAAAATAAAATGATAAAATAGGATATCTCTTCAGATTGCATACTTGTCTATGCAATTATATATATATATATATATAAAGAAAAATAATAGTTACAGTTAATGAGTGCAAAAGTATCCTGTAGTCATTTTAAAAAAATGAATAAATATGAAATTTATATAAAAAATTTAATTCTTTAATAGTAGATTTTACTCTTTTTCAAACTGACTGCACGGTGCTTATGTACTTTACAATTATATGTAATATTACTCATATATAAATTAATTGCAGTTAAGAAAAGCTCTTAAAACTCATATATACCACAGTTGAAGAGCAATGTTAGATATAAATCTTTTATAAAAATATGGATCCTATAAAAAAGAAAAAAGAAGAAGGGTTTTTCATATTTTTTTTTTTTATAATAGGGTCTATTTTTTTTTTAATAAAAAACTTGCAAGAAATTTGTATATTTGAAACTTATATATATAATTTCTCTTTAATAACGGGGTGTTAGGTTATTGCATGGTCTCTCCCAACATTAAAATCTCACTAATTAATTGGGAGATGTTGCTCATGTTTTGAGCTATGTCACAAATTAAGATTAAGGTCAACTTTTTGTTATTAAAAAAAATTTGTTGGAACTAAAATATTGTCGTTCGAATGTAAGTAATGTTGTTCGAATGCAATTGTGTTGTTTGAACTCACAAAATCCGTTTAAACTCGCAACGTTTTAGTTTCATAAAATATAAAAACAAATCATGTGTAAAACCATTAACTAGATAAAAAAAACTATATTAAAATATATAACATGTCACAAAATAAAAGTTAATGTCTAGTAATTAATTTACTCCATGCCCACAGTCCTAACAATCAGCTCTAGCTCCTTCAAATGTGCATCCATCTTGTTTATATGTTGATCTAAGAGGTCCTCTCAATATTAGTGACAAGGCTCGTCCGTATCTCAAAAATTGCCGCATGGATCTCTGCTGGCAGAATATCAGCATGTATTAGTAAGTGCCGCACGGACCTCTGTGTGCACAATATGACAACATGTATATCTATGTGCACAATATTAGTAAATGCCGCATAGACCTCTGTGTGCACAATATCATATATACGTCCAGTTACTACAATGGAAGTAGTACATCTCCCTGGGAGTGGAATACTTGTGCCCTCAGCAGGCTCTGACTGCTGCCTAGTACGGAGGTGGTTTGTGCTTTTGCCCAACATGATGATATTTATCGGACCAATTTATGATTGGCAACACTCAGACGAAGTGACCTCCACTCTTGCAGACATAATTAGTATAGAGATCTTCAACGCAAATGACAGACTACTTCCGGACAAGTACTTAGACTCATATATGATCCGTGATAGGTAATATAGGGGCAAATTAATTGGATACCCTCTTGCTAATCACAATATGAATCTAGCCTGACCGATGCTGAAATTCATCATATGCTTCCTTTAGTCTATGTTATATGTGAAGATTAGCGCTAACATTCGAAATACCTCCTCGTTAGAAAGCTCGTCCTCTGGGGCAGTTTGCACTATGAGCTCCTCAGTTCCATCTTCTTATTAAACCGCTTCTAATGTAGGATATGCACTGAGCTCACAAGGGATGTGAAGAATCTTAACTATCTTGTCAGCTGAGAATATAATACTCACCTCGTGTATACTGAAGATGAACGTTTCATCTGTGGCACCCATGTTACTAATTCCCTGATTGAATTCGTACACTAGGTCAGGATAGTCAACCCTTGACTGGTCACAAATGGGACCTGATCCCCTATCAATGAATATAGACTCAAGGGTCCTGCCCTTCCAGATGATGTTGTTGAAGTCAATGTGCTTAACCGCCCTCTTGATAAGTATAGGCTTGGGAGGCTGGTTCAGTTTAGTTAATGATGTTTTCTTCGATGACCTAGACAATTTTGACCCAAAAGTAGACATGATGTATAAAATCTGTAGATAAAAAGGCGATCATTAAGATCAATAAATAGTTGAAGAATTATGATACATTAGTATTTTAAGTAGATTTTGTATTCTAGTTTGTGTTCGAATGGATGGGAACATCAATTGAACAAGAGACATAATTCGAATTGTATTAGAATCGAAACTCGTGTTGGTGTTCGAACTAATATAAATTTTGTTCAAATAACAAGCAGTATGTTAACAAGATGTAACTTGAACTACATGTTTTGGTTGTTGTTGGAACGAATGTAAACTATGTTTGAATAAGAAGCAATATGTGAAAAAGTGCAAAGTTGAACAAGTATTCAGACCAAAGTGCATTAATTAGTCTTAAAGACCAATCTTTGCGATCAGGATTTATTATTTTCTCTAGGATTTGTTTAATTTTCTTGTTGGCAAGTTCTACCTGTCCACTTGTCTAAGGATGGTAGGTAGTAGAAATTTTATGAATAACTCCTTACTTTTTCATCAAAGCCTCAAATGAACGGTTGTAAAAGTGTGTGCCTTGGTCACTAATGATAGTTCGTGATGTATCAAACTGTGACAATACATCTTAAATTTGATTACCGTTTTATTATCATTGCTCCTACAAGTTGTTGCTTTTACCCATTTTAACATATAAGCTACTACCATAATAATATATTGGTATAAAACAGGAGGGAACGGTCCCATGAAATCATTACTTCAGCAATTAAAAATTTCAATCACTAAAATTGGGTTTAAGTGCATCATATTACGACAGGACAAAACTTCTAACTTTTGATACTTTTCGTATGAGTAACAATAGATGTTTGTATCCTTAAACAAGGTGAGCCAATAAAATCTACACTGCAAAATGTTTGCCCTATTTTTTTATTAAAAAATGACCCTCACAAGCTTGTGTATGACAAAATTCTACGAAGCTAGCAATCTCCCCATCAGAGATGCAATGTCTTATAATTTGGTCAGGGTAAAACTTGAAAAGAAAAGGCTCACCCCAATAGAAATTGCGTACCTCAACCATGAATTTTCTATTGTCGTGCCCACTCCAATCTACCTGCATCTTGTTTGCAGTCAAATAATTCACAATATGAGCAAACCATTGTAAAGAGGAAATAGACAATAAATGTTCATATGAAATATCATCCCTAATTGGCATGTGGTCGATGGTATTCTCAAATGTGAGCCTTGAGAGATGGTTAGCCACTACAATTTCAACTCATTTCTTATCTTAGATGGTGATGTCAAATTTCTGCAAAAGTAAAATCCATCGTATTAATCGCGCTTTAGTATCATTCTTTGTGAGAAGGTACTTAAGGGCTGCACGATTTGTGATAATTGTAATAAAAGAACTAATTAAGTAAGCATGAAACTTATCCAAAGCAAAAACTATAGCTAGCAACTCTTTTTTAGTGGTTGAGTAATTCATTTGAGCATTATTTAGAATTTTACTAACATAGTAAATTACATAGGGCTTCCTTTTGCTTCACTGCCTAAGGACAACACCAAGAGCATAATCACTACATCGCACATAATCTCAAAAAGTAAAACTCAATCAAGTGGCTGCATTATGTGTACTGAAATAAGTTTATGAATCAGGGTTTTAAAGGCATTTTGACATGCTTGGGTTCACTTAAATGGGACATCTTTAGCTAGGAGGTTGCATAGCGGTCTATATATGGTAGAAAAATTCTGTATGAACCTCCTATAAAAACCCGCATGGCCAAGAAAGGATCTAACATCCTTTCCTGTCCTAGGTGTAAATAACTTAGAAATTAATTCAATCTTAGATAGACCAACCTCTATCCCATTGGAAAAAATAATATGCCCTGGGACAGTACTTGAAGATACCATAAAGTGGCATTTTTTTCAATTCAAAACCAGTTCCTTTTCCTCACAACGGGTCAACACTCTTTTTAAATTCAACAAGCAAGCATCAAAGGAAGTTCCAAAAGTGGTCAAGTCATTCATAAAAATTTTCATGCAATTTTCAACAATATTAGTAAAAATGCTCATCATACAGTGTTGAATAGTAGAAGGGGCATTACACACTCCAGATGGCATTCTATGGAAAATATAAGTACCAAAAGTGCAAGTGAAAGAAGTTTTATCCTAGTCTTCTAATGCAATTTCAATTTGATACTAACCAAAATAACCATCTAAATAATAATAAAATGAGTGACCAACTACACGCTCAAGGATTTGATCAATAAAAAGGAGGGAAAAATGGTCTTTTCAGGTGGCGACATTCAATTTTTGGTAATCAATACACATTCGCCACACAATTACAAGTTTTGTAGGCACTAACGCTCCCAATTCATTCTTTACCACAGTAATAACGCCTGACTTTTTGGGGACAACCTGCGTAAAATTTATCCATTTACTGTCAACAATAGGATATATAATTTCTGCATCTAACAATTTTAGTACTTTATTTTTTACCACTTCTTTCATGTTAGGTTTAAGGCTGCATTGAGGGTCTATATGAGGGCTAGTTCATTCCTCTAAATTAAGTTTATGAGAACAAACTAAAGGGCTAACACCTTTGATATCAGCAATACTCCAACCTAAGGTTGACTTGTACTCATTTAAGATTCGAAGTAATATCTCACCTTAAAATTTAGACAATTAAGATGAGATAATAATATGAAAAATATCACCTAGACTAAGGAAAACATATTTTAAATACTTATGTAAAGATTTCAATTCAACTCTTGGTACTTTCATACTTCAAGGAATCGGTTTTTCACTTTTCTTAGGCAACTTCTCAAAATTTTGGTTGTCAAGTCCGTGTGCTATAATCCTGAGTTTTATAAATAGTACAAATATCAACAATATTAGATGAATCACTAATAGTATCAAACTTAAAATTAACAAGGAAATATTCAAGGAGATTAGAGTCATGAGTTGTGTGAACTTCCTTGTTTATGAGTATCTCAATCATGTACGTTTGGTAGCACTCGGTATGGAAAATATTCAACTCGAGAGTCATATTCTCAAAAGAGAGCTTTATTAGACCATTCCTACAATTAATAAGAGCATTAGCAGTAGCAAGGAAATGTTTACCTAAAATTAATAGTAGACCCCAATATTTTTAAAGCGACCATACGACGCTTGCACACTTTACTACTATATGTAGCATTGCTATTCTAGAAATGTGTTCTTTTCTTGCTTCCCAAGCAATATATGCACTAAGCAAACTCAATGGGAACCTCGACTGCTTCAAGGTGCTGGGATACTTTTGAAGACTTGGGATGTTTATGGCTAGCTGGTGTGGTGATCGGAATATCAATGGTTGTTGCCGCTGTGAAAGGAGTATGGATTAGCTGTGAAGGATTGGGAGCAGGGGATGCAGCTGTGGGATGTTCTTGGCGAGATGAGATGCGATGAAGGGTTCGGTAGACAGGACTGGAAGTAACTGCACCGAGGATTTTCTCACACACCTTCACAGATTTTGGGCTGCTATTGTGATTATCTTCCATGGACATGTTTATGGAAAATGAACTAGTTTAGGGTCTTTAGCTTTTGTTGTGTGATAACTGAGCGTAGCGTTTCCCCTATTTATCTTGGATGAACGAAGAGATTATTGGAGAAACGCCAAGTAATTATGTTCCGAACCTGGTGTGAAACTGACTTTCATTAATTTGCAGATGGCAGGAAGAAACGAGTCCAAGATTCCAAATAATGAAGGAACTTTAGCACTCGTTTTCCAGGTAAAATGATTTTATGGGATCATATTCCAACCTTTTTGTGCCCTCATTTTCTACGAAAAAGACAGGAACCCATAACGAGTACAACAAACAAATCACCAGTCCATCACGTGATTCCAATGTCCTCTAGCTCCTTCTATACAAGGAGACAGCTAGTTTCTTTCAAGGAAGAGATAGGTCAGATGACACCAACATGCATGCATCATGGTGGTATTGGATTCCTCCAGAATGTGGAAATTTAACAAATTAAGAACCCTTAGCTGCATTAATCTACTTAATTTGGTAATGCTATCATGCAAAAAACGAGATTATGCTAATCAATGTATTAAAACTTAAAAGAATCAATTAAGTATCAAAATCCGATCAAATTCTTGTCTGAACTTGAGAGTCTCAATTGAAAGAGAGAGCATATGAAATAGGGCCTACAATAAATGTTACTGATCATATAGATTTATTGTACAAATGTTATAATACTCACTTCATGCATTTATCTCTTTTCTCAACTAAGATTTTCAAGTTCGCATAAATGAAGACAAGAAGCAAGCATCTTTGTGGTATTGGATTCCATAGTGTGGAAATTTAACAAAAAAAGAAAGCTTATAGTGGTTGCATCAATCTACCATTTTGGTGGTAAAGGCTAAAGCTATCACCCTAGACCCAAAAAAATGCGATTCCACTAATCTTTTTATGTTTTTTTTTTGGAGGGAGGGGTGGGTGCTGGTAGGCAGCAGGAAGCTTAGAAGAAGAAGAATCAATAGACTTCTCTCTCTATATATTAAA